>JARJLF010000153.1:0-345475 GCA_029378395.1 Mycena leptocephala
AATATTTCGGCCAGATGCCGAGGCACCTGTCAGGACCCCATCACTTGAGTCATCCAAAAGCGGAGGCCTTTATTCTGGATCAGTCGAGTAGATTAAATTCCTGGAGGGGGATAGGCACCCCCCTCCAGGAATTTGGATGGCGGAATAAACCTTTTGGGACGATTTTGATTGATCATCACTCCTTGTCACCAGTGTCACAAACCCTCTGCCGTCTCCAAACGTTGGCCGTGGTCGCTACAGGCCCTTGAACGCGTTGACCCCGATATTGCTTCACTATAATTTGACTCTTGAACACCTCAAAACACCTCCCATTCACTGGAATCAGCTGGGAGTCAACTTTTTTCGACGTCATCCATTTCTGGCCGAACAAGATGAATGTCCATGCTCCTACATGTTCACGACGCAGCAACACTTCTTTTATATGGTGGGCCCAGAGGATGTCATTTCAAAGCTCTCTTTAGATGCGAGCAGCGCATTATAGTTCAATGAATATATTATTTTGCTTGCGGGAAACCCGCAGGCTTGAATATCGTTGGCATTGATCTCATCACTGGCACCCCTCAAACAAGCTCGAAAATTGCGCTGGCATATATTTACCTTACGGGAAGTCACCCAATAGGGCCCAAGCATTCTATAAACTTCGCAGTACATTTTCAGATACTGGAATTATCTCCTTGTTTTATCCCGAGGCAATTGAGCCTGAATTGAACTCGCCAGATCGAATTTTTGCAAAGGGGTACATTTTTGCAAAGGTGGGCCATCAATAGTATTCCCGACGGCTCAGGTTTCGCACCCCGCCGCTCCTGACGGAGTCCGCCCGATAATTGCGACTTCCCTGATGCTACCACCTTCTCAATCTACCGCCTTTGGCTCTACGCGTTTATTTGGCACTGCGTGGCGCCGTCGTCCGTCGTTGGCGCGGCGATCAGGACTGCCACGTTGGTCTCCTACTCACATCCTCGACGCTCGACCGGGACCCCGCCTGGATGCCCGCCCGCTATGACTCGAAAGTAGCTTTCCCAATCCCACTACAGTCCTCTCATTTGCGTGGAAGCACTGCTGAGAGGGTGTAGGAGCGGATGTATTTGATGTGCGTCATGCCTGAGCGGATGTAATCTTCTTGCGCGCTGATTTCATGTGCTTCTCCCCGTTCCAGTCCCCCACGCGGCCACCGTGTCCCTTCTGCAGCGTCGCTTCGAGGTGCAGCTCCGCTGCGTCTGCGTATCCGCGCCGCACCCGTTTTGCGTAGCCAAGAATCCTCGTCTGATTGCGTGTGCGGCTTGAAATTCCCTCGCCGCGCTGCGATCTCACATCGCGAGCATCGTACGTGCCCTCTTATATACTCCCATCGATCTTTGCTGATGATCTTGTAGGTATTCTATCGTCTTCTTTGGCGTCGTCCTGAACGAAATACACGAGAGCGTACTCTCCGCGATCCACGTCGCGTTCTCTTGTCGCCTCGTCGCCTTCCCGCACACCGTGACTCTTCAGCAGTGTACTGCCATCGCCGGCGCCGCTTTTACCGCCTCCTGGCGCGCCAAGTGCGTCTCCAGTACGTACCACTCTCCCCAATTCACACGCGCGCCTGGTGCATCCTCAACACGGTACGCACGACCCCAACACCCGCGACAGCCGCTCCCCATTGCCCGCGCCGCGGTTATCACCTCCCCGCCCGCCGCTACCGTGTCCAGCGCCTCACTAAATTCCGCTCGAAGCCAGCTCCTGTCCGGGACCGGGAGTACGACGCGCAGCCGAGACTGCCTGCTCGTTGCGCATGCTGCCTGCATCGTGCGCCGCTGTCCCTCCCTCTGCGCGACGCAGCGCACCTCTTCGCGCTCCTGGCCCTCAGCATAGAAGCGTTCTGCTCCCCGCTCGTCGGCGCCCGCGTTGCCCCATCCTGTATCGTTTCGCGCCCCGCGTGCGGCGCTCCGCGTCGCCGTCTCTCCCCTCTGTGGCGGCGAGCCACGCGAGGACTCTCCACTTAGCCCTCCCACCGCAAGTCCTGATTACTCGAATCGACGCCCCATTCTCCCCTTCTCGCTCGAATCGCACTCGTCTGCATCTGCATAGCTGCCGTCTTGAGAGGCGCGCTGCCCGTGTCGACTGTGGCTCGTGAATTCTAGATGGATTCGTGGGGCGGCTCTGCGCGCAGGCCGTCGCCCGCCTCAGTGGGGGAGGGGAGGAGTGGTTTGGGCACGAGCGAGACGCTCCACTGATGTCGAGCAGGGCTAGAGGAAGCTCGCGGGGGGAGCGGTGGATTAGGAAGGGAGGGAAGGAGACGCTTACGCTTGCGCTTTTGCATGGATCGCCGTCCGCGTGCGTCTCGCGCCCTGGGGATGGGCTTGGATTATGCGTGCGCCTGTATGGGTTACCCTCGCTCGCTGCTTCTCGTACCCCATCCTACGTATTCACACTTCTAATCATCTGGATACTTGCCTGGACATGTACATCGCTTGCCATAGACCGTTCCGTATGCGTTTCTCTTTCCATGTTTCTCATAGTAATGCAATACATCCGTAGCTAGGGTAGTACGACGCTTGGCTGGCTTACTCCTACTCTCGTTCCCATATAACTTCCGGCCGTTCTCATATTTTACAATGCTATGCTAGATTTCAGCGTTGGATGTGTGGTCGAGGGGAGAAATTCACGATCATCGCCAAAAAAAACTATGGCGTTCTGCAGAAGACCGTCTTCGGTGGAACGTGTGTGGGGTGGAACCGGGATAATGAGGAGCAAGATTCAATCAACTAATGGGACTGCGTGGGGTTGCGAACGGCCGCCGAGAGGAGTGTGTATAACCACATTCCAACAAACGAGAAGGGGATTCAGACTCCGGGGTTAGAATTCTGCAGTGACCAAGAAAGAAGACAAAAACAAACGGAAAGAGGAAAAAATGAGAAAGAGCCGGAAAGAAAGGATAGGAAACTCTTGCGCACCACCATTGATGTCCTCGATACGCTAGACAAGACATGCCTTCGCCTCGCTCCGGCGAAGAGCAGATAAGGGAGAGGGCAATTACTACGCTTAGATGAGCGCTCCATACGGTTCGTCTGAGATTATCATTTACAATCCATCAATGCTCAGTCTTGGGCTTTCAGTAGGGCTGAGGACCGTGCCGTATCCGGGGATAGCCGTACATTTGACGGTCGTATTTTGGCCTACCCATACCGTATGCTGTCCCGTCGGCACAAATTCCAGGGATTTGACGGTACGGGACGGCTCAAAAACGGCCGTTTCCGGGAGGACGGCACATAAAATTATACAAACAACCTCTACAGGTTAACCAAGGTGTGCCAAGTGTTCCACTCATCACCCTAGCTTCGAATTTAGGTGTGGTACGTCTGAGATTATCTCTGAGATGTCTCTTAGATGCACAATTGGGAGGAGCAACTCATCAGCATTCACATCTGAACGAGGTTATTCATCCCATCCACGTTGACTTTCATCCCGGAGAAATAGGTAAAACAATCATATTCCGAAGACAAATCCAGAGAAGCAAAATAAAGGATGCGCTCATGATAAGATTGCTCAGATACATGGGAACAACGTAATAATAACCAAGAATAAACCAGAACGCCGTTTTAGTAGCAGTGTCTGGGAAAGCCCGAGACCGCATCAATTTGCTGCATTACAGTTGAATTTTTGGAACCACTGCACTTGGAGTCAGCTGGGATACAAGAGAAAAACATTCACTCGCCAAGGGCACGGCAGTGCCGGCATCAACTAATGCCGCCTGATGCCGAGTGTCCCTTCAAATGGTCCCTTTCAATTGTTTCAGCCGTCCTTTCGGTGAGTTGCGTCCCAGTTCTATTGATTTCAATTCAATTGCCGGCCATCTGGACACAACTTTGGAGGTGCCGTAAATATGGTTTCAACGCCGTATACGGCCGTAATGGCGTACGGTACGGCAAAACCCGTCCAATGGTGGGGTGGAAGGGGCGACGGGACGGTACGATGCCGTATTACGGAGGCCGTATAACCGTCTTTTACGGTTCGGGTCAGTAGCCCTTGCTTTCAGCGGTACAACAAACTGCTTTGAGAGTCTCGCGAGTTTGCGATAACGCTCGGGAACCGAATCCTAGGTATGTGGATAGTATGAACATTTGATAACCCGTCTCATTTGTTTCACTAGAATACCGCTCTATGGTTTTGCCCATGCTGCAGAAGGCTGACGCCTCCAACGAGACAAAGATCGAACACCTTGACTACTTCCTTGGGGTATACATCATTCTCTGCTTGTATGTGACTGATCATGCTTCCAGGTAGCTATGGGCGAGAAAAACTTGGAAAGAAGTGAGAAGCTCAAGAAAGACGAGAAGGAGGCTGAGCGCATTTCTCGCGATTTCACCCAGCTGAAGGTCGATGAAGCAGACATTGGAGGATGCACAGCTGATTATGGCCAACGAGGTTATTGAGCTCCAGAACGCCGTCAATATCTGTGAGGCTAAACTTAAAGGGTACACCACAACGGTGTGTTACACTTTTTCGCAATGTAGACGCTATCTGAGTTTGCATCTGGGCAGCGGAACGGTCTCGCCATCGGCGCGGGAGCTGGTGTTATCGTGGGCGTTCTCGCGTTCTGTGGCGGGATGGCAGCAACAGGTATCTTGGCGCTTGTTGCTCTCGTTGGTGCTGCAGTACGTACGCATTTTGTTCACCGTTTTCAATCACTAAATGAATGCAGATCACAGGCCTCATTGCTGTGGGGCTCGGCACCGCCGCGGACGTCGAACATTTCAAAGTCATTGCCGGTACGTGCCTTGTAGAAACTGTCCAATAGCCTACCATGAGAGGTTGCCGATCAGACGCCGAGAGTGACCTGAAAACTGCACAGCTCAAACGCGACGACGCTCTCAAGCGTCAGGAAGACCTGATCGAAAAAATCGCGCCCGAGATCGACGCAGCGATCGGCGCCTGCACAAACATATGCGATAAATTGGACAATTTTGCGACGATCTTCAAGCATGTGAGTCCATCTGAAATAAAAGGCCCGTCCTCATATGGATGGATAGATCTGGACGGATTGCCAATCAGCTGGTGAGAGGCTGACTACCCCCATTGACGATGACGCACCAGCCCTGGTGAGCTTTTCTCTGCTGATCAGGTGAATCGGCTCTCACATGCGCGCAGTTCCACCAGCTGTTCTCATGTACGCAAATGGGCTTGACGCCGCGGCTCATGGGGGAAACAGGTTTGAATGATATATATTTACAGCCATTTGCCTGCCTTTTTTTTCTTACTTTTCCACGCCATTACGTGCCTGCGTGAGCTTGAGCTGACCATGAGGATTAAGCGGGAACGACGGCGGTTGGCAATGTAAATGGGATGGCTAATTATTTACTAGTTTCTCCAGACAAAGCCGCATTGTTGAGTTCCAAAAGACAATATTGCCACAGAACATCAATCGGAGCAGAGCCATGGACAAAACCCGAGAGATGCAGGCCGGCTCAGTGGGAGTTGAGGGAAGCACGCAAGTGGGGCTTAAGAGCTGGGAGGACCCAAAAAAAGTCTCTGTATATGCAGCAAATACAAGTACAAATGACAGTGTCGACGGATGAGCGAGGTGCAGGCGTGCGCGCGAAATGAAAAACAGCACGATATGATCCAGATGGAGATCAACAGGTGATGGCTGGAAGAGGTCCACAAGTGAACCGACTGGATGCCTGCTGATGCCTGGGTGCGGGAAGTGCATACTGCATCGAAACGTATGGATATATGCGTGCCGGAGTGGATGTATGCCCATGGACTTTGGATATCTGTGTCTGCGAAGCGGCTATATGCGCTGAAGAAACAGAGGTATGCGTCCGGAATCCACCACCATGTCCAGCAGCACCTCTTGCCAGTGTTGTTGATGAAAGTGTGTAGACGAGACGCCGAAAGGACCACAGTTGCGACGAACCACTTTAGCCGAGATTTAGTCTGGGAGAGAGACTGGAGTTTCAACAGAACAAAAGATAGGAACATAAAATCAGCGCCTATGCCTCGGAGTTCCAGAGGGAGACAGCAAGCTTAAGATGCACGCCGCGCGTCTTTCAGAGTAGCCTATTTCGACTTTATTTCGACCTTATTTCAATCTTTTTTCACTTTTATTCCATGGCCTCAAGAGGTCGAAATGAGATTTCAACTTTGACTCTGATGGCGAAATAAATGAAATGAAAATTCGGCAGCTTCGGCATCTCAGCCAGCTGAGCGGAGATGGAATACTCAGCCATCTTTAGCGCCTTTCTATCCGGTTTGCTATTCTCCTTGTTGGTCTTCTACATGCTCTTCTTGCCAGGTTCGGTCACTTTGCGGCCATAACACCTTTTATCTTACCCTTGAGCTCAGCCTTGAAGGATGCCATAGACTTAGAAACATTATGTAATCCAAGCTCCGCTTGATCCCCAGGTTAGATGCCGAAATAATGATTGCCCTCATTTCGTTTTCGCTTGGTTGGGGCATTTCGGAGGGCACGAAATAGAAGTGAAATAAAAAAATTGAAATAAGGTCGAAATAAAATCGAAATGAGCTACTCTGAAAGACGCTCTTCCGACCCCTTGTAGACCGAGGGTCTGTCTACCCCCGTAGACGAGGGGTAGGCAGACCTGTTTGCCTACCTGTGTCGCTCTTTTCGAGGACTTTTCGCCCGTTTGAGCAATCACAGCATAAAACATCTGAAAATCACCGTCATTTCGAAGGGAAGGAGTCCAAAAAAATTGGAATACCTGCCTAAGATGGTCTTCCTTGCTGGCGAGTTTTTGGTATTTATTTCTAGGCATCTTCATCGCCAGGAGCGGCTGGGACACCTCCCACCAGATCCCGCCTGCCCTGCTAGATCCCGCTGTCAGAAGAAATCTTACAAATCAGTTGAGTTCTATTTGGCAACCCCTCCCAGCACCTGGGGGCTGCCACATAGAATTATCCCCGGTGGGGCCCAAGAAGTTTACAACTGCAATGCTCATAGGTGCAGTCCACTTTCAACCTCTTTGATTACCATCGGGATTTTTTGTCGACTCTGCTTTCGCGTACCCTTCAAACTGTCTACTTCCTGCTGTAGGCAAAGAGGCACTGAACAGTTCTGAACCGGACGACGCCGAGTTTATTGGACGGGGCCAGCACAAAAAAAAACCGTTACACATCGTTGCCAGGGCCCCGTTTGGAAAGAGCACTAGTTTTTTTTTTGTTTGCCGTTTCTCTCTGTCAAAATTAGCATAGCTCAAAAATCGTTTTCCCGCCTTCTGACGCACTCAAAAATAGGGTGTCCACAACCCAAGAGTCACCGTCACAGGTACCAAATTTGTTCACTTCACGACCCTCTGTCACCCGTCACCTGAACAAATGGTCGAAATAGTGCAGTAGTACACCAACGGCCGTGAGTGTTCCTCTTTTTCCCTCGCCCCAATCCACGTTTTATCAAGTTACCTGCTTCCTGTTGAGCAAAGTGGAAATCTCGACCAGTCTTGGTACGTCTTTGGATGATGTGTTATAGTGCGTGTACATCGGGATAATCCTTGGAAACCGTCGTTTCAGCCCCAAGTCCAACGAGCCATGCCGGATATACGAACGTTTTTAGGTGTCACGGTCCGCCTGGGAAATCTACGAAAAGCAAAGTTCGAATTTTTGGGTCACAGGTCACACCCCGTTAGAATTGAACGAAATGGTACAGTATTGACGAGCCTAAGAGGCAGAGTGGGAACTTGAAATCGTGATCTGATCGGACACTGCCACACAACACTGCCACGAAGCGACTACAAACGAACTATGACATTTGCCTGAACGAACGGGAGAAAGAGTGAGAACAAGTCCCACTTTCCAAGAGATCAGTATCGATCAATTCCAATGACGCCGGGGCGCGGTAATTCTTTTCTCAGCGAGTTCTAAGCTGAAAATCAGCCGGTAGGTTAGACTCGTGACCAGTCTGCGCTACGGCAAATCTGAGTGCGAGCACTATGCCGTAGGCAGACTGGTACAACTCGGGGCATGTCAAAGGGCTGCGCCCGGAGTTTGAAATTCTTGAGTGGTGCCGATCATGCCGTCAAAGTTATCTTCGGTGATCTCGGTCCGAAAAGTGACTTTCTCAATTACAATCGCCCTGCGTGTTTGGCCCGCCCATGGATTTAAATGGAAATTCTGAGTAGACAGAAATGAAGCTATGTACATTCCATTTGCATCTCCAGCTTTGACCAAGAAAAAATAATAAGATTTGAGTCCAGCACAAGTAAGATCAAAAATTTCAAACTCCGGGCCCAGCCCTTTGACATGTCCCGAGTTGTACCAGTCTGCCTATGGCATAGTGCTTGCACTAAGATTTGCCGTCGTAGGGCAGACTGGTAACGAGCCTACCGGTAGGTTCGCGCACCACATCTTGACCACATCAAATCTTGCCGCGTTTGACAATTTGACTCCGGGAGACTACATAGTCTCAGCCGTCTTTCCTTGTGCCTCTTTTCGCTTTAATTCTGGTGCTCCGCCGTTGCCCGTGGGCCCTCCGACAGAAATGTCCCTAGACCGGCACTGGCGAATGTTCAACATTTTAATTCGTACAGTCGGACCAACATCAAAAGAAAAGTGCTCCGAAGGTGAGATATGGCCGAAAGATCGCGTCAGTATTTTGATTTTTCTCTTGTGATAAATCCGCCGCAACAGAGTGAGTCTGCCTTAGCTCAAGTTCGAGAGGTTCTGTGCATCCAGAAGAAAGGAAATCATGGGACAGATGAGTCACGATCATCCCGGGTATCACAACTTGCATAACAGGGATGCAGATGCAGTCGCTACGACTCCCTTATTTGTGAAGACCCTTGGATCCAAGCCACAAAGCAGACTCGCTTCCTCGGGACAGATCGAGTTCGAATACAACTCGACCTGATATGGTTGACCCCGTCTCCCTCTCCCTCGCTATCGCCGGGGAGTACCATTCAAGCACAGAGAAATGAGCACACACTGTACATGTACATTGTCAGACAGTGCAACTGCTGCTAAATTCGAGGTGGGTCAGGTAGGTTTCAACAAATTTGATGGTCGAATTTCGACTCAACCAATGATTAACCATTCTTTTGTGGACGGAGGTCAGCCTTCTTACTACTTATAAAATAAATGAATAAAATTTGCATACAAAGTTAATTATCATATCGGATGAAGGAAAAGCCACGAAGGTCACATGAAACAATGTACTAATGTCAGATCCCAATGTGAATAAATGGCACCCATCGTTCGTAAGGAACCTTTCTGCTCTTCAACTCTTTGACCGCAAGCTGTAAAGCCTCGGCTGCATCGGTATGTTTGGGCTGTTGACCTTCACGAAACAGATGAGAGTATACAACCTCGGCGACCGTCGGGCCATCATTATCATTCATAGCCCACATGGTTCCAATTGCACTTTGGAACCCAGCAGTAATGAATCCACCACCAAGATGAAATGATTCATTCACCAGTTTAGCATCTCCCATGGCTGTCTGACATGCAGCAAGGAAGACAAACTGTGCATTGGGCAGAGGCATGCGAAGAATTGTGTCCAACTCCAACTTGCCTCCATGAAGCTGGAGATGGCTTTGTGTAGGGTACTGGAGATTTTGATATCCATG
Source organism: Mycena leptocephala (assembly GCA_029378395.1). Classification (NCBI taxonomy): domain Eukaryota; kingdom Fungi; phylum Basidiomycota; class Agaricomycetes; order Agaricales; family Mycenaceae; genus Mycena; species Mycena leptocephala. The sequence goes on from JARJLF010000153.1 coordinate 9,561, forward strand.
GCAAGCCATATGGACCCAGGAGCAATCCTGCAGCTCAAGTTTCACAGCATCCACGGTTGCTTGCTCTCCAACAAGGCACTGAACATAAGAGTCTTTGGAGATGGAGAGAATTTTGTTGACTTCCTGCTCTACACCTTTGAGAGAGTTACTTCTGTTGGAATCAGTGTGTGTAACTCCAATAACTGCCAATTTGGGTGCAGTGTGAGATGATTTTTTATAAGCATCCAAGAGAGATCCAGAGTTGCCGTGTATGAATGGATAAATTCATCTGTTGGTGGGCTTGCATGCAATGGCAGTCCTGCAAATGCACCTGTTGGCAGCCACCAGAGTCTACCATTTGAAATATCACACTGAGGAACCAGGTTAGTTACGAAAGAAGGAACATATTTTTCACTGACTGATTTTAAACCCATATAGACTGGGCCTGTGACATGAATCCAGAGCCAATTCAACAGATCTTTGAAACATTCCTCAGTTGGTTGGTGTGTGAAGCTTTCACGCCCAGCAAAGACTCGGGATGCTGATGATTGGCCTCGGTTTCGAATATTGCGGTAACGAAGCAGAGATGTCAGCATGTCTCGTTGTGATTTGAGCAGGTCCAGTGTGACAGTTTGGAGTGGAACATGGACTGGGTCTGCAGATGGATTGGGGAGGATTATAGCATCACAATGGGCTTTGTGACTGGTGAGGATTATGACAGGTCCTCCTTGCGCTGCATGACAAAGAACATTGTAGGATTTTGGGAGAAGGAAATATTCAAAGCCTGGCTGTTTCCGGATATCTTCCAGCAATTGCTTTCTGTCTTCAACAATACTAATTGGATCTGTAAATGTTCCACTGTAGAGCTTTGAAGATAGTCTGAAGAATTTTTTAGCCTGACCAGATGGGAGTGCATCAATGTCTGTCTTCAGTTGGAGCATTTGCTGAAATATGGTGGCAAGTCCTTGCTCAAGAGTTCTACAGCAACATGAAATTGAGAGAGATCAATGCATGTTCGTATGGCACTCGAAGTTGCACCCGAAATATCAATCCTACTAACAGCATCATGGCGCACAGGGATGGAATGACCAATCCACAATATGTCGGGGAGTAGATTAAATGCTGCATAGAAGGCATGGACACAATCAGATGGCTCAAATTCTTCAGCAAAATATGCCCAAGAAAGAGCTTGCCACCATGATGCTTCAGGGTTTGAAGTAGCAAGTTTGAATGACTCCTTATAGTGGGTGTGGATGGCTGCAAGGTCCTTTAGATCCCCCAGCTTCCGATATCGATCTTTGAATAATACAGCAAGGTTTTGCAGACGTGCTGCTAGAGCAGGATGTTCAGACTGAGTTAAGTTCACTGCCTCCTGGGCTGTTTGCAATGCGGCCTCAAGGTCCTTCAGGTCTCCCAGCCTCCGATATCGATCTCTAAATGATACAGCAAGACTCTGCAGTCGGTCTGCTCGATCAGGATGTTTGGACAGAGTTAGGTTCACTGCCTCTTGATCTGTTTGCAATGCAGCCTCCAGATCCTTGAGGGCTCCCAGCCTCCGGTATTGATCTGTGAATGATACAGCAAGGCTTTGCAGTCGGCCTGCTCGATTGGGATGCCCCAGTGGAGTCAACTCCACTGCCTCCTGATCTGTTTGCAATGCAGCCTCAAGGTCCTTCAGATCTCCCATCCTCTCATATTGATCTCGGAATGACATCGCAAGGTTTTGCAGTCGGCCTGCTAGAGCAGGATGTTCAGACTGAGTTAGGTTCACTGCCTCCTGGGCTGTTTGCAATGCGGCCTCAAGGTCCTTCAGGTCTCCCAGCCTCCGATATCGATCTCTAAATGATACAGCAAGACTCTGCAGTCGGCCTGCTCGATCAGGATGTTTGGGCAGAGTCAGGTTCACTGCCTCCTGAGTTTTTTGCAATGCAGCCTCCAGATCCTTGAGGGCTCCCAGCCTCTGGTATCGATCTGTGAATAACACAGCAAGGCTTTGCAGTCTGCCTGCTCGCTCAGGATGCCCTAGTGGAGTCAAGTTCACTGCTTCCTGAAATTGTTCCAGCACAGCCTCAAGGTCCTTCAGGTCTCCTAGCTCCTTGTATCGATCTGCGACTGATACAGCAAGGCTTTGCAGTCGGCCTGCTCGATCAGGATGCCCTAGTGGAGTAAGGTCCAATGCCTCTTGTTTCCTTTGTAGTGCAGCCTCGAGGTCCATTTGGTTTCCCAGCCTCTGATATCGATCTGTGAATGACATTGCAAGGCTTTGCAATTGGCCTGCTCGATCAGGATGCCCTAGTGGAGTCAGACCCAGTGCTTCCTGTTTCCCTTGCAGTGCAGCCTCAAGGTCCTTCAGGTCTCCCTGTCTCAGATACCGATCTCTGAATGATATTGCAAGGCTTTTCAGTCGGGTTGCTCGCTCAGGATGCCCTAGTGGAGTAAGGTCCAATGCCTCCTGTTTCCTTTGTAGTGCAGCCTCAAGGTCCTTTTGGTCTCCCAGCTTCTGATATTGATCTCTGAATGATATTGCAAGGCTGTGCAATCGGCTTGCTCGCTCAGGATGCCCTAGTGGAGTCAGACCCAGTGCTTCCTGTTTCCCTTGCAGTGCAGCGTCAAGGTCTTTCAGGTCTCCCTGTCTCTGATATCGATCTGTGAATGACATTGCAAGGCTTTGCAATCGGCCGGCTCGATCAGGATGCCCTAGTGGAGTCAGGTCCAATGCCTCCTGTTCCCTTTGCAGTGCAACTTCGAGGTCTTTCAGGTCTCCCAGCCTCCGATATCGATCTGTGAATGATGCAGCAAGGCCTTGCAGTCGGTCTGCTTGCTCAGGATGTTCAGATGGAGTTAAGTCCACTGCCTCCTGATTTGCATGCAGTGCAGCCTCGAGGTCATCCAGGTTTCCCAATGCCTGATATCGATTCCTGAATGATCTAGCAAGGGTTTGCAGTTGTTCTGCACGATCAGGATGATCAAATGGAGTCAATTTTACAGCCTCCTGAACTGCCTGCAGTGCAGCCTCCAGGTCCTGGAGGCCTCCCAGCCTCAGATAGCGATCTGCAAATGAGATAGCAAGATTTCGCAGTCTGGCTGGTCGACCAGGATCCCCCAGTGGTGAGAGATCTAGTGCCTCCTGATTTACCTGCACTGTAGCCTCGAGGTCCTCAAGATCTCCACACCTCTGATATTGGTCTCTGAGTGATACTCCAAGGCTTTGCAGGCAGCTTGCTCGCTTGGAATGCTCTGGTGGGGTCAGGTCTACTGCCTCCCGATTTGCCTTTAGTGCAGCCTTGAGGTCCTTCAGCTCTCCCAGCCTCCAATATCGATCTGTGAATGATACAGCAAGAGATTGTAATTGGTGTGCTCGATCAGGATGTCCAGGTGGGGTCAGGTCTACTGCCTCCTGCTTGATTTGCAGTGCAGCCTCGAGGTCTTTCAGGTCACCCAGCCTCTGATATTGATCTCTGAATGATACTCCAAGACCTTGCAGTTGGCCTGCTCAATCAGGATGTCCAGGTGGAGTCAGGCCTACTACCTCCTGCTTGATTTGCAGTGCAGCCTCAAGGTCTTTCAGGGCACCCAGCCTCTGATATCGGTCCCTGAAGCATAGAGCAAGAGCTTCCAATCGGTGTGCTCGATCAGGATGTCCAGGTAGAGTCAGGTCCACTGCCTCCTGGTTGTTTTGCAGTGCAGCCTCAAGGTCTTTCAGGTCACCCAGCCTCTGATATTGATCTCTGAATGATATGGCAAGATGTTGCAAGCGGCCTGCTCGATTAGGATGTCCAGGTGGAGTCAGGCCTACTACCTCCTGATCTGCCTTCAGTGCAGCCTCCATGTCTTTCAGCTGTCCCAGCCTTCGATAACGATCTGTAAGGGCCACCCCCAGAGTTAGTAATGCATCTACTCGATCAGAGTGTCCTCCCGGGGTTAGATCCAGGGCCATCTGAGAATGCTTCACAGAGCTTTCAAGGTCATTCAAGTTGCCTGACTCCCTATATCTCTGTCTAAAATATGCCCCTAGTTGTAGTTGATATGAGGCCAGATGTGGATCCTCTTGAGGAGTCTGTTCTATAGGTTCTTGTACTGCTACATTGAATCCTGGATTTCTCCAATCCTGCAAAGTAATTCCAGCTTTCCAGTAACAATTTCCTTTGTGCACTCACCAGATCCCCAGAACTCTGTGCTTGATTACTGGCTGACTCAGAGTCCTATAAAGGGTTTTAGCTTCTTGGCATGAATGGAATTGATGTAATTACTCACCAAATCCTCTAAATCTTTGTCCTCAGAATCCTTTGTAACAGGCTCTGAAAGTGAAACATCTTGAGTGTTGATTTGAGACATGTCCAAATTTGGTTCCTGTATTTTTTCAATACAATAGCTATATATCTTCACCTCAGAAACTCACCATATTACTAGCCACACTCTGCTGAGAGAGTGACTGCCATTCGGAGTCCATGGAAGGAATGTTAGGTTTCTCCTGCTTCCAGTCAGTCAGGTCGGAATAGGATAACACGGGATTTTATCACAGTTTCCGTGTTTGCCATTTATAAGGTACTGGGCGGTAAGATCGGGAGCATCGTAAAAGGGTCCTGATGACAGACTTATACAAATCTTTAAGCGCCGGACTGTCAGATGCCAGACGGTAAGTATGAATTGATAAATGAACGGACAAGTCATTAATGCAAGATATTTGGCACCTGTAGGCGGTGTGGCGCGTACACCTGCCACCTTCTTGTCATCTTCTTTCAGCCATGGCCATTGGTTGGCCCAGCTTCAATAAACATTTTTTTGACAGTTGCATCGATGTCTTCACCCACTGCCGCCGACATTGGTACCTCTTGCAGCGAGTCCATACCGGTGCAGCCCCGGAGGTAAGATCGGACATTAAGCTGTTAGTAACAACCTATGTCCGATCTTCCATGATTCCTTTCCACCACACCCAGCAGTAAGCTGTTCAGCTGCTACGTGCGATCAGCCCGTTCACTGCGTTCAGGGACCCCGTCGACACAGCCTGCAAGACACGTGTCGATTTGTGCAGACCCCGGGAAACATCGCCTATCGACGTCAGATCTGCAGCGTTTGCACGATATGGGTCGACGTCCTGCTGACGGTGCGTCTGCAAGTGTGTGCCGACCCCCATCTGCACAGGTTGCCAGCGCCACCGTTCCTCCTCTTTCAGAGCTTCCTTACCGATGCTTCCCGGCGACGATTGTAACGTAAAATAACGGCAAGGCCCGGAACGAGGCAAATTTGGGCAGTCGTTCGTGTCTGGGCAGCCACAACTTCGGTCAGGGTATGCCAGGAAAATGCTGTAGAGATTAATCAGATATTTTAGCCATTCCAGGGCCCTCAATTATTATTATTTGACCACTATCATTGTCCGGGACATGTGCATTTCGGGGTTATCCCTTGATGGTGGGAAAAAAGCTGTGTTTTGTTGTGGGCGCAATAACAAGATCGCCCTGTCAAACAGGCGGGAGTCTCAAACAAAGCCTCGGACGAGTTATCGACGCCCCAGATATGCTCCGAGAGCGTCAATGGGATGTCCCTAAATATCGACAGAGGTCGGGATGCCATGCAGACATCCAGGTCTGCAGACATGTGTAGACCCGGGTCATGCATTACCTGTGCAGACGACCCCCCTGAACGCAGTGGTTCGCGGTGCATCACACCATTGTCTCACATCCCGAGAGATGTAAATTGCGAACCGTTAAGCCTCGGGCTAAATCGTGAACGTCCATGGTCCAATTCAACAGTGCAATATCGCGCCACCAATGGCATCGTAATGCAATCAACCCGTTCAAGTAACATGTCTCTCTCTTTATAAAATTACCTTTTAAACTCCACTCTTGGACTCTCCAACCCGTCGCTGCCCTCGGAATTGCCTACTTCATACATTTCAGTGCCATCCATGCTGTCTTCTTATGAGAGGTCCTTAAGAGGACTTTAACTTCTTTAACTTCGCGCCCCAGCGCGCTCTTGTCTCTCTCTTTATAAAATTACGTGTGTCTGTCTGACCTTTAAACTCCGCTTTTGGTCAAGTCTACCCAAATCTTTGGAAAAGCGCCCAAATGCCTGATTGGTACCGGAGCGCTTCCCACGATGTGTACCCGAGTGCTTCCCACCTTTCGTGGGCCATTTACTTCCTCAACACTCTTCCCACTGTAAAAATACTGTCTCATTCAGTGCCAACCAGTCCTCATGCAGTTGAAAGTCTAAGCACCTCCAGTATTGCATTATGGCGTGTTTGCGTCAACCAATCTCCATCTTTGACTACGGCGTCTTGGCTGCGCCGACTGTGCCAATCTGTCAAATAAGCTCAACCCCAAATTTGTCTTTCTCTGCATTGAGGCTCGGCGGATGCTCCAACTAACGCAGTGCAAAATCCGCACTTCGAGCCCTTTGTAAAGTTAGTGGGCACTTCCAACTCCGCCGTGCTGTCCTAGCCGTCCGCAGTCGCAGTTAGGCTGGCCTTTAAATAACTTCGACATGTGGACTAGCAACAGATTCTATCTGCGCCCGCCGCCTTTTGTCGGACGGGGAGTAACAACGGTCAGACTTCTCGGTACTTATTCTCACGCTGATATCATTCTCGACATCAACCTTCAAAGTTAAATGTCGCGCCCAACGGAAGGGGATGCGAGGCCGCGAAGCGGCCGAGCAGGTATTATTAAAAATGATGACATGACCACCCCTTGTTGCTTGTCTTCCTTTCGCTCACAACGACGATGACAATGGCCCTCCACATGGCAAACCTCCTCGTCTGCCTCACTTTGTGTGCAGGTCCTAGCCCATACACAAAATGACGCCGTCTCTTTGAATGGCCTCAGCTCCGCGGTAGGCCGCACCGCACCCGCGTCCTCCCCAGCGCCTTGCGGATAGTGTCGACTTTTTGACCTCAGAGGATTTAAACTGCATTCTTTACAAGTGCTCATTATCTCGAAATACTCCTTTTTGCAAGTTATTTGCCAGTCGTTGCCAGTGAAATTTTTCCAGGAGGAAATGCCGTTATGCACATGTTCAAATGTGTGGGCCCCGAAAGATCCTATCTCTATCAGTCTTCGGCCGCATACCGACTATAAACCACTTGTATGTCCAATCTTCTGGCAGCGAGCCCGCATCCATAAGCAGACCACTCCACGTGTTCAATACCATTTGTTTTTTTGGAGGTGAGTGGCCCAAATTTAAATTTATCAGTCAATAAGACAAATGATCCATTTTAATATTTCTCTGAACGCCCTCATCATTTAAATTCCGGGAGTATTTCCGCTTCCCTGGCCGATCTCTCCGCCCATGTTCAACTTTCTTTCGACGATCTGACGATCCACCAACTTCAAGTAGTATCCTCCATCTTTGGATCAATTTCAGAGGTTCTCTTCATTTCTCTCCGTGCCATCTCAACTCCACTACTAGCCTACGGTCAAAAAAAAAAAAAATCGGCTTTCCTGATGAGCTTATAATAAGGCCTGTCTCGCGCTGCCTCAATTTTAGTCCTGTGTACGGCCTCAAATGTATGCAGATGGACGGTTTGAACGACGTCGAGCAAGCCCGAACGCCAATGATCAACGTGAAATTCTGAACAGTGCAACCATCCATCCTCTGATTACAAGGTCTCCCGGCTAAAAAAAACAAGTACTACACGGTCTACAGGCTACAGTTTTCCGAGAGATCCATATCAACATCACTTATAATCCTAATCATCACGGCAGTCCGGGAAGCCCGATGTGGCCATTCAATTTGAAACCATTCACTGTACACAGGCCAGCACTCCACCTTTGGCAGTTAAGACCTTGTCTGGGATGGAGGGGAGGTAGGAAGGAAGGAAGCGGATATTGCAGCAGGACTTGCTGAAGTCTCGGCCGCTGCAGAGTTTAAAGAGTAAGAAAAGAACGAGGACGAGAACAAGAACAAGACGAGACGAGGCTCTACGATCAGCCCCGCGGAAAGGAAAGGCTGGCGTAAGCACTCACACTACGAGGTCTCCGTTGAAGTTGCCGACGCATGAGTCGAGCAGGATGGATGAGATTTTCTCGCCCGAGGTTGGGGAGGGGCGGCAGGGTAAGCGTGTGGCCGTCCGAGTTCAAGACATATTCGCGGCAGGCTGCGGACATGCTGTCGCGTTTCCCTAGCTACACAGGCTCTATTTCTAGGGGCGCAGGATCAGCGACGGCAGCCAGAGCTCAAAGGACCAGGATGAGAGGAGGGTGTTCATGATCATTAAATGAGAGAAAATTGAACTCAAGAAAGAAGAGGAATGAGAGGGGGAGGGTGCTTCTACTACTTGCATCGTTCTGCCCGACAGGGTTTTCATATGCCAATGAGCGGGCAAGGCGGGTCCATCCAGGGAGCGCGAGATACCCGGAGCGTCTGCGTTAGGAGCCCTTGAAATAGACGGGGCTCGGAACGCCGTTCCCTTCGAACACCTGCTGTGCTATGGTCGCAGTCCCATTCCATTCTCCCTGATAACGAGCCCGCAATCCTTCTGTAGGTCCTCACGGTCTCACGTTGTGTCTGAACCAAATTTCAAACTGTGGCCCACTGATGGTTGCGAGCTGAAAAATTCAAAATTAAACAAGAGTGCGGCGAGTGGTCGGGCATATATAGGCTCATTCGTTCCTGGAGATTTCTATGCTCTGAATATTCCTGATTATCCGTTTTAAACCATCAGCCAATTGTGTACCGCCAATTTTAAATCAGAATCTGGCGCCATTGAGGCCTTCCATGTTTGTCCATTGCCACATAATTAAATGTTGTTCCGTTACGCAGCACCGGGGGGGGGGGGGGGATTTATTATACTCGCATGGTCCAAATGTCTGAACAACGAGTTTACCGAAGACAAACAAGTAGTAATGTATGGGTGGTTATCCTTACATGTAGCTACAGGATGCCAACGGAGCACACACCATTCCAGGGGGTCGTACATACAAGACGCTGGCAAACTGTGGACTGGCCGGCCGTTTGAGTGGCAGGACATCTGGATAGAACCCTGTGGGACCTGACCACCAGCGGTATGCGCAAGTGTCCGGGAGGAGTTCCCTCCTCCCAGGTAAAAAATCCCCCGTGTCCATCAGCCCACAGAAAGCTGTCGTATGGCTGTCCCTTTTTCAGCCAAGCGCCAAACGTGGTCAGGTCCCCGTCGCGGTGGAATCCTCGGTGTCACTAGGGTGGGCGAGTACTGAGAAGTGAGGCGTGAGTGAGCGGGGGAGGGCCCTGGTTGGCAGTGTTGTCTGAAGCCAGGCCGAGAGTCAAAAAGGTCTGACCCATTTGACTGTTTGACCAGGGTCTGACCGGGTCTGACCCTCGGCCTGACCCTTTCCAAATTTGGAAAAGTCCTTCGTTACAATCGTTAAGGCTCATGTGCCATGCTAGCAAGCCTTACCCGACCGTAATCCGAGGTTCTGAGTGGTCAGGACGAATTTCACCCGCCTACAGTATCAATTTTGAAAGGTAGTCAGATTTACTGGTTTCGAAAACTGCTATGTGAACGACAGGGCAACCCCATCTCCAAATGCACCTTGAATGGGCTGTGAAAAGCTCCATAGTGATACCGATGTCAGATCATGAATTAATGCAAAACGTGTATGGCTCAAAACTGCTGCGGGACGGTCAGAATTCAAAATCGGTCAAAGGAATCAACGTTGTCTTTGAAATGAGAAATGTGGCATAATCTGGCAATGTATGGCAAAGACCCTCTGTTCAATTGTACTCACACTGCACGCCTGAAGGCACTTTGAACATCCAAAGAATGACGCGGAGAGCCTCAAACATGCTCCGAGTCATGGCCAGGGTGGGATAAAGAACTTCCGAATGAGTTCGCATTATAGGGCTGCTTGGTAGACGATATCAACTTGTATCTCCATTCTCCCAATGATCCGATTTGTTTCCTCATTTTTCTGGTGGTTCTACGAATTTAAAACAGGTATTCCAAAAAAGGAAATCCGGCTTTGACGAAACGGTCAAGGGTCGGTCAAGGGGTCTTGACGCCCGGTCAGACCCCGTCAGACGGGCCCGTCAAAGACAACACTGCTGGTTGGGTGCGGGTACATCAGTACCTTGAACGCTCCAGAATCCAGGGTGCCCGCGAACTCAAGTATTCATTCGAACCGAAACATATAATCCGAAGGAGGTTACGTTCCAGAGTAACAAAAAAAAAAAGATACATCATGCGAGCCGGAACCATTCAAGAGAGGAGATGGCTATCAAGGAGTCGGAGCCGAGAGAGAAGCTGGACCACGTTCTGCGCGGACGCTGAAACTATGCCCACACTGTTCACTAGATACGCTTCAGTGCTCCCACTATGGATCTGCTTTCTCATCCCTCCCTGTGTTTGGTCAGAGCTCCCTCAACATTCTCCCTCGAAGACCGTGCGTCTCGTCTGATATTCTAGGCTCAGTAATGAAAGATGAATAAGGACTAGATGGGAGCGTTGCGACGATAAAAGTCGATTGAACTTGAAGCACGTGAAGATATGAGTAGGTATGTTGGCAGCAACAATTCAGACGAAAGATCACACTGCATCTGTACATGATGCAAGGGCAGTGTGAGCAGGTCAATAGTCATACTCGGTATTACCAAAAGTAACCGAGCATTCGGTGTTATCGGCACATAATGAAATCTTTTGATATTGCTATGGATAAGAACCTGATCTAGGATGTATTTGGCCCTCCTTGAACGTTGGACTACGAGTTTTGAGCCCTCATATACAGTAGAATATCCAATTTATGAAATAGCGGTATTCCTGCCTCAGTGATCTTCTGGTCGAGAATTGTGTGAGACGGAGACGCGTACATGAACATAGAGAACAAAGGAATGAATCTTATGTAAGATGACAAAGATTGTATATGACGTATGTATTCCAACAAATTGTCCTCACTTTAAGACTTAAATAATTTCAATTGACCTGTAAGAAGTCCCTCATGAATTATCAGAGGTCCACAGTCTTGTTGTACTCCTCTGGGAGTAAATTAAGCGGACGGAAAATCAGCTGTTTATTCAAACTCTCAAATAAACATCAATTCTTAGGCCATAAAAAGCACAATCATCCTCAGTTTTGTCATAGATATTGTGGGTAGCATCTCCTCATGAGTCACAGAAAATCTGGCCATTACTACGCAAGGTACGGGGTGCTGGGTAAACTATTCTGGAGTGCTCGGTTACTTTTGGTAATACCGAGTACCACGGAGGTCAGGATGGAACGATTACCATCGTGACCTGAGCTGTGGATTTTCGGGGCAGTTAACACTGAATATATACTGGAGGGTCGTTCACCATGTGTGGTAACCGGAGTCAGCGAATAATAAGAGTAAGTTCCAATGACCTACCATGGATTAGTTGAACGAGTTAGTGATCAAAGAAAGACAAGGACCCGGGCCAAGATTGAAACTATGCAGGCATATTATAGTAAACGTATGCAAGGTAGCCGTGACCAATGATCTCATTTCCCTGTCCAAACTAAGACCCAAATATGTTTTGTGAAAAAAGAAAAATTTGTCAGGATTCAGAAGTATGGGTGGGGAAAAGAGCTATGAGGCTTTCAAGTGCCCAGAGCACCATCTCATTTACCTGACCGAGTCCTGGAATTTTTGCTGCAATAAACACAAGGGGTGATTGAACAAGCAGGTAATTCAATTGGGCCCAATGTTGAATTGCCAGATTATATCGAGTTCATAATTTGACTACTCAGTTGCAATGACTGTTCCCAACAGTGCATTTGATGATGCTCAAGTCGAATTAACCACACTTACAGTAAACACAAAAAAAAAACGGAAAATAATATACCGCATCCAGCAAGGAAAAGAAATAATATAAATCAACCACAAATCCGAAACGTGGATTTCATATATTTATCTGGCTGCCGTTGACTTCTGACGCAGAAAGATGTTGAATGCACGGAAGCCGACGTGAAGCCGAGCCCATTTGATGGCGCATCACAAGTTAGCTGATTGCCGAATAAGAGGAATCGACAGTGTTCTGCAATCTCCTCACCTCGGTAGTGTTGCCGTGACTTAGACTTGGCTGCCCTTAAGTCGACTTGGCTGATGCGACTTGAGTCAAGTTAAGTCGAGTCAGAATTGAGACTTGACTTGACTTGCAAGTCAGTGCAAGTCGACTCGGAGTCACTTGAGTAGACTTAAGTCGGGTCTCAGAACTGAGAATCTCCTAGAACCTCATACTAGCTCTACAGTCAATCTACAGCAGTAGAATGTGCCGCATTTGCAACTGACGATGGCCGTTCGGGTAATTTGATAGTGGTAGTTGATCCAACGGTATGTGGGTGCTTCGTAAATGGTAAACATACCTTGACAAAATTTGAGAGCACTCAGGGACAGGTATAGAATGCCTTACAATTGACTGCCCGAAATGCCACGTGTTTTCACATGGCAGAGTGCGGCTTTGGGATTAAAAGATCTAATGTTTACATCATTTTTTTCACGAGGGTCATGGGAGCACTTTGGTAATGGTAGACATACCTCAGAAATATTTAAGAGAACTTAGGAAAGGTATAGATTGCCGTTAAAACTGATGGCATCAAGTGCGACACTTTTGACGTGATGGAGCGCGGCTTTGAAGTTCAGAGATCAAGCACCCTCAAAGTTTGAGCTCTGTAGCAATGAAGAAATTCATGCATCTATCCACGCTTCCGAGTTTCGCAATGCTCACAGCCCTAACAACGAACGCACACAACAAAAGAAATTTATAAATTTATGGGCGGTGCAATGATATTCAAGTTACAGCCTTTACAGGAGTTCAGTCTGGGAGTTAATGGGTAACTTAAATACTTGCCTGACTCGAATAGGCGTTCCCAGTTCTCATAAAAGTGTGAGAGAGCAAGAGTCAGTTCGAAGGAAAGTGGTAAATTGAATATGCACATTAATTTGTGAACGCACTGAATTTTGGACCTTGAGATTGAGCAAGTGTGCAGCACAAGCGAGACGAGTGGTCCAGTGGGTGTCATAGGATGATGTATGACCTTGAAAGAGTTCTTGAGGGGCTGCATTGTTGCCAGTGTTGTCGGAAATAATGGCCCGAACCAAAAGCGGGCCCGGGTGCTAACGGGATAAATGTTTGAGTGAGATTATTGTGATCGAAGGTAGAACTACAAACCCGCGGGTTCCTAAGGAAAACTAGAGCCATCTGTGGAGCAAGATCAGTGCGAGTACTTGCAGGAAATATGCTCATTAAAACATGTACTGAAAACAATTGATTGGCTGGCATATATGAATTGAATTGCATGTTTACGGATGGAGCGGACAAAGGGCGAAGGATGCATTCGAAATGGGCAACAGTGTCGGAGGGTGGATTTTGTTGGAACATTGTCTGCTGCGGTCCAGTTCCTGGTGTTTTAAATGTTTTGACCATACATGGTCAAGTGACTTAAAACTTTAGTAATCTGATTTGGGACTGGAGAGTTCCACAGCAAACTGGGGCTGACAAAGCTCCAAAGAGCCCGAGAGGATGGTTTGCACTCGGTATATCTGCATATATTTAGTTGACAGCTAAAATTCAGGATTTGTGAGCAATAGTTGCGGTTGAGAAGCCCATCTGTGGGATAAAACGAGTCCACCTTCGAGTCCGAAATGACCGAAATTGAACAGATTTCGCGAGGTTGCCAAAATTCTATCTTTGGTTTCCATTCACATGACCCCTCTACAAGCCGATTGGTTTATTGAGACTATGGAAGCCCGCATTCTTGGTCAGAATTCATCGTGCCAGTGCCGAACTTAAATTCTTTGATTCTGAAATGGCCGAAATTGAACAGATTTCCCATGGTTGAACAAAGTTCGATCTTTGATTCATTTCATGTAAACCCTCCGCAGGCCAATTGGTTTGTTGAGACTAGCTGCGGTGTATTAATCACGTCAGGCTACATCTCATCTCACCAATTGTCCACAGAATTCTGTCTCTGGATAATTTTGGGCTCACAGGACCCCCATCTACCTCCTATAACTGTTTGAAGGTACAGTAGTAGAGGTTTTTGTCCATAGAAAACCCGAGGACTGTGTTTGCACAAATTTGTGCACTTGGTGAATCCACACAAACCTCCACCAATTGTCCACAGAATTTTGTCTCCGGATAATTTTGGGCTCATAGGACCTCCATCTACCTCTTACAACTGTTTGAAGGTACAGTAGTAGAGGTTTTTGTCCATAGAAAATCCGAGTACTGTGTTTGCACAAATTTGCGTGCTTGGTGAATCCGCGCAAACCTCCACCAATTGTCCACAGAATTTTGTCTCTGGATACTTTTGGGCTCACAGGACCCCCATCTACCTCCTACAACTGTTCGAAGGTACAGTAGTAGGGTTTTTGTCCATAAAAAACCCGAGGACTGTGTTTGCATAAATTTGTGCACTTGGTGAATCCGCACAAACCTCCACCAATTGTCCACAGAATTTTGTCTCTAGATAATTTTGGACCTCCATCTACCTCTTACAACTGTTTGAAGGTACAGTAGTAGAGGTTTTTGTCCATAGAAAATCCGAGTACTGTGTTTGCACAAATTTGCATGCTTGGCGATCCGCGCAAACCTCCACCAATTGTCCACAGAATTTTGTCTCTGGATAGTTTTGAGCTCACAGTACCCCCATCTCCCTCCTACAACTTTTTGAAGATACAGTAGTAGGGGTTTTCGTCCATAGAAAGCCGGCACACCGTGTTTGCGTAAATATGCGCACTTGGTGAATCCGCGCAAACCTCCACCAATTGTCCACAGAATTCTATGTGTGAATACTTCAATTAGGCTAACTACAATGCCAAAACCACCACTCTGCACCATTGAATGGCACTTTATGGTGGCTGGTAATCACAATAATGTTGGCGCGGACTTTGATGTTTCACAGTGACTCCATGCGCATGGGCAAAGAATCTACCAATGACAAGCTCACCATGTGGCAAAGAAGACTGGCTTCGAACTTTGACCAATACACAGGACAGAGACAAGGATGTGATTTGGCATGAGATTGTTGACAGTTGCAACTCAGCAGATGGGATTATATTTACAGAAATGCCAGAGGAGAACGAAGAGTAGTTGAATCTGTATCTTGCTACAGTTTGACTGCTATTTTGCCTCCAGATTTGTGTGCCAAGTACCATCCACCCTTGTGAGTTAATATTGGTGTGACTCAACCGACTTGAGTCGACTCAAGTGACTTCAAGTGACTTGAGCTGACCAAGTCAAGTCAAGTCAAGTCGAAAGTTGCCACAAGTCGACTTCCGACTTAACGAGTCGCGGCAACACTACACCTCGGTATGGTAAATTCCGTCAAGTTAAGTCTGAATCGACTCAACTCCAATAGGGTGTTTCACAGTTGGGATTTTGTCCCAACTTGGGCTCCAACTTCAGCCTCCAACTTGGCCCAAGTTGGAACCCAAGCTTTGGCGGAAATGAGTTCTGATTCGTAAGCTCTCAGAAGAAGGCGAGTCCCAACGGTAAAGACAAGCAATGGACAACACTGTGGGGGCGTACATTGCCAGTAAAACCTCGGTCGGAAAATGCACTCACCAAACATGTACTGAATTATACTCAACATAATTATTATAAGCAAGACCGGGAACGGTTGACAGTCTCCGAGTCAGTGCTTACATTCTTGATTTTTTTTACAATTCCCCAATCCGATGTCCGATATCGTCCCCCAAAAAAATGTTACAATTGCACCGAACGCTCCAACAAAAAAGAGATGAAGTTGGGGGAGTGAAATGATGAGGCGCAAGTAGGAGGTAAACTGAAGATTAAACATTGCAGCGCTTGAACAACTAATATGCGCCAAAGATACACTTTAAACCTGTGGTGCCGACGACCTCGCCTGTATGCACCCGCGTTGGAATAGTACCCGAAATTTATGAGAACGTCATAAAAGACCGCCGCCAGCTTTCTCTCGACCGCGCTCAGGCATCAAAATAGTACACGCCTTCCCACCTGCCTGCACCCATAGCGGCGCGTGCATCCCATAGCGGCGCGTGCATCCCCTATGGCCCTTGCAAGCACTACCCGCTCCATCCCAGTCACCGACCCCCCTCGGAGCTCAAGCACCTGTAATTCAGAAAACCGCGCAAGCCGGCGCACGAGCCCCTCCGCATCTGCTACCGCGCTGTATTCGAACTCGACGCGCAGTGTGAGGTGCGTTACGCCGCGGAGAGGGAGTTCCGCCTCGACGTCGCGCGGTGCGCGCCAGGGAAGGGCGGTTTTAGGTTGAACACCACCTGCGGCGGCGGGCCCGGGGGTGTGAGGGCCAGCGTCAATCTGCGTAGAGCCGCATCCGGGCCGGAGAGCGCGATAGCGGTGAGTGCACGCGCTAAATGCGGGCCATCGCTGGCTGGGTCAATGATGACGTCCGTAATGCTGCGCTCCGTCGGGAGGATGTACAGTACGTATTCAGCAGGGGATATGAGGGAGGTTATCCGCCCTGGATAGCTTTCTGGCACGGGCGACGGAGGGAGGAGTGACAAGAGCGGAGGGAGATGGACTGGGATGTATGCCGCCGGGGTAGGGACGGAAGCTACCCGCCCATGGTGTGCGTCCAGAGCGGGCTCCACTGGAAGTGACGTGGGGTCAATTGCACCGGGAGCCAAAGTGAGATTGTTGAGTGATTGGTGTCGGCGGAGGAAAGTCAGCAGCGAGCTGAAACTAAGCGCTGCACCGGCGCGAACCGATAGGTAGAGCAGGTCGTCTTTGAGATCGAGGACAGTGAAGATGGCCGATGACTGAGCAGGAGAGAGTGTGGGGCAGATGAAGTCGAGATATATTCCCGACGTGGAGCCAGTCTCGCGAGGGATGGTGCGACGTAGTCCCATCGCTGGCCAAAAACACAGCGGCATAACCAGAACAAGAGAGCACAGAGATCCCGAATCATAAAGATGATAAACGCAGGGAGGAAGAAGATGAAGCCCCACAAAAGGTCAACACTGCGGCACACCAATGGGTTCAGCTTCGGAAGAGGGAGGTGGGGAATCCAAAAGGCCGGCAGCGGGGCAACCTTGCGAGGCTCCGGCACCCACACGGAGCCGTGTCCAGCGATTGCCACTACAGCGCCGCGGGATAAAGTCTGTATCAAGCCCGCGATGGCGGAGTCTCGCTTTGGCTCCACTGTGCCGCGTATCTCGACATCTGGAATCAAGGGGATTGCGGTTAGAACTGACGGCAAACCATGCAGCTTCAGCCTGCCCGGTACGACGCTGAGTTTCTGGATGGGATGAATGTGGTAGATCATTGGGATAAGGAAATACGCATTCCCGGGAACGCATACTTCACCCGAATAAATTTGAAACCGTAATGTTGTACCGTAGAAGCAATGGAAACAGGACTCGTTGTCGCAAGGGACGAGAAACCTGAACGAGCTCCCATAGATCCTCGTCATCAAGAAAGGAGAAGATGATGTCCTGCAGTTCTTGCGGTAGGTCGACCATATTTGCCGAGATGGTCTTCGCAATAGATATCTGGGATTCTGGGGCAGAAAACGGGGAGACGTAGGTTTGGCAGAGAGCAAGATGTCACGGTCATCGCCACACAGCCACACTTCCCGCGAACGACTTATCAACCAATGAAGACAGCTTTCTCAAGCTCTGTGATGTACCAAAGCGGACACAAGACTTCATGCTCCTGAGTCCCAACCGAAAAATAAATGAACTCTCAAAAACCGCCTGTTTTAAAAAATTCTGCTCACTTGTCATTGTATGGCGGTCCAAATGCACATTTATTCCGCCGCAACTTTTTTTTGAAATTTGAACTTCTCCGCAACTCTTTTTGCGCTTTTGAGGTCCGTGCCGCATCTTTTGATGTTTTCTTAGATGCCAAAAAAAGTTGCGGCAGAACGTCACTTGCCGCAACTTTTTTTACTTCTAAGGTGCCACAACTTTTTTTTTCTCGCCAATTTTTTTATTGCATATATAGTAAGATACAGAGTCCACATAACTCCCATTCAAGTTGGCAACTCACAACTACAGGAAATGAGGTCGGGGTTGACTGTCCGAGATGACCGAAGGGAATTGCCGATTCAGTCGATAAGTGCCGAGATGCCGACGCTGCCGTCATACCAGTACTTTCCGAATTCCCTACACCGATGAACAAGGGAAAATCAGGTTCGGTGGGTAGCATATTTACAATCATGAAGGCTCACACTTCGATATGAGGGTCAAAATGCACATTTATTCCGGCGCAAATATATTTTCCAAATTTCGCTCTGCCGCCACTTTTTTTAGTGTTTGAGGCTTGTGCCGCCACTTTTAGGCCCTTTTTGCAACGTCAAAAATAGTAGCGCCGAAACTCGACCTGCCGCCACTATTTTTCAAAGTGCGCCACTTTTTTTTCTTTCTTTTTTTTGTCTCAACGCCACTTTGGTGAAGCAAAGTTATCTCAGACTATATTACACTCTTTTGTTCAATTTGGGTGTGTCGCAATCTCTAAGTATATTCTATAGCACCGAACTGTTCCGGCTGTCGGGTAATGTCGGAGGCCAGATAAGGGAATAAGTGGGTACGATAATGAGATGGTCGAATAGTGAGCGATTCGACCATCTCATTATCGTATCCACTTATCCACTTATCCTTCTCGTCCATGCAAGGCCTCAATATATATTCAGCCGAGTCCTGGCATCATCGTGTTCACGGGACTAATATCGGTGACTCTCGCAGTCCACTGTAGTTTTCAAGGTCTCGACATTGCACTGCACACTGCTCACTTTACATCCCCACGCCAAGGTATGTCGTCGATAGGGAATAGCACGAGTATATATTCGCGAATATGAATATTCGCCGACACCTGGAGATTGATACTCGCATTCGTACGAATATTGATCACGAATATTCGTTGCTTAGTCAGCGATATTCGCGAATACTCGTGAGTGGCAACTATTTACATTCAGCGAGTTTGAATATTCGTTAGTTGCGAGTTATTCACGAATAGCATACATATAAAGTTCAATTTCAGCTACTGAACTACAAGCTGGTGTCTTCAACAACAATAACCTTAGATGATCCCTGTGCCTCAGCTGCATTTGGTACTCTCCGCTTCTTTTTGCGTGTCCAACCCTCAGCAAGCTGGCTTTCAAACTCGTCAACTGCAATGAGGTCCGGGTCATCACAGCGGAATGGGCAGATTTCTCAGACAGCTGGTTGCGAAGTTTCGATATTGTCCCTCCTGAGAAGGAGAAAAGCCGTTCAGCGTCAACAGAGGTTGCTATAAAATGGAATCAGTATCAGAAACTCGAGGTGCAAATGTATTATACCTGGGGCAGACAAGTAATCGAGACACATTTGAGCACGATTTTGACAGATTGACAGATGGACATTAAATCTGCCAAAATACAGTTGGTTCTCTCTGATCCGAGGTTGTTCTCTTCCACGTCAAATAACCTAGGATTACCCGACGAATATTCGCGAATATTAACTTTCACAAAAACTGATACTCGCATTCGCACGAGTAGCACAGCCACAGCAACTCACGAATACGAATATTCGCAATTCGCGAATGGCTTGGCACGAATATTCGTGATACTCGCTACTCGTGCTACACTCTATATGTCGATATCTTAGCGCGGGAGGAGGAATTGAAGAGGGAATTGCGGCACCGATGTCATTGCAAATCGGTTCCCCATTCCGTGCCACTTTACGCGGCGGGACTCGTGTGGAGTCGGTTTCGGAATAGTTCATAGCAAGTTCACAGTTTACGGCACGCATAACATCTTTGACCCTCATTTTAGGCTCCCACTCACTTATCTTGTTTCAATGTTTGCCTCATTTACACACATTCACTCACACTTTGACCCAGTTCTCATAACGAGCTTTTTGGATTGACCTTCAAATTCATTTGACCAACCTACTTTACAACCAGTTTAATGTATGGAAGTAATCCCGTCCAACTGTGCCTATGGTGCTCTATGCTATTACCAACGACAAGTCTTCCATGTATGGACTTGTAGACTCGCCTTTTATACGCCATTTACGTGAAACCCGTGCCAGTGCTTTTCGGATCACGTCCAGTTGCCGGAAATCGGACACCACTGAGGAATAAACATCCCAAATTTCTGACACAAGGGGGCTCCTCCCGAATGCTTTAAATTTGGTTTTTAACATCTATGCATCCCAATCTATTCTCTGAACTTTTACCTTACAAAGGAGGTGTACTTTCACTGAGATACAAATATATCTGCAGAATTGCTTACATAATTCCACAGAGAACATCGAAGTGATTCGACGTCCTCTTACAATAATCCCTAACCGCATGTGCTACAAACAAAAGAATCGTGGTATAGGTAACTTTTTGCTTCACCAAAGTGGCGTTGAAACAAGAAAAGAAAAAGAAATGTGGCACACTTTGAGAAAATAGTGGCGGCAGGTCGAGTTTCGGCGCCACTATTTTTGACATTGCAAAAAAGGGCCTAAAACTGGCGGCACAAGCCTCGAACACTAAAAAAAGTGGCGGCAGACCGAAATTTGGAAAAAATATTTGCGCCGGAATAAATGTGCATTTTGACCCTCATACTTCGAGGACACAGCAGCTACTGTTTTTTGGTTGACTTTCGAGTGTAGATTGAATCCTTGATGTTGATCCTTGAAGTGTGGTGCTGGATTATGAGTGATTTTCGAAGGGTTTTGAATGTTATCTCTATTCTTTCAATCCGGGTGTATTCAGACTTGATCTGCAGCATTAGTTCCACATAAGTGAGCAACCGCTTTGACCGAGAACAGGTCTCTGGGTTTGTTGAGTGTGGAAATCAAATTCAAGAGCTATGGACATGTGGTGGGCGTATCAGAAGCAGTGGTAAAGCGAGAAACAATTAATTTCGGGCCATATACTCGTCTACTCGAACGAAAGATAACACAGTGCCGATATGACCACAGGAACGGCACCTCGGCAACTAAATGCCCAAAATCGGCAATTCCCTTCGGTCATCTCGGACAGTCAACCCCGACCTCATTTCCTGTAGTTGTGAGTTGCCAACTTGAACGGGAGTTATGTGGACTCTGTATCTTACTATATATGCAATAAAAAATTGGCGAGAAAAAAAAAGTTGCGGCAAGTGACGTTCTGCCGCAACTTTTTTTGGCATCTAAGAAAACATCAAAAAATGCGGCACGGACCTCAAAAGCGCAAAAAGAGTTGCGGAGAAGTTCAAATTTCAAAAAAAAGTTGCGGCGGAATAAATGTGCATTTGGACCGCCATATCATTGCGTCTCGAAGTACGCGGGATCTTCTTTTGGCGGCTAACTCTTCGCGGTGAACTTGGTGCTCGTGCTTCATCCAACCAGAGTCCGGTCAAAATATCAAAATAAAATCCACATAATCCCAAGAAACAGGCTGGGATTATGTGGCATTGCAAAAAAATTCTTTGAGCGCAATTTCTTAATCGGTTCATTTTTCGCACACCTATGCGCCAGTTTTATTCTTTGCGTCGATCTTGCGCGTGAACTGGGGACTGAATTGAATTGCCTGCTAGTGTGGAAGATTCCTGCGATGATCCATCCACTCACCCTCGACCTGATCTCCCTCTGAGTAAACTGGCCACATCTCTAATCATTAATATTTTGTCCTTCTCCCTGTGACTGATTCTCTTCGATCTTTATGAGATTGTCTCCAGGACTACGCACATTCTCAATGATCTGGTTCTTTATTCGAATACACACTACATCGACATATTGGTTCGATACAATTAATTTGGCATACTGCCACCAGACAAGAGCTCCTAGCGGAATTAAACAGTTGAACAGGAGGATGGCGACTCAACGCCAAATCTTTCACTGATTCCGACCAGGGTTCCGCGTTGAACCGTCTGATCGCTTGCCTTTGAATCGTGCATCCGTCGTGTATTAATCATAATTGTTTGTTTACTCAGAAAACTTGGATTTGACAGCCAGGTGTGAGTACTTCAATCTTTTGGTTTCGTGCATTGGGCACGGTGTATCCTGGGGCATGAGGTAAACCTGTGGGGTTTAGGCGCTTGCCGCGATTGGTATATGAGGGTCCAAGGGCGAAGGCGTAGTCTACAATACGTAGCTTGCTTGTATGCCGGGATAATCCCTGGGGCCGGCGTTCGTGATTCGGACCGTGCCGTGTAATGATACCTACGTACCTACCTGCAAAAATGGTCAAACTCGATTTCGGTTCATTTGCCTATACCGCAGTTCATTGACCCAATGCTTACGCATATAATTACGAAGTCTGTAACTATCGTCAGGGCTAGATCGTTTGTGCAGAAGTTTTAGGCAGGTATAGCAATGTTCCACCCAGGAAGAAATCATGTACTGCATAAAGTGAGTTCCATTTCGATTTGAGGCTGCGCCGTTGAAAGTGTGCGAATTTCATGTTTATCGTGGGTTTGCCTAAAGTATGTAAGGACGGCCGCAAAGAAACCACCAAAAGATACAAGCAACTTTACCAATCACCAGATTGATGCCCGGTAGCGGTGAAGCACATCGGCATCCGTAGGTCGTTGAAGCACAGTTGTCTGTTCGATTCAGGGCTGGGCCGCCGAAGTTTGACGTCACGCTATTTTTTTCTTTCTTTTCTTTTTTGTTACTCTGTATTATTCCATGGCTCGGAGAACAAACAGCCGGTAGATTCATGGTGTTGGATTGCCACCACACTTCAAACATGAAAACGAAAAGTGAGAGTGATGGTGATGGCGGTGAGAGGTGCTCATTATTTCCGGAGAGGACCAGATGCCAACGACCAGCATACACACAATTCACAAGTTCAAAAATTTATTCAACTCCGGATTTCGCTCACAAAGGTCCATTGATGCATATTGAATTTGGGGCCCAGCTTATCTCAGGCTATTGACAAATGTTCAATTTCAATGTGAAAGAGTACATGGAGAGCATACTTGTGAAAATAGAAACTACAATCCCAGTGATATCAGTGATGGCGATTAATCCTAGCCTTAATAGCGGGGGAATCCTAGATACTAATAACAGTGAACTTATTCAGTGTAAATAATACATGGGATTAATCTACGATTATCTACAAGAGGTAGCTAGGATTATCCTATCCAAAGTGACCATGTCCAGGATTATCCGGTCAACCAGGATTATTGCTACTCCGCGGATTAATCCACTGGTAGGATTATCTCGAGGATTATCCGTGGGAGTCGTGTGTACGGATTATCTGGTGCAGATTATATGCAGGATTATATCTGCAGGATTATTTTCGAGTGTCTTGTCTTTAGTTTCTGGGATTATCGTTATCAAGAGATTATCGACACTTCGCGGATTAGATTAGAGATTGACGTCGTGGCGATGCTACCGGCGATCATAAAATCTTGAATTACCGATTATCTACACGCTCGGAGAATAAATCTCGATGGTCTCATAATATGCCTGTGCGCCAGGTCAGATTAGGGATCGAGCTTGTATAAAATCAACATACCGAGAAGTCGTCATCATCCCCATGCTTTTCCCTGTACTCTGCCATCCGCCGCTCCGCCTGAACCCGTTCCTTCTCCCCTTTTTCTTCTTCCTTCGTCTTATCTTTCACCACCCACTCCGGCGCGCTCGCCCACGCCGCACTAACCTTTTCGCCCAGCTTCTTATACATCGTCACCTGCTTGTAGGCGTAAGCTTTGACTCCCGCCTCGGGCTCCTCGTCTCCAAGCACGGTCCAGACATTGCTCGACGCCGAGAACCAAGTGGCGGTGCGACCGAACTCCTCCTCAAGTGTTTCCGCTTCTTCGACAGCTCGGTCTCGGAGCGCGCGGTCTTGGAACCACTTGACCCTGTCCACTATGCAATATCAGAACACGCCACGGGAAACAAAAGAAAAACCCACGTTCTGCTTCCCATTCCACCTCTTCTGCTTCACTAAGGTTCGCTGCACGGCCAGTCGTCCAGATCCACGGTTCGTGTGTCTTCGAATCCCCCATCTTCGCTCGCCGACCGCCTTTCCCGAAAAGGTCGGATCTCACAAGCTCCTTCAAGGTGCCATCGTTCTCGTTCAGCCCCAGTGCCAGGAGCGCTCTTCTTGCGCGGCGATAGGTGTTGGCAGCCACCTGGATGTCGTTGCTCAGCGTCTTAAGAAAATTTTGGCCTTTAGTGTTCGGGCCGACACCGTGGATCTGCGTCTTCTTGAAGGCTAGATTATAATTGAGTGTGCGGATCGCTGTACGGACGTCGCACAGAGCATCGAAGGCCTGGCCCTCTTGCAGACTGTACTCGACTTGCGCTAGCGCCGCTAGCTTCATCTCGTTACGCACGGTTTCCATGAAATGTGAGGGGAGGAACAGCGCCTCCTTCTCCGGTCGCTCAGGGTCAGCATCCAGAATATGCTTCTCCAGCGCCGGCGCGCACGCCACCAGATGCCTCAGATCCGTCACAGAGTCATATAGGCGCCCTCGCGCTGCCGACACCAGATCCTCCCCGGCATGGGTGGTGATCATCCGTTTAACGTGGTGCCTGTGCCGGATAAGTTGAGGCATCGAGTGAAAAGAAAATACGCACTGATCCCTTTCTACCAGCATGCCGTTACTTATCAGACCAGAATCGCCCGTCTTCTGCTCGCCAACAGTGGCTGAAGTGGCTTCTGACTCGGCCTCCGCCCTGAGAAGCTTTGCATAAGCCTCTGCGTGCGTTGGTGGCCCTGGTATTGGCGTCGTCAGCTGCCTCTACCTCGTATGGCGAGACCTCTCACCATTCTTGAAGTTAACCTGGAACACGCTGGGCATCATAGGCGTATTTTCCCACTTTTTGATCAGTTCCACCGGATGCTTCGCGCTCAACACCGCGAAATTGGTGGATCGTTTGCGAAGCTCCACTTGGCATACTCGGTACAGCCGTAGCAACGCAGCCGCTACAAACAGGGCTTGAGATCAAGCCGTACTGGGGAGAGATAGGCATACCTAATCCGACCAGTTTGTTCCAGTTGTGGTTGCCGCTCGTGTCATCGACCGAATCGTGATGGTTACCGTCGTTTTGCTCCTTGGTGCTCCCCGCCGTCAGGTTGTGTTCCACCCACCCGGTCTCGATCATCTCCCCCGCCGTGAATGCCGAGTAGATCAACCAGTTCAGGTTCCAGATCAGCTGGCAGAGTTCAATGTGGTTGTGGATGTGCATCTTAGGAATCGCTCCGCGGACGAGGTTGATGATATCTGCCATCGCGGGGAACCATTGGGCTACTCTTGTCTTGAATTTTATGCTGTATTGACACCAGATATCGTATGTAAATAGGATCCATCTTTGCAGCGACGCCTCGGCCAGACTGTGAATCACCGCATAGTCTGTATTCACATGGCGCAAGAGACAAGCCTCTCAGAACTACATACAGCTTTTACTGACCGATATTACTCCGGAAGCACCCACACAACCTAGAAACCGTACGAGGTGTGCACTCCATCCAGCTTTCGCCTCCAAGCATTTGCGCCACACCAGATGCTGGGCGCCGAGCACTTGATACTAGCGCGTCAAAATACAGCTTTACGGTCATATGACAGGTCTTTCATTCGGAATCATTCCAACAAAATAACTTCCTACAAGATGTACCGCTGCTTCGCTCCGGTAAATCACCCACAGGTACCCTAGGCTGGTTTGAGTTTAAACCACATCGTCTCCAACGATGGCCTGGTTTAAACCATTTTGGTTTAAACCACCTTCCTATAATCATATAGGGAGCAGGCTTTGGTTTGAACCACAACCGGTTCAAGCCATGGTTTAAACCATTGTGGTCTGAATGTGGTTTGAAATTATCGCGATTTAAACCAGTTCAAACCAGATGGCTTAAACCAGTTCAAACCAGATGGTTTAAACTGGTTTGAACCAAAGTTGTTTGGACATGTGTTTTTTTTTTTTGTCTTGACTCTCATTTTTTCCTCCTCTCTTAATATTAGTGACTGCCCGCCCGACTCCTTCCAAAAAAGGAAATTCATATCATTTGGACTCAAAAAAACACAGAAAATTTGTGAATAATTGGGAAATTTTTGTTCAAGGCACGAATAGATTGGTAGATGGCACCTACCAAAAATGGAAATCCATCAAAAAATGAAAGTTGTAGCCCTCATTGAGCACTACAAGGTTGACCATTGACCATGGTGATCAGCTCACTGGTTGGGCCGAAAAAGGCAATATACTTTCAAAAACACGGTTTGTTTTAGGGAATGATTGGGCCATATCTCAGTAATTGCTGGACAGATTCCCACGATTCTAGTACCGTTATAAAGCGGCTGAACAGGACTTTCAGATGGGGCCATTCACCAGGCATTCTACACCACTTCTATAATCAGCTATTTTTATTTTTTTAGAATGATTTGGCTTGTATCTTAGGAACTGCTGTATCAATACCCATGATTGTTGTACAGAGGTGAATGAGCACTTTCAAGTGACACTTGTTGCCAGCTATACAAAAAATATGGCTGCTGAGATATCAGGGATTCTCTGTTTGAGGGGATCATTGATCCAGCAGTTCCCGAGATACAAGCCAAATCATTCTAAAAAAATAAAAATAGCTGATTATAGAAGTGGTGTAGAATGCCTGGTGAGTGGCCCCATCTGAAAGTCCTGTTCAGCCGCTTTCTAACAGTACTAGAATTGTGGGAATCTGTCCAGCAATTACTGAGATATGGCCCAATCATTCCCTAAAACAAACCGTGTTTTTGAAAGTATATTGCCTTTTTCGGCCCAACCAGTGAGCTGATCACCATGGTCAATGGTCAACCTTGTAGTGCTCAATGAGGGCTACAACTTTCATTTTTTGATGGATTTCCATTTTTGGTAGGTGCCATCTACCAATCTATTTGTGCCTTGAACAAAAATTTCCCAATTATTCACAAATTTTCTGTGTTTTTTTGAGTCCAAATGATATGAATTTCCTTTTTTGGAAGGAGTCGGGCGGGCAGTCACTAATATTAAGAGAGGAGGAAAAAATGAGAGTCAAGACAAAAAAAGAAAACACATGTCCAAACAACTTTGGTTCAAACCAGTTTAAACCATCTGGTTTGAACTGGTTTAAACTGCAATAATTTCAAACCACATTCAGACAATGGTTCAAACCACTGTTTAAACCATGGCTTAAACCGGTTTAAACCACTGTGGTTCAAACCAAAGCCTGCTCCCTATATGATTATAGGAAGGTGGTTTAAACCAGGCTATCGTTGGAGACGATGTGGTTTAAACTTAAACCATGCTGTTGCTGACCACAGAGGGGAAACAAAAATAGATTGAATTTGCGTGCATACATACTGCCATATATAGTGCCGTCAAATGGCCTGTCAAGACACGGTTTGACCCCCCGTAAATAGTTTAACGCGCGATCTTGTGCCCACAGAAAGATTTTGATTGTGAACCAGCCGAGGCCGAGAGAACCCCGAGAGAACCAAGGTCATTGAATTAGTGTGCCAGAATAAATTGGCAGGTAAATCTTTCTGAGTCCGCAGGATTCCAGACAGTGAAGCAACCACGAAGATAGGAGAGCGAAGAAATGATGCAAGGCATCAGACAGATGGTTTGAACTACCAAAAGATAATATTCTTGCCAGGAAACCAGATTCATTCGACCGCAATGAAAGAGGTTCAGCGACTACACAGCTGGAAAACAGACCACGGTTTGATGCAACTTGAGGAAACCATAATCACTGCGTTCAGACCCCCCCATAGGCACAGGTCTGCCAGATCCTGATAGGCAGATGTGTAGGCAGACCAGTGTGCCGACCCTTGCCCATCCATCTGCCCATCCCTGTCGAGGTTGGTCTATGTATTCCCACTGGATTAGGCACACATAGACTCGCGTGGGCCGATGAGCCTAGCTAAGCCTAGTTAGCCAAATTCAAAATCCGACATGGTTTGTACCTGTCCAGCCATTCCAACTGACACCAACCTAGACCCAGGTCGGCCAAGGTTGACCAAGGTTGGCCAAGATAGACACACCACTGTCGGCAAAGATCTACCAAGGTGGGCAGGCTTTGCCTTGTTAGGGATGCTAGACCAACATCGGCCAACACCTATTAGGGTAGACCAACATCGGCTTGGGTGGGCAGTCCGTAGGCGGAGATCGGTGAAGAGGTGGGCACATCTGTGCCTATGGGGGGTCTGAATGCAGTGAATGATTGAGACAGCACCAGCAGAGAGCAGAGAATAGCGGCACTTCAGCAGCGATGATTTGACCATGTAATACGAGTCCGAAAAATAGCCAGCAGTACATAGAAATGTTACAGATTGGGCCGTTGCTCCCGGAGAAGAATATTGCAGGGTGAATTGAGGACGCGGACAGTGGGCAGAGGATGAAAAAAAAAAAAAGCAAGCACCCACTTTATATGTCCACAACTGGCAAGAGTGCGTGGCCCATCGGCCCAGTGATAAGAATCAAATCGAGCTGCGCCGGAGCCAACAGCAACTGTGGCCTGTTAAGGAAGGCTGCGCGCTGGTCAGGTGGTCACTCACAAATGGAAAGGCCGTGTCCACCAGTAAAGGAATTCGAGGATATAAGGGATTACTTCAAGAGCAAGAGTTGAGAAACACAAAGAAGAAGGGATACATGTCTTGAAAGAACGGTTAATTAATCAGCTGCTGCGAGACACTGTGGTCTGTCAAGGAAAACTGCGTGTAGGTCAGCTGGTTGGTCGCAAATGAAAGGGGCAGTGTTAAAATGGACAGGAACTCGGGATCGTTGGGGTTAAACGAGATAAATGGAGAAAAATCTAAACATTTACAAGGAATCGCCGAGGATTTCATCAAAGAACGGTTACAGCTAATTGCAGTACCGAAGGCGGGAACCAAAATTTTCTGTTTTGGGATATTTTCAAAGAATTCCCGATATCTCAGTCAGTTCTTCACCGATTCACATGAAAACTAGATAGATATACTCAGCTAATTCATACGCAATTAGTGATAAAGAGGAATTTGTGAAAATATCATGTATTAGGTATTTTCTGGTTTCAGGCTGTTTTCGCACTGAAAGCCATCTAGCATGCTGAGAACATGTCCCAGCAGCCTAATATTTTAGGGCGAACAACATGTATAGCTGAGGAACTATGTGATAGAGCCAGAAACACAAATAAACTACTTACAGTCCCTCTAGCTCCCTCAGATACATTTGCCAGTTTGGGCATTGAGAGATATTGTAAAGATTACATTTATCTAGGAATTTCATATATTTCTGGCTCTATCACATGTTTCCTCAGCTGAATATGTTGTCCGCCCTAACATACTAGACTGCTGGGACATATTCTTGGCATCCTAGACAGCTTTCAATGTGAAAACAGCCCAAAACCAGAAAATACTTAATACATAATATTTTCACAAATTCCTCTCTATCACTAATTGCGCATGAATTAGCTGTCTAGTTTTCATGTGAATTGGCGAAGAACTGACTGAGATATTGGGAATTCTTTGAAAATGCCCCAAAGCAGAAATTTTTGGTTCGCGCCTTTGGTCCTGCAATTAGCTGTAATCCCTTATCGAATGGATCAATCCAGCCTTGCGTGCTGTTGCACACATTTCGATCTTCGACTGATTGCGTCGGCGGTGGTGCCCATGATGAGAAAGCACCTGCCAGGGACGAAGTGCTGGATAAGGGCTCTATTCGATGCTGCGAAGCGGCGAATTAAATTTGGAAGGGAACTGCAAATGACCGTCAGCAATGATATCAATTTGACGGCGCCTGACTCGCAACGAACCTTATACAGTACCACAAATATGAATCACCGGGGGAATCGGCAAGCCGTGGCAGCCTGTTCATGGAGCACTGGGTAGACGGCGAAAAGAACGCCAAATAGAATAACCCAGCACGAATCAAGACGGGTTCACTTTTGAATTCCGCAGCAGACTGGGGCGCCAACAATCGGGTTTGTTCGACGCAATTTTTTTTGCTCGCAGACCGAATTAAACGGGAACGACAGCGATTGGCAGCGTGAATGCCAACTTACATTATTTACTAGTTTGCAATGCAACGCGGTCCAGACAAAGCGCAATTATCGCGTCCCAAAAGACAATGTCGCCACAAACATTAATCCGAGCGGCGCCATGAATAAAACCCAGGGAATACAAGACGACACAGCGCGAGATGAGGAAAGCCGCACAAGTGGAATGAAGACGTTGTTTCGCGGGGAGGACCTTGGCGGGCTTGAGAGCTAGGAGGACCGAAAGAAAAAGTGTATGTATAGGCGGAAATACAGCTGCAAATGATGGTGTAGATGGGTGAGAGAAACGGCGGCGGTGCAGGTGCGAGCATGCAAATGAAGAACAGCACAATACAGATGGAGATAAACACGAGATGGCCGGAAGACGTCCGCAAGTGAACCAACTGGATGTATGGGTGCGGAGGAGAACATACTGTCTCGAAGAATGTGGATATGTCTGCAGGAGTGGATTTATGCGCGTGGAGTGTGAAGTGAATATCTGGGGTTTCGAAGCGAATAAACGGGCCGGAAAGACAGAGGTATGCGTACCGCGAAGTGAAAAAGGGCGAGGAACAGATGGAAAACGACAGGAAAGCAGGAAACGCAAGCCAAGCCACTCCAGAAATTAAAATCCACCAGACATAGATTTCTCCGAAGGACCTAATTCGGAACAGAAAAACGCAAGGAGAACCCAGAATACAGTAGAAACCAGCATTCAGCGGCAGGATGGGCGAGCTCAGGGAAGATATTGAGAGGAGCATGCCTGTGCCGGGGTGTCTCGCCTCCATCTTTGCCATTCCCGGGTTCCCACATCCTCCGCTTTTTGGTGTCGAATCTCGAAAGTGTGTAGACAACTCGGCGAGACGCTGAAAGGACCAGAGTTGCGACGAACAAACTTTAGCTGCGTTGAGTCTGGGAGATTACACAGAGAGAGAATAAAGCCCGCGCCTGTGCTGTGCCT
The DNA here is from genome assembly GCA_029378395.1 of Mycena leptocephala. NCBI lineage: Eukaryota > Fungi > Basidiomycota > Agaricomycetes > Agaricales > Mycenaceae > Mycena > Mycena leptocephala. Next base: position 40,303 of record JARJLF010000153.1, read on the forward strand.
TCAAGGGGTATCCAGCCTTAAAATTTTCCACACAGGGTCGGAAAACTGAATTAACGGTCGCTGGACCCACCCTACCCTATTAGCCGAGCACAGCCACACCCAATCTGGTAATTTCCCACATAAATCATTATTTTTTAAATGATTTTTGATCCTAACCAGACACTTATCGAAACACCCGGCACTCAGCAATGGGTTCGGCTCGATCTTGGCTTCATCCAAACATCATTTTCATCAATGCTTTGACCCACTGACACCCCTTAAAAAATCAGATTTTTTTCTGACCCATTTTTAGGATGTCCTGAGGAAATTCCGAAAAGTGAACTGAGGCCTTCAGGCCCCTCCCTACCCTATGAGGCTGTGTCTCGGCATCTTCCGGTGGATACCCCTTGTGTGCCTTGGAGTTCCAGAGACAGATGCGCGAGGGTGCCTGATGACGTACCCCTCTTCATCATTCCCAAAATAGAATGATCTCTCTTGACCCAAACCCTCACGTCGTTTTCTTTGCGATTTCCACCACGGCGGCCTTCACTGGTGTGGCTCTTTACATACTACATCTCTGGCATCCATCCATTTTGTGGTCGTGCTTGAAGTTGAAGCTTCATCCGACGTCCGCCGATGGCAAGAAAATGGAATTCGCCGAGAGGTACGAATCGAAGCTGCTGTAGGGGAATGTGCGTTCAATTGTACCTTGCCACCGATGGGAGACCTTATGAATGTGCGCCCGCTTTTTACAACCTGCTCCATGCCCCATGTCCCGCATTGGCGCTCCGTTCACATTTCTTGCTGGAGTGCCTACCGGCGCTGTCGCCGTATTCAAGACCGAATTCTAGTCTCCCTCTCCATCTCCATCGCCCGCCCCTCGCCCGCCCGCATATGCCTTGCTCTGAGGTCATTATAATGCCCGCCCAACTCCACCTTCCTCGTCTACCACGTGCGCTCCCCCCACACATCTGTAATTCATGCTGCAATGCTCTGACTATGGATCCTCTTCACTCATCTCTCCCGGTCTTCGGTCGGCGGCCGTTACTATAACTATGTACACCTTGAATCGCCGATGGCCCCCGAGTCTATGCTGTCATTATGCTCGTATGATCGCCGCTCTCTTTTGACTCTAGTTTCTCTCGTCCTCTTTGGCCTCATTGACTGCTATTCCATTTGTATGCCCTGATTATGCCAGCAAGATCTTCAACTTGTTTGAACATTGCCTCATTTGGACGAACTCTTTCAACCCACCCAGGGTAAGGCATTCTAAGCTACTCTTATTGTTGTCATCCAGTATTGATGTCGCGCTTCACCTCAGGTCTTATTTATTCGTGGTTTACCTTCCTCTATCCCATCCTCATTTCGAATCTATATTATCCGTATCCCCGCTGACTTGACTCGAAACTCCGATCCTGCTATTCCTATCTGTATGCAGCTCTGACTCGACGATATCCATTCTGGTCTTCACAACTCGCGTGGGCTCCGCTTCCATCGGAAGGATTTCCATGTTTTAAGTTACTGAGTTGTTCTCAGGTATGTACACGCACTTATTCCTTCAAATGTCAACGCCAACTCTTCACAGCATCTTTGGAGCTTACTTCCCTTATATTGCATCGGTCATTGAAGTACCTTACCAGTTGCCTTACACTGGCCTGAATGCCACTCTCGGAGTTGCCTCGAACAATCGATATGTTGGTACTGTCGAATCTCCCACAGTATATTTCAACACGAATCCCACACGCTCGGTTTTTTTCTTCGATTCAATGGATTATCGATATTGCCTTCACCTGCGCTCGCGCAGAGGCCGATACTCTTCTTCAATATTCAATACTGAGTTCACTTCGGCATGTTTCAGTTCTTCTACGTTCCGTATGCGTAACGTTCCGCGATTGCATCCTGGGACTGAATCTATATTATTCACGGCTGACTGGGCTCGAATTCCGCAACTCCCTGCACCACGAACCAACGTCATGAACTCACTGTAGTACGTTCCATATTAATCTCGTATAACACCGACCCGACTCGACTCCATCCAGTATTTTTTTCGCAACTCGCGTGGAGGGCAGGGTGAAAGTGACGTTTTGACGTTGCACTGACGTTTGACTGACGCTGTGACGTTTTTCAATTGACGCAGATCGGCGGTTGATTGACGCATACTGTCACACTGCCGCATTGTCACGTTCAACTAGTCATCTTGTGGGATTCCATCTTCATTGACGCACACATTCATCGCCGCACCCAGCCGCAAAATACATCCCCATTCCACAGCAACAATCTCCTAGTACCCCACACTACCCCTAGCACTCAAGCGGGACATGAGGGCTGTGAATTATTCAACCATTGCCAATCTCTCCAATCCATCTGTCTCGCATAAATAGTGCTCGTAATTCATTCTACCCAGTTCTGAATATATGCAAACTTTTTTTTTTCAACCTTGTTCTCTGCTGGGTATTGCAGGCGTCTCAAGATATCACTGGTCTTTACTTCGTGAATTATCACAAAGGCTAGTCTCCGAACGGAATATGTTCAATACACCTCAGCTCAATTCTTCAACCTAGTAGACATGTGGGGCCACTGAATTTGACCTGACATGGATCTGAATCCGGACTGCATGGATCCAAGCGTGAATACTCGAGTGCTTGACATTCCACTGAATGTTGGGTCTCTTGATGGAAGTAAATCGGGGACTCGGAACGTCTGGAAGGCAACGGCAGAGTTAATTTTGACGTCCACGTGGCCTGCAGGGCCTATATTGCACCTAACAACTCCGACTGCCATTGGTAGAGGCGTCAGTCAACATCAGTGCAGCATTGACGCAGAGTGGCTGTGCACCCGACAGAGAGCGACGTGCCATTGACGCTGGCCAGCGCACGCGTCAGTGAAGCATGAATTCTGCTCGAAGGCGAGTGCTTTGGATGATAAAGATTCAGTTTGGTTATATTGAATCGAAAGGATAGGATTTGGGGAGTTGTGGAGGTTGAACCATCGAAAGCCTTTTGTGGCTGTCCAAACAAAACTGTTGAAAATGCAAAGAATGACCTTCATGTTCTGGAATTTCTCCTGTAATAATTGTAGAAAGGTCCACGGAACCCATAATTGATGGTCTGGGGTAATTTTGTGCTCTATGCACTTGAGACAATATTTCTCGCCATATGACTATTTCCAGAATAACTTGGTTAGGGTGAAAAGCGCTGGGGTCCAGTTATTACCAGGCATTACCAGAGCATCATTATAGGTGTTCCCAATATTAATCTCAAAGTTCATCTCTGATGAGCCAGTCAACGTCAATGTACAATTGACGCAGGGTGGCTGTGCATTGACGCAGAGCGGTGCGCATACTGACGCAGATCGGCGCAAAGCGTTGTACAGTGTGCATGCTCACTGTTTAGGCCGAATGTTGTTCATGGTGAATGTATTGAAGTGGTTTGAGACCTGAGAATCTCAAAAGGAAACGTGAGTGAAAGGTCGAAACAGCGTTGAACCAGTCTACTATAATTATCAACACAGCGTCAACATGCAAATGATAGCGGCGCGATTTGAGATGCACCTTGAATGGGATTCTTCACCAGACCAGTGCTGAAGCACAGTTCAAAACAAAGTAGGTTCATAGGAGACCCAGTTGCAATTTTGATGCCCTAGAAAGTTTGTGCCATTCGCAGCAGAAGACATCGAGATAGTCTATAAATGTTGGATAGAGATGGGCGGCCAGAGTGGTGAAAGATTGAAACAATTGTGTCTATTTATGAGACAAAAAATGGTAGCGGCTTGTACAGTGGGTGCAGAGGCTAGACAGAGCGATGTTGAGCGACGCAACATCGGCACATTGACGGCGCATACATACTAGTAGTTGAAACTGACGTTGAGGTAACGCGGCCCGGTCACACCGACGTTGCGTCACGGCGCACGATTGGCGCAGATTGACGCAGGTTGACGCGGACGAAAATCGCAATTGACGCTGCAAGGCGCAGGATTGACGTTGCAAGGCGCTGGACTGACGTTGAAAATCGGCGCAGTAACGTTTGTGACGTTGTGACATTGACGTTCACTGACGTTGATTGACGTTGCACAGACTTTTACTTGACCTTTTTTTACACCCTTACGGCCAACTATATGCATCTCTTATGGTGCCAAAGAAGGTGTTGAATATCCCCACAGATGCCCACGAAAGGTTGGAGGGCAAGGACAGCAGTTAAGTACAGTTCAACCATTGACGTGAAATTCAACTGACGCAGACTGACGTTGCATGCGTGAAACGTCAGTGCTGCGTCAAAATCTCCTTGCCCTCGCGTGGACTATGCTTCCATCGGATTTCCACGTTGTAAGTCTGGGTTCCGGAGCTCCTCGCTATTGAGGTACGTACGGACAACGCACTCCCAGTTCATTTCTTCCATTCCATTCCGCGCCATTGAATACTGACCCGGACTTGTCGTGCAGTCGGTTTAAATTTTAGGTTGGTCCATCGTATGCCATGTAAATCCATCCCGTCTCTTCCCATGTTGTTGCCCCGTAATTCCTATAGTCCCTGTGCCTAAGCAATTCAGGTACCATGCACAATTGTTAACCATAGCCACATCCATGATTCTCGGCTACAGGCACGCGTCCTTCATCGGGTATCCGACCCGAAATAAGACCCGTGGAAAGTGCAGCACTTCCACGACCATCGCCGGTGAGTCTATCACTCAACGACAGCGATTGTGTTCGCTTCATGACCACGGTTCAACACGGAGATCTCACACAATGCTTGGCATATGTTTTTTCCGGCCAGACTCGGAGCTCTGTTTCGATGACGAACCTTCGACGTGCTCGTCTTTGAACGCGTCCCATACCTTGCGTTCTTTGTCAAGGCGGTCCTGTCCAGTACTCTCCACGTATAAGTTGTTGTCAGTGCATGCCCCCGAACCGAACACGATATTTCCTTCCGATGTGTTCATCAGTCAAGCAGATAATTCATCCACCAATTGGACCGAGTCTTCTTGATATCATGCACGGCAGAAGCTTTGGGGGAAAATAAATTCTGATTCGTAAGCTCTCAAGGTGAGTTTTCAAGGTAAAGACAAGCAAGGGACAACACTATATATCCTCCTTCTTCTCTTCCTCCTGTGAAGGCGTGCATTGCTGCAAAACCTCGGCCGGAAAATGCGGTCACCAAACAAGTTATGTACCCAATTATACTCAATAGAATTATTATAAGCAGGACCGGGAACGGTTCAGTCTCAGTGCTTACATTCTTAATTTTTGTACAATTCCCCAATCCGATGTCCGAGAAAATGTTACAATTGCACCAAACACTCCAACAACAAAAATAATAACTAGGGCAGCGCCATGCCAGTGCACAGAAAACCAGAGATGAAGTTGGCGCGGTGAAATAATGCTGCAAAAGTACCATAACAAGTAAACTGGAAATTAAAACATTGCAGCGATTGAACTAATATGAGCCAAAGATACACTTTAAACCTGTGGTGCCGACCTCGCCTGTATGCACTCGCGTTGGAATAGTACCCGAAATTTATGAGAACGTCATAAAATACCACCGCCAGCTTTCTCTCGACCGCGCTCAGGCATCAAAATAGTACACGCCTTCCCACCTGCCTGCACCCATAGCGGCGCGTGCATCCCCTATGGCCCTTGCAAGCACTACCCGCTCCATCCCAGTCACCGACCCCCCGCGGAGCTCAAGCACCTGTAATTCAGGAAACCGCGCAAGCCAGCGCACGAGCCCCTCCGCATCTGCTACCGCGCTGTATTCGAACTCGACGCGCAGTGTGAGGTGCGTTACGCCGCGGAGAGGGAGTTCCGCCTCGACGTCGCACGGTGCGCGCCAGGGAAGGGCGGTTTTAGGTTGAACACCACCTGCGGCGGCGGGCCCGGGGGGTGTGAGGGCCAGCGTCAACCTGCGTAGAGTCACATCCGGGCCGGAGAGCGCGATAGCGGTGAGTGCACGCGCTAAATGCGGGCCATCGCTCGCTGGGTCAATGATGACGTCCGTAATGCTGCGCTCCGTCGGGAGGATGTACGGTACGTATTCGGCGGGGGATGTGAGGGAGGTTATCCGTCCTGGATGGCCTCCTGGCGCGGGCGACGGAGGGAGGAATGACGGGAGAGGAGGGAGATGGACTGGGATGTATGCCGCTAGGGTAGGGACGGAAGTTACTTGCCCACCGTGTGTGTCCAGAGTGGGCTCCACTGGAAGCGATGCGGGGTCAATTGCACCGGGAGCCAGAGTGAGATTGTTGAGTGATTGGTGTCGGCGGATGAAAGTCAGCAGCGAGCTGAGACTAAGCGCTGCACCGGCGCGAACCGATAGGTAGAGCAGGTCGTCTTTGAGATCGAGGACAGTGAAGATGGCTGATGATTGAGCAGGAGAGAATGTGGGGCAGATGAAGTCGAGATATATTCCCGACGTGGAGCAGAACGTAACCAGGGTGAACCGAGGTATGCCGTGGACAGAGACTCTCTGGATGCGCATACTGTCTCCAGACAGGCTCGTGAGGTATGGTGCGACGTAGTCCCATCGCGAGCCAAAAACACAGCGGTATAACCAGAACAAGAGAACAGAGAGATCCCGAATCAGAAAGAGGATACACACAGGGAGGAAGAAGATGAAGCCCCACAAAAGGTCTGTGCCGCTGCACACCAATGGGTTCAGCTTCGGAAGAGGGAGGTGGGGGATCCAAAAGGCCGGCAGCGGGGCCACCTTGCGAGGCTCCGGCACCCACACGGAGCCGTGTCCAGCGATTGCCACCACAGCGCCGCGGGATAAAGCCTGTATCAAGCCCGCGATGGCGGAGTTTCGTTTTGCCACTCTGCCGCATATCTCGACATCTGGAATCAAGGGGATTGCGGTCAAAACTGAAGGCAAACAATACAGACCCAGCCTGCCTGGTACGACGCTGAGTTTCTGGATGGGATGAATGTGGTAGATCATCGGGATAAGTACGCATCTTCGGGAACGCATACTTCGCCCGAATAAATTTGAGACGCCGGGATGTTGTACCGCAGGAGCAACGGGAACAGCGCCCGTTGTCGCAAGGGATGAGAAACCTGAACGAGCACCCATAGATCCTCGCTATCGAGAAAGGAGATGATCACGTCCTGCAATTCTTGCGGTAGGTCGAGCATTTTCGCCCACATGGTCTTCGCACCGAGCCGAGGAATTTCAGATATCTGGTGCACCAGCAAACGGGGAGATTTCGCAAAGAGAGGACACCTGTCGTTCGCCAAGGCAAGTAATGATGGAGGAAAGCAAGAGGAAAGGTTGTCGCCACACAGCCACACTTCCCACGAACAGCAATTGCCGGAATTGCCGCGATGGACTGAGCAACGCAATGCATGAAGACAGCTCTTTCGGGCTGTGATGTCTCCAAGTAGTCACAAATGAATTTCCCAACCAACAAATAAATCATTCTCTCCATACCGCCTGTTTTAAGAAAGGCTGCAAACAATGGACACAGACAGGTCAGAGCAAAGGTCGAACTCGATTTCGGTTGATTCAACCATACTGCGGTATGTTGATACCATCATTCTCAGGCAAAAGATCCAGATCCGCCATTCCTAAGTAGGCCGTGATAATTGCTGCAGCCTGCACTCATTTAGCCAACTCACAATTTCCACTGATTCCGGACGGCTATAGATATAATTCGAGGAGATGGGAACACGTAAAATACGATAAAGAGTGGGAGAACGGCGAGCGAGGTGGCGTAGTGGGGAAGGAGGGGAGAGACGGGGAATGGATGTATGCATGGGAAGGTGTACATGTGCATGCGGATAAGTGCGAATCGGGCGGGAAAGAAATAGCAGAAACTAACCTACGAAAGAGATCGTTCACCCATATATATAGCTCGCTCCCTACACCGACCGCGGTATCCGAATATTGTGATGCCCCGCGACGGCATCGGCGACCCCCTCCTACTATGCAACGCCATCCCTTCATGCGCTTCCTCGCCCTTGTTGTCCTCCTCCGACAACCGATGCCTCCACCCACACCTCGATCGTAAATGTTTAAAACAGCGGCGTGTGCGGGCTATTGAGTGAGTTTGTTGAGCGCTGGTGTACGTGGTCGTGCCACGGCGAGCTCCCGCCGCCCAGCGCGAGCGCGCCGTCGGAGTCCTGGGCGGTTTCGTCGAGCATGGCGAGGTTGAGGATGTGGAAGCCGAGGAAGGTGACGACGAAGCCGCAGAGGAGGGAGACAGTATCGGTGGTGTTGAAGCCCTTGAAGAGGATGAGCGCGGCGACGACGGTCGCGCTGCAGAAGCGGACGTAGTATATTGGGTTGACACTACGCACGCGTGTAAGAATCATGACGCGAGAATGAGAACGAAATTGGGATGCGGAAGGAGCAGGACGAGGATGCACAGGTTCACGGAGAAGATATCGAGCGCGTGGTTGGAGTAATTGAGCTGGACGAGGATGCACCCGAAGGAGACGACGCTGAAGAGGTACGTGCTCAAGTAGACGAATTGATTGTGGTCGGATTGTGGTCGGCGAAGGTGAGTTTTATCGCGACGCCTAGAACCTTGATGGACATGATGGAGATGGGGCCGACGAGCGATGCGATGGAGACGTAGGCGAGTGGGTTGGTGCGCCCGTGCTTTGGGGCCACACCATACGCCATCACCATCACGATGGAGAAAACGCACACTGTGAATCAATACAGCAAGAATCCTGGGCGGCGGTAGGTCTTTGAATGCAAAGAAAGTCGTGGAGACGAGGCCGCGCACCTTGCTCCACAGCATATTCCAGGAATTGTGTGACCGTTTCCTGATCCTCCGGGGCGCGGAGTAGGATTATTGACGAACCCAAGAGGCACAGTGCGCATCCAATGCGTCCGAGCTGTCCCAGTTGTTCGTCAAGCATGACGGACGCCAGTGTAGCCCTGAAATACCAGGTTTAGTGTGTTTTCGAGCCATCAAGAGGCGTAATATGCGCACCCGAGGATAACGCTGAGTCCTCCCAGCAGAGTCACCATTACCGGCGGCGAAAACGTGTACGCCGCAAGGTTAGCCACTAAGCTTCTCACCAGCTCATAGATACGGTGCTATGGGTATCGTATTGCCTTGGACCTTCGCCCACGATCACTAGATGAAGACCTTCAGGCCGTGAGCACATTACAGCGTGTTTTGTACTCACAAGTCCCCATCCCACCCCACATACAGAGTTCTTCAGATGGGACAGAATCTGTTGCTGCTGTTCCGTCCCGCCGCAGCGGTCAAGCCCTATAAACTAGGTAAGCTCAGGCTTGCTCAGCTGCACGTGTGTACCATTTTCGTCATGACGGTCCTCGTCCCGATGGCGAATGAGCTCGCAAAGGCCAAAGCGAGGCCAATTTACTTGTCGTCCACCATTGGCGTTGTCCCACTACATCAGCAAATCCTGATTGTTGCTGTAGCAAAGGTATACCCCTTAGATAGTGTTACGTAGCACTACGTAACACTATCTAAGGGGTATACCTTTGCTACAGCAACAATCAGGATTTGCTGATTTACCCCGGTTTCAAGGAAGACGTGTGAGATGGTACTTGTTGGGTCGTGCCGTCCAAGGTGGAAATCTTGATCTAATTAGACACTGCCACAACACTGCCACGAAGGACTTCAAACGAATGATGACATTTGCCTGAATGAACGGGAGAAAGAGTGAGAATGCCACTTTCCAAGAGATCAGTATCGGCCAATTCCCACGACGCCGGGACGCGGTAATTTTTTTCTCGGCGCAATCCCAGGTAAGGTATTGAGAGGAGCGTGCCTGCGCCGGGTGTCTAACGTCTAACCTTCATCTTTGCTATGCCCGGAAACACCGCCGAGATGACCTGATTTGCGACGAACAGACTTGGTTCGCCAAGTCTGGGAGAGCACACAGAGAGAGAATAAAGCCCCGCGCCTGTGCTGTGCCCTGGAGGTTCCAGAGACATGAAGGGAGACAGAAAGATGCGCGAGGGTGTCTGATGACGTACCTCCCGCTATCGTTCCCAAAATAGAATGATCTCTTTTGACCCAAACCCTCATGTCGTTTTCTTTGCAACTTCCACCACGGCGGCCTTCATTGGTGCGGCTCTTTACATGATACATTTCTGGCATTCATCCATTTTTGGTGGCCGTGCTTCATCCCCAGTGAAAAGTCCGTGTGCCCAGGTATGCCCAAATATGCTGAAATGTGCCCACTCAAAGTTGGGCACATCTGAGCACATCTGAGCAGCGAAATGAGCCTAGGGCACATGTGCAATGTGCTCGTATCTGCTCATTTCTGCTCACTTTATGCTCAGGCCTGCCGCAGTCTGTTCACATGTGTCCCTATATACACCACTGCTTCTCGCTATTCAATAAATCATAATTCATATTATTCTGCTAAAATACATGAACCCGCTGTACCTAAGTGCGGCCGCACTGTCCAATGCATCCTGCGCAGTCCCCGTCCGCGCCGAAGTCCACACTCGCACCGGAGTTCCTCCCATCCCCGTTCCCGCTGACAGACCCACGCAGTCTGCCCATCTGACTGCAGCTCTAGGCACCTATTGGAAAGATTGTGAGTGTGAGCGCTACTTGTGAAAGACAAGTACGACGCTCACTCGGGCCAGAGGGTATCTATCCATGTTCAATGGTACGACTTGGTGAAAATTCAGAATGCACGACACGGGATGACTGCGAGGTATAAGCGTAGCGAGAAAGTTGAAGATAAGGCATTGAAAGAAAGATCTGGGGCAAGAGAGTACGTGAATTTCGAAGTCGGATTGAATCATTATGAAGAAAACGTACCGTAAAAGGTCGACACGGAGTATCCCTGGATGGACATAAATCAGTACCGAGGGGACGTGGCCTGTAGGGAACTCGCCGGCTGTAGCCTGTGTGCCGAATTGGAAGAGTTAAGAATCCCGCGCGATTGAACAACATTGGTAGCAGCAGCCCGGTCCAGGCTGGGTCTGGCGTGAAACTCTGCTACGAATGCTTAGAAACACGGAAGGTATCAAATGGGTGCTCACCAAAGCCGTCATATTCGCGGTTCCCAGACACGGTGCTATGAAGGAATCAGTCTCCGCATCTACGCGAGAGGCGGACAATTGTTCACCATGTCCCGCGCTATCCCGTGTCCAACCACCTGCCGTCACCGCCAACGCCGCTGCCGACGATGAAGAATCAAGGTATGACATAGAAAACGCGTCTTAGGGGAATACTTACACTTCAGACGCGTCGAAAACGCGGTCTGGGCCTCATGTCGTCCATTCTTGTGCTTCAAGTGGCTATAAAGGTAGGTCGTGGCGTCTGTGCGAGCGAGAGCGGAGGAGGCAACGATAGAGGACAGAAGGGAAGAGGGAGCCTGGTTGAGGCGCCGGGAAGCGAGATGGTGGTGGTCGGGAGGAAGGGGCATTTTAAACTCCGATGATTTTGACCGCCGGTATATCTGGTGCACACGGACCCTCAAACGAGTTTGACTTGGCAGAAGTTTGCTCTTACAGCTGTTTGCAAAGCTAATGGCACTCACGATCATTTTATAAACAAGAGCAAATTAATTAGTTCCCGTCTTCCGGAGGTCAGTGCTAGCTCAATTCTTGACCGTTTTCCGCGTGAGTAGGCGCGTTCGAACAGCGATTGACAGTACTATCTGAGACTGGCTATCCGGCCACCTAAGCATCTTTAGCCTCATTCCCGTACATAGCGACATTTGAATGCATGTTTATGGGGTCCCAAATGATGTACCACATACTATAAGTGAACCTATTTTTTCTCCGGAATTTAGGATACAATTTCATGCCTGGCTGATTTTTTTTTCTGGGCATGTCCCAAAATGGGGAAAACAAGCTATCCGGCCACCCGCCCAATTCACTCATTGCGAGTGGTGCTGTTTATCCCAAGATATGCCAAACTATATAATGGATATGAATGTATTATTATGTGCAGAGAAACTTCACATCTATGCGGTATCAGGACTGTATCCAGATGCCTTTCTGACACAGAAGGTGGGTGAAATTGCTCTGTGGACGGAATGGCTTGTGTTACAGATGACGAAAAGTCCTCACGTCCCAGGTTGAAGTGTATATATTGCCTAGGGATGTATTTGGACTCATCTGAACACCAAGAATGTCTCCCACGCACTCACAACCAGCTCAAAAAAATCCATACGTATGCACCAACAAATTTGGCAGATTTCGGTCATATCACGCTGTGAACAAGGAATAGGGGGAGGTAAAAGCCTGCTAACTTGACATAGGAAACATCAAGTGGGTGCAACAACATTGACCAAACCCTATGTCCGTAGCAAGCACCGGGTGTGCGCATCACTGGCGGCCAGAACATGCAACTCAGGGCACATCAAATGTCTCCTTGAGGGTCCTGCACTTGATACAAAGCCTTTGTCATTTAGTGAGTCAAACTGCGTGATTCCTCAGATTCAGGGGATGAGAAAGAGCCCCCAAAGTCTTGAATCGGCTGAGATTTGGTCGAGAAACAGTCAGAAAGGCAGTGCGATGGCGGTTCCAGAATAAGAAATGATGTTCACACGCTGACATCCTGATTGGAAACCTCCCACAGTTTTTGATCGCCGGCTTGCCGTGCCTCCAAATTTGACATACGGTGCCCTCATAGGTCGTCTAACATTGTACAGGTGCCAGATCCAAGAATTTTATATTGCATAGGCTTGTAGTATCCAAGTGGCCGGATACCTAGTTCGGCCGGATAGGCAGTCGCGTATAGTACCTTCTTGTAGATGTGACCATGTATGGATCTGAATAAGTTCGAAAAATGGAATATAGAATTAGGAGCCCAGGGTATATTGGGCAGAAAGAGCTGTCAAATTGGGTTCGAACGCACCTACACACAAGGAAAACGGTGAAGAATTGAGCCCACAGTGAGTGTTTCAAAAGTGGAAGTATTTAATTTGCTCTTATTTATAAAATGATCGTTGGTGCCATTAGCTTTGCAAACAGCTGTAATTTAGAGTTTGAAACTAGTTTGGGGAGCTCAAGTTGTCGAAAGGTGGATTTTGAAAAGATTTGTGAACGTCGGTGGGGTTTTCACTGGCAGGATTAATCGCGCCGATCTGACGTCATATCTATTTATATTCGAGACGACAACTTTCAGCACATCCGAGCACAAATGAGTTGATCCCGGCACATTTGAGCATATTTGGGCATACCCGGGCATACAGACTTTTCACTGGGCTTCATCCGACAGCCGCCGATGGTAAGGAAATTTGGAATTCGCGGAGTCTGAGAGGTACAAATCAAACTTGAAACTGCTGCAGGGGAACGTGCGTTCAATTGCACCTTGCCGGCGACGGGAGACCCTTCTGGATGTGCACTCGCTTTTACAACCTGCTCCATGCCCCATGTCCCCGCATTGACGCTCCGTTCACATTTTCTTGCTGGAGTTCCTACTGGCGCTGTCATTCTCATCTCCCAAGGTATCGCTGTATTCAAGACCAACTTCAGGTCTCCTTCTCCATTTCCATCACCTGTTCTTCGCCCACCCGTATCTGCCTCGCTCTGAGGTCGTTCCTGCGCCTGTCCGACTCCACTCTCTTCGCTACCCCGTACGCTGCCGCACAGTCCCTTAATCTACGCCGCAAATGCCCTAACTATGGATCCGCTCACTCCCCATCTTCGCTAGGAGGCGGCTATTAGTATCACCGAATTTCCCCCCGAGTCCCTGCTGGTATTATGCCCAGATGATCGCCGCTCTCCTTGACACTCCTCATTGACTGCTATTCCATTCGAATGCTGTAGTCAGGTCCGCATGATCCTCAGCCTGCCTGAACCCCTCCCCCCTCGGACCAGCCCGTCCAACTCATCCACGTTAAGTTATTCTACCCTACTCGTATTATTTTCATCCAGTGCTGACTTCGCGCTTCACTTCAGGGCTTATTTACTCGTGGTTTATCTTCATCCCGATTTCGAATCTATATTATCCGTATCCCCTACTTGACTCGAAACTCTAATCCGGCTACTCCTATCTGCATGCAGCTCGGATTTGACTCTATCCATTCTGGTCTTCGCAACTTGCGTGGATCCCGCTTCCATCGGAAAGATTTCCATGTTTTAAGTTACTGAGTTGTTCTCAGGTAGATACACGCACTTATTCCTTCAAGTATCAACGCCAACCCCTCAGCATCTTCGAGCTTACTTCCCTTACATTGCATCGCTCATTTAAGTACAGTACTAGTTGCCTTACACTGGCCTGAATATCACTATCGGAGTTGGTTCAACCAATCGGTATCTTGGTTCCTGGGCTCTCCCAATTTATTTCAATGCGAATCCCACACGCTCGGTTTTTTTCTTCATTCAATTGGATTATAGACATTGACTTGACCCGCGGTCGCTCAGAGGCCAATACTCTTCTTCATTCAATACTGATTTCACCCCAGGTCTTGTAATTATTCCGGCACATGTCATGTCTCAGTTCTTCTACGCTACGTATGCGTAACGTTCCGCTATTGCATCTTGGGCCTGAATCTATATTCCATGGCTGAATGGCCTCGAATTCCACAACTCTCTGCACGAACCAACGCCATGAACTCACTGTAGTACGTTCCATATTAATCTCATACAACACTGACTTAACTCGACTCGACTCCATCCAGTCTTTTTTCACAACTCGCGTGGACTCTACTTCCTTCGGATTTCCACGTTGTAAGTTCCGGAGTTCCTCGCTATTGAGGTACGTACAACGCACTCTCAGTTCATTTCTTCCATTCCATTCCGCGCCATTCGATACTGACTCGGACTTGTCGTGCAGCCGTTTTAAATTTTAGTTCGATCCATCGTATGCCATATAAATCCGTCCCGTCTCTTCCCGCAAGCTGGTATGTGGCCGCAACGTCAGTGATGGCAGCTGCAAGCTTCAACAGCTCAATATCTACGTGAGTCCATCAGTCACTTTGTTATATTATTGCCGATCCCGCACAGATAACAGTACTGCAGTTTTCATGCATCCCATGCAGATCATTCTCATGCAAGTCTGGGATCTATCTGCTAGTCGCCTTACATTCCCGAGTAGCTTGCCTCCGTCAGCGTTGCCCGGATATTCTTACAGTCTGTCGGTATGCTCGTCCTGCCTCCGGTGGAATCTCGTATTAAATCAATTTTGTAGATTCTAGACCTTGCTTGCAATGTGGTGCGTTCCGGTGCATTTGTTCTTGACTGGTTTTCTCGCTCATGCATATACTCTGGTCTTTGCCGCGGGCTCTGACTTGCACGTCGCAATTCAGTCCAGCACACACGTCAGCTTACTTAGTGAAAACTCAGTGCGTACGCAAGCTGAATAGACCAATTTTATTGACGTATGGCTGATACACAGATGGTGCGTGCGGTGGGTACGAAAGCGGATCCCGCCCCGCGTAGAGACCACCGTGCGCAATACGGGCCGAAGCCGGAATAATGAGAGATCGGTAGAAATTAGATACGGCGGGAACGGGGTGTAGATACACGTAAGATTCCGAGGGTGGTGCGCTCGTATGAGACGCCTTGGAGGTAGGTTGGTGTCGATGGTGTCCATACTTGCCATTGGTAGATGCGGCGGGCGGCAGGCGGACTGGACCCCCGCAGTGGAGACCGCACTAATTCCTAGTTTCCGGCTGAAGACACGCGCCAACAGACAGACGATGAATGGGGAAGCGCACAAAAGAAGCAGAAGCAGATGGAGAATGAAAGCCGCACAGGTGATCGGCCTACTCCTTTCTGTCTCGTCTCACTCGATGACGCCTTCACGGGCCCGGAAGCCGAGACCCGAAACGCGAAGAGGACGGGCCACCCGATAAAGGATGGCCTGAAACGCGATCGAGGAGGGCGGCGAGAGATGAGAAAGAAGGGAAACGAGGGGGAAAGCGGAATGCCAAAAGAAGTAAAAAAGAGAAGATGCGAAGGGTGTCAAGAGAAACAAGACAATGAACGTCAAAGGATGACGAGTGAAGGTGTGAAGGCGTAGGCAAGCACTGCATTCAGACCCATAGGCACAGATGTGCCCACCTTCACCGATCTCCGCCTACGAACTGCCTACCCAAGCCGACGTTGGCCGACGCTAATAGGCGTTGGCCGACGTTGGTCTAGCATCTCTGCCGAGGCAAAGCCTGCCCACCTTCACCGATCTTCGCCGACGGCGGTGTGCCTACCATGGCCAACCCTGGTCGACCTGGGTCCAGGTTGGTGGCGATCTAAGTTAGGCCGCCAATTCGCTTAGTTGTATTAGTAATTACTGTTTTGACCTCCTGGCACGTAACCTTAGTGTATCTTTCATTGATGTCTGCGATAGTCATTCGGCAATCAAGCTATCAAAACGATTCGAGAATTTAGATTTCAAGGCGGACTTATGGACTCTAATAGGCTAACAAGGTGTGTACATGTGAGAAAGGATTAAAACTGGTGTTTGGAATGAGAGCAAGGTCGAACCGTGCTGGTTATTGAATCTACCTAGCTAGGCACATCGGCTCACGTGAGACTATGTGTGCCTAATCCGGTCAGAATACCTAGACCAACCTCGGCAGGGATGGGCAGATGGATCGGCAAGGGTCAGCACACTGGTCTGCCTACGTATCTGCCTATTGGGATCTGGCAGACCTGTGCCTATTGTTGGAGACGACGTGTCAGTCCGTCAAGACCACGTAGGAGCATACGTGGAGGGTGTGTGGCGCAGACGCGCCTAGCCACGTTGTCATGGAGCTGGACTCTGTGAAACACGTATCAAGACGCGTTGCGACGCGTCAACCATTGTTCATGTCTTGTATTTGGGACTCCGCATAGTCGTAGTCTCTACATTGTTCGGATTATTTATTGTTCTCTTAAAGGTATAAATACTGGTGCTTGTAGCCCTATAAAATATACCAATTTTCCCCTTCGTTTTCCAATAGGTTATGGGCCCCGCCCTTAAATAATCTACCAAACTCACTCAATATCTCACATATAACTTCACCACACCACCATGACTACCCCCAACACCACCGATGCCACTCCATCATCGTTGTTCCGGATTGAACAACTCAACGACACAAATTGGGTTCCGTGGAAGCGCCGTGTCACCGCCATATTCCGCGAGCGGGCACTTTTGAAGATCGTCGAGGGCATCACGCCTAAGCCCGTTTCTGCCGACCCAGACAAGCCAACAACAGATGAGAAGAAGCAGCAAGAAAGATGGGAGGAGTTAGATGGGAAAGCGCAGACCCAAATCGAGCTCACCCTGAGCGACTCGCAGATGGTTCATATCGCGGGCGCGAAGAGTGCAGCCGAGATGTGGAAGCAGCTCCGGCAGGTAAAGGAGAGAGGTGGGAAGTTGGGGATTTTGTCGCACCGCCGCCGTTTGTACCGCACAACTGCCGATGACACGACGGATATCGCGGAGCATATTACCGAATTGCGCAGGATCCAGGAAGAGTTGGCAATACCTGGAAACCTCGTTTTTGACGAGGATTTCTTGCTGTTGATTATCAGCTCACTTCCGGAGTCTTGGGACAATTTCACGTCCGCATATTTGGGTGCATCGAGCAACATTCTGACCATTTCCTCGCATGAGTTCATTTCCTTGGTTCTAGAGGAGAATCGTCGCAGAATTGAGAAGACTGGGGATGGAAGTGCAGCAATGTACGGACGGGCAAAGGAGGGCGACAGAGGAGGGAGAAAGGATAGAATGGAATGTTACAACTGCCATAAGGAGGGACACATCGCCGCCGATTGCTGGTCAAAAGGTGGAGGGAAGGAAGGAAAGGGTCCGAGACATGCAAAGAGGAAGGAGAGGGCAAACAAGGCAGAGGACATAGGAAACGATTTTGTTGAAACTGCGTACACTGCAAAAATTAATCTGTCTTCCCTTTACTCTTGGCTCGCCGACTCCGGAACAACTTCTCACATATGCAACGATCGCACCGTCTTCATCGAGTTGCGAGTGGCGGATGTACCCGTTGAGGGCGTTGGAAACGCGCCATTGCAGGCTCTGGGACGCGGAACTATTCTGTTAGACTGCGAAGTCAATGGGAAAGTTATCACGCACAAATTACTCGATGTCCTATTTGCACCGACTTGCGCGCACAACCTGATATCTATTAGCCGACTGGATGATGCTGGGTTAAAAGCAGAGTTCAATCATGGCAAGGTGGAGTTTGTGCGACGCAGCGATGGTCGAGTAATGGCTACGGGGAGCAAGACAGGACGTCTGTACCCGTTAGCTGCGCGAGCCCGGAAGCATGTGCAACAGGAGGCGCGCGAGGGCGCGCACGCTGCCACAGAGGCGAGCAACAAAACGTGGGACGCTTGGCACCGCCGGATGGGCCATTTGGCAAAGAGTGGTTTGGAAAAACTTGTTCGGGAGGACCTTGTGGAGGGACTCACTGTAGACGAGAGTTCACCACCATTCAGCCAATGTGATGCTTGCATCAAAGCAAAGATGACTACGAAGCCATATCCGCAGGAGGCAAGGGATCGACGAGAGAATGCGGGGGAGTTAACTCACAGTGATATCTGGGGCCCTGCGCGAGTTGAATCGTTGAAAAAGTCAAAATACGCCATCCTGTTTACGGACGACACTACCCGGCATTGTTACCCGGATTTTTTGAAGAACCGAGGCGAGTCCTTTGAACGAATCAAGGAGTACATAGTATGGGTGGAACGTCAGTCTGGATACACACCGAAAGTCCTCCGAGTGGACAATGCCAAGGAACTCAATAGTGGAGCTGTGAAGGCATGGTTGAAAAGCCGTGGGATCACGATCCAGAATCCCGCACCATATGCGCATGCATCGAATGGAGTGGCCGAGAGATTCAACAGGACAATCATCGAGCTTGCTCGTGCGATGTTAATAGCACGGAATTTACCGGCCTTTCTTTGGGAGTCCGCGGTTGAGTATGCGGCATACATCCGAAACCGCTCACCAACACGCGCACTCCGGGGAAAGACACCGTTGGAAGCATGGACACGAAAAAAGCCCAATGTATCGCACCTTCGGGAGTTCGGGTGCGAGGTATGGGTTAAACGTGAGCCAGTGCAGAAGCTGTCTAAGCTAGGAAGAGATCATGAGAAGGCGGAGAAATTTATCTTCGTGGGATTCGGAGACCATACAGACATCGTCAAATATTATGACGGCAAGAACCACGCTATTCGCGAGTCAAGAAACATCGTATGGGTGGAGCCGAGCACCCAACCCCCGGTCGATGTGCAGCTCGAGGGGGAGTTGGGAACGCCGAGCCAGCAATCTCCCGCAGAAGACCCTGCACAACCCGCTTCCATGGAGAACCAGAAGACAGTGCCAAGTGAGGGGGAGCCACCGATGCAGATAGAGTCGCACCAGCAGGCGCAGAGAAACTCGCAGCAGCAGATGCAGACACAGTCGCAGTCAACGAGAACACCTCCACTGGCAACCTCTTTGTCAAAAATTTCACCAGCACAAGCAGAATCAGACCAGCCCAGACGTTCATCACGCCAAACCAAGGACACCGATTATCGCAAGCTCAACAACCCCGCTGTGAGATTGCCAAGTGGTCCACGAATCCCGCGCCCAGCCCCTGAAGATCGAGAGATTCTGGAGGAAGAGGCAAGGGAGAGGGCAGAATATGCATTCTTGGGAGAGTCTGTGCTTGAAGCCGCCGGCACACCGCGCACACATACAGTGAAGCATTGAAGTCGAGCGAGCAGCTGGAATGGAACGAGGCAATGAAAGAGGAAATAGAGATGTTGAAGGAAAAAGGAACATATATGCTCGTGGAGCTACCACGGGATTGCGAGGCCATTGGGAGTAAATGGACCTATGTCAAGAAAGTTGATGAGCAGGGCCGCGTGTCAAGACACAAAGCAAGACTCGTCGCGCTTGGGTGCTCGCAGATCCCTGGAGTAGATTTCACAGAGACATTTGCTCCTGTTGTCCGTCTCGAATCTGTTCGCGCCGCACTCGCTATCGCAGCCATCGAAGATCTAGAGATCATACAAAGGATATTCGGGGCGCGTACCTCAATGGCGAGCTCAAGGAGGAAATTTACATGCGGCAGCCACCAGGTTTTGAAGATGGGACAGGACGTGTTTGGAAGTTATTAAAGACACTATATGGGTTGAAACAGTCAGGCCGCGAATGGAATCGCGAGTTTGACCGCAAACTTACCTCCATTCAACTCATCAAGACGGCGGTTGATCACTGCGTTTATTTTCGCGAATGTGACAGCCAGCGAACTTGGGTGACTGTTTGGGTGGATGATTTGCTCATCCTGTCAACTTCGAGGCAGGAAGCCAAGAAGACGCAGGCACAGATTGAGGGATTATTTGACACGAAAGATCTTGGCGAACCGCGCAAGATTATCGGAATCGAGATTACACGTATCGCGATTCCGGCACGATCACTCTTTCTCAGCGCCACTACATCGAGACGCTGCTGGCGAAGTATGGACTTACCGATGCCAAACCACTCGCAACGCCGATGGACCCGAATGTTACGCTACGCAAAGTACCAGCCGACGCACCAAATGCACCAGCGGAACTACGCGGGCAGTATCAGTCAATGATTGGCGGGCTCATGTATGCCGCCATCTGTACACGTCCGGACATCGCGTACGCTGTTACGACACTCAGCCAGTATTCGTCCAATCCGGGACCTGAGCATTGGAGCGCGAGCAAACGCGTCCTACGCTATCTCTCTGGTACACGAAACTACGGACTGGTTTATGGCAACACTGGCAACAGATGCGCAGTGTCCGTGGGATACAGTGATGCAGACTATGCTGCCAACCCAGATGACCGGAAGTCTATCTCAGGGTACGCATTTATGCTTGGAGGAGCCACTTATGCATGGAGCTCGAAGAAGCAGACAACTGTTGCTACTTCATCGACGGAGGCGGAATGTACTGCACTCGCGCATGCGACCCGGTTCGCAGTCTGGAGCAGATATCTCTTGGACGAGATAGGTTACCCCAGGAAGGTCCCACCGTGATTCACGAGGACAATCAAGCAGCGCTGGCGCTCGCACGCGATCCTCAATTTCATGCACGCTCGAAGCACTTCGACGTACAGAATCATTTCATTCGTGAGAAGATTGAAAATGCGACCATCGACCCCGTGTACTGCACCACAGGAGATCAACTTGCTGACATTTTCACTAAGCCTCTAGCAAGACCCAAGCACGACAAATTCACGCGGGCATTGGGGCTCTTGCTGGTCTGAGGGGGAGTATTGGAGACGACGTGTCAGTCCGTCAAGACCACATAGGAGCATACGTGGAGGGTGTGTGGCGCAGACGCGCCTAGCCACGTTGTCATGGAGCTGGACTCTGTGAAACACGTATCAAGACGCGTTGCGACGCGTCAACCATTGTTCATGTCTTGTATTTGGGACTCCGCATAGTCGTAGTCTCTACATTGTTCGGATTATTTATTGTTCTCTTAAAGGTATAAATACTGGTGCTTGTAGCCCTATAAAATATACCAATTTTCCCCTTCATTTCACAATACCTTCATGTGCGGGAGGAAGATGTCCTCCGCGTATTCGCCCCAGACTGCGCACGAGTCGCACAGCCAGAGGTACACCAGCTGGCTGACGTTATGCTTGGATGAGAGATGAACTTGGCGCAGGAGAGACGCGCATCACGCACCGCTTGGAGAACATGCCGAGGACGTTGAAGCGCGTGAGGACCTGCTCGAGGGTGTCGTCCGACGAGGTGATCAGCTGTAAACAACGGAGCTGGCACGCGGAGGATACGTGGAGACGCGTGAAGAAACGATGCACGGCACATCACTCCGCCCAGCGCTTGTCGCTGAGGACAAAGGCGCGCAAGTACGTCGAGACGGGCTGACGCCACCCAGCCCGCATGTTGAATTCCTCGAGTGCGCGGATCTTCACCACGGGCGCATCCTTGCCTAGGGACCGGAGTACGACGAGCAGGGCGGCGGGAGGCGCGCAGCGAAGCCCGGGACGGCGGCGAGAGGGTCCGGGTTTAACGCCGTGGGCTTTATAGGGGTGTCATAGGCTTTGGGGCGCGGGGGGTCGGAACGGTGTTTCTTGTTTCCTTCTTTTCCGGTTTTTCCTGTGTTTGTGGGGAGGAGGGCTCGACACCGGCCTGGGCTTTGCAGGCGTGCTTCTTGCGCGTCCCCGACGACGCTGACGACGTTTTCGGTGGCATGAAACAGAGTCAGACTCACGTGATTGCGCATCCGCCCGCTTTTTAATAAGCGGGTTGTAAGCGAGCGGACCGCGATTGAATTCGCGTTGTCCCCGACTATTTATGACTGTTGACCAGCTTTTGGCCTTCCTCAACGAAGGCGGTCCCCAGATTGGGGCTGACCCGCCGACTCCTCCCGCACTCCCCGCCGGCGCCGAAGGGCTGCCAACCGATATCCTCATCTCGGCATGTGTGCGCTATGTCGAACAATACCATTTCAAGCGCAAGTTCTACAAATATCAGCCGGTTAGCCGCGTTCGCTCCACCTACACAGCGGACGCCAAGTGGAGGCTGCGAGCCACCAAGTATCTGCGCGGATGCATTCTGGTTGATCGCTCAAATCTTGCGACGCTCTCGTCGAACCCCACCGCTTATAACCCCTCGGTCGAACAACGTCAATTCCTCCTCAACGAACTCATTCCGCGTAGGTGGAGGCTTGAGGAGATGGCGTCTGAAATGTTGGCATTGGTCGAATTCGGTGTGTTCTTGTCAACAATGTCATCCTTGCGGCTGAAGTCAGACAGTTAGATCCAATACGAGAACCGCGTCTGCGGTCGCCACACCGATACACACTGGCGAACCGAGGGACCGCACGGTTGTGGACCAAGTATATGCACTTCAGAACTCGTCGTTATCGTGCTCACTCTGTTTTTTAGGTCCGCGAGCGCGACGTTGGGTGTCGCATGACGGGCGTCAAGCGCACTCCTCAGAACCTTACGACAGAGCAACTCCATCAATACCTTCGAGAGCGACCGGTGACGGTGCCAAAGTTGGAGGTTGCTCATGGGCTACCCTATCAAATGGGTGAAACGGTTCGTCGTCCAGATACTTTCTTTTAATCCTCTGACTGTCTATGTTTCAGACCTATGGTCTTGTCAAGGCGCTTACGGGCATTGAATTTCCGATTGACGAATGGAATCCGGACGTCGCGCAAAACGCGTTTCTGGTGCAACCGACGATTCACATCATCTTCAGCACCTTCAGGATCTGGTTGGACTTCACCCCCAACGGTGTAAGTTTTTTTCTTTTGAAGCGTTGCGGTGGTTGACAATTCAAGCAGATATTCATTCGCGGTCGGGACGGCCAAGGCACACCCCTCCTCTCACTATCCGGCGTCCCGAATAAGCGTCGCAAGTTCTGTGACCTTCCGAACGAGTTCATCGATAGAGAGCTCGAACCAACTTATGACCTCACGGCTCCCGACCTCGACCAGAAAATTTTCATCATCCACAGATTTGTGGGTGATATTGTCTGGCTCAGTGGGGGAGCTGAATCTGAGAGCGATGATGAAGATGATGATGGTGAGAGGGAGATGATTCGGTTGGAGGACCACCTTGAAGAACTCAATGAGAAACTGCGGTCATCAAATATGGAGTTTGTGCCACGAATGCGGGAAGGAATATTTGGCAGCGAATTGGAAATGGTGAACATCAATGAAGTCTGGACACACTAGATATTTTTATTATTTTTTCAACTTTTTCTTTTTGGCGACCTCGTAATCATCATGCGACTTTCATTGACAATATGCCCTGGATTGTGCTCATCCTGCCAATGAGAGTCTGGAAGTTCCCCGTTCTTGACTTTCAAGCTGACCACCTTCTGATTCTTTTCACTGCAGACTCTGATTTCAAAGTTGGAGGTCAGGACAGGTCAAGTCAACGCAGAGCATTTTATTAGCTGTAACTGGCGATCGAGATTGCCAGCAGACGAAGGTTGCAACCGCAGCGGCTCATTGAGAAGTGCTAATCATGACCTGATGACACAGTTGGTGCATCTGCTCAAAAGTTCACGGTCTGATTTTTAAAGCAGAAGGTTTTCCATGGTTGAAACTTTGTTATGTCAAGTGGATGACGTTGACTCCCGGCAATCCCCCGGCGGAAACCTTCCGTGTTCGCAACATTCGGAATGTTGAACCCGGAATGACCCTGTACCACTTTATATACACGCGCAGGGACCAGCTCTCACCCACCGTGCGATGAGCTGCCCAGACTGCTTCAAAGGTTCCGTGCTCGAGGGCGAACCCACCGGCGTCATTTCCGAGTTCGAAGGCGCCTACTTTGCTTCTGGCGGAAACCCCGACTCAAAACGGGCTATCATCCTCTTGACTGATGCCTTCGGGCTCCCACTCAAAAATTCAAAGGTCAATTGATTTTTATTATTTTATTTTCGCCTTTGAAGACTGACTGCGGCACTCCCAAGATTCTGGCCGACAATTTCGCCCTCTATCTCAAATGTGATGTCTGGGTGCCAGATTTTTTTGCAGGTGCGTGCGGTGTCTGCCCGCCACGAGTTGATATTTACTTACTTATGGTGCAGGCCGTCCCCCTGTCACCGTTGAACAAATGAAAGTCCTGCCCGACAGAGCAGGCATCAAGCTGTCGTTCTTCGACGTCCTGAAATTCATTTGGAACGTTGCACCGAGTCTCCCATCCATGTTAATCACGAATCGCTCGTCGGTAGTCGACGGCCGGACTATTTCCGTACGTTCTGCGTCGTGGACCACCAAGATGAATTATTCATTTGGTGGTCAGCTCGTCAAAAAAGTTCAGGAGGAGCACAAGTACGAAAAGCTCGGTGCAATTGGGTAGGCAGCCCTTCGTCCCGAAATCGAAATCCACTTGTCTTATCCGTCAGGTCTGCAGCTATTGTTTCGGTGGTGGTATTGCAACCCGGGTGGGATCGACATCGACTCTTTTCGACTCGATAGTTCTCGTACATCCCTCCCCTCCAACGGATAACCAGCTCAAAGCTATCAAAGTGAGGATCCACTGTGACCGCGTCGATATTCTGACCAGTGACTCGTCGTCTCAGGCTCCAACGGCATGGGCAATGGGTGAAGGTACCCAATCGTTGACCCAACGTGATAGATTCTTTAACATCCATGCCAGCCGACACGATGCTCCCCCTGAAAGGCTAGAAAAAATCGGGGCTCTCTACGCTGGGCGCAAAGGCAAAGATACTTTTGTCGACTACGAAATCAAAGTTTACAAGGGTATTTATTTCCTCGTTTTCGCTTGTCCGTTGCTTATATACCACTTTAACTCTAGGCTGTGGTACGATTTCGATTCGTCCTTTGACCGGGCACAAATAACGCTTTCTGCAGCCCATGGCTTCGGCGCACGCCCTAATTTTGCGTATGCGGATGTGAAGGAAGGATTCGAGAAGGCGTTCCAGCAAGCTGTTGATTGGTTCAACAAGACGATTCCGGCTTAGTATCACTGTTTCATTCATTCAGATTCGGTCTATACCCGTCGCTCATCTAAACTTTTACTGCTTGCGAAGTATTGGTGACCCCTCTTTATTTATCGCCCGCCGACGCCGAACTATGCGATCTTCTGTGATTCGAGTAATTAATGGCATATTTCATTATTTCCTTTCTTTTCAGGGCCCCATAACGCTTGGACCGCCGAGTTTCCCGAATTCAGAGCTACTGTTTACTATTAATGTCCATTCGATTCGCGGATTTCAGTGGTTCACAAACATATCGGACCGCTGGCATATTTTTACAATTGGCGACAGAAACAGCTCCAGTCGCCAACAGAAACAATCCCAGTCGCCCGCCCCTGATCTCATTCCCGCACTTCTATTATTAATGTGGTTCAATACCCCTCGGCAATCTCGAGTTTGTTCAAAGTCATCGAAAAATACTGTTAATTAAATAACCTCGACCGTCGGATTAGCCTCACTGGCAGGAATTTGAACGCTTGCCTCCCCGCCTTTTAACTAGTTGGCCCGACTTTGAAAGTGTTCCAAAATTGAAAATATACAGCTAAATCAACTCTGCCAGACGCGTGCACAGACAAAATCTGGTGGGAACGATAAATCGGAAGGCCCACATATTTCGCGGAAAGGCAGCAGATGATTGTTGGCAGGCATCTTCGATGGGCGATGAGCATTTGACCCTCCCGATTATAGAGTCAAATTTCAGGACTTTCTGCTCAGAATTCTTTCAGTGTTGTTGTAGCGGTCAAAGGATGTTGTAAAAGTGGTTTTGAGGGCAAGGTCATGTTCCGAGGATGGAATTCGCGAAGCTTTCAAACTTCGGCCTTGTCGGATATTAAAACTGTCTACCATGTTGTATAGGAGGAACTAGCTATGGAAATAGGAGTCGAATTTTAGTCAGGAGTCATCATAACGAGGCTCCTTCTGAATCAGGACCCCGTTTTATTTGGCCTGAAACCTAGGTACCGAACCGTACCGTCCAGACAAAAATGGGCCTCCGTCTTGCCATTGGTGGGGAGTCGATAGTTATTCTTTGTCCCAAAGATTTGACAAAATTGGGTATTTTGAGCCGCCGATGGTTGAATTTGCGCGAAAAGGTGCTTCAATCAGGTACAGAGGAAATTTAGCGACTTGGAAACGCCGATCGAGCTTTGACCATGTGACCAATCATTCTTGCTCTACCACAATTTGACCACAACGTTGTCTCGAGCTTGCATTTTGCGTTCATTCCGTACTCCCTCGACACCTCTGCTCGAGCTTAAAGCGTTTCGATATCGTCCCAGACGCGGCATTGCCCCTATCTCTGAAGCATCTCCCAAAAGGACTCAGTGGTCCGAGACCGTCGCAACGGTTTTCCTTGAAGAGCCGACATCTCTCCATGGATCGTCCAGAATTTCCTCCAGAGCTGGAAAGAGAGATCTTCGAGCTCGCAGCATTCTTGTATCCAAGATCTATGCTGACGCTCCTCGGAGTTGCTCAGCGAGTTAGAACATGGTCTGCGGCCTGGATTTCACAAATATTCCCGTAACTGAATCTATACAGGATAGAACCTCTGCTCTATCGGGTACTCTCGATTAAGCACTTGGGTGGTCATGAGCCGACATGGGAGCAGCCACCCGCCGATACAACCTATCGCCACTCTATTGAAGCGATGCGGAAAATGATTCTATCGAGACCTGCAGCCTTCCTGCGTGGTAACGTCCGTCATATCCGTTTCCCGGCCGCTTGTCCTTCCATCGTGGTTGAAAAAATGCTTCGCTTTTGCCCCGGCACCGTCAACGTCGTGGCCACGTTGGTACACTTACCGACCATCGTCCCGCTCCTAGCACGGCTGCCGTTGCAGCGGCTGGTCGTGTGCTGGGGCACTCTTCTTGATCGCTCCTGTCCCAAATTCATCTGGCTCACGCACCTCGAGATCCGGGACTGGCCCCAGGGTGACTGCTGGGACGCCTGGTCAGGGCTCGCCCTCCTACCCCAGCTCACCCACCTCGCGTTCCACGAAATCGACACCATGATTCCTATTTTCCTAGGCGCGCTGCAACACTGTGGATTCCTACAAGTCCTCGTCATGTCGTGTGCGAGTCAAGCTCATTTCGACATGTCGCTGAGGACCCTGGAGAGATCTGGAAACAATATCACGGCTGACTTGCGATTTCTTATGTTTCTTTTGGAGAACTATTATCACGATGAGGACTGGGAGGAGTGTGCCCGCGGCGGCCAGGATTTCTGGGACACTGCGGAAGAGCATGTTCGGAAGCGACGCTCGGGGAAGGCCAACGGTACTTATGTCTCGTCGTTGTTGGAGAAATGACACTCATGCTTGTCCATTTCATTCAGAGTATTTTATCAGGTCCAAGCGCAAGTCATGAGCAGCTGCCATCCAATTGTTTTTTTTTTCATTCCTCATCTTCAACTGAACGCAGAATTCATTGATCGAAACCCCCACTGTTGAATCGACCAAGCCACATGAATTTCTGTCGGAAGCCGTTCATTATCGGGGCCATTATAGCCATCTGACGGGCGATTCTGTTTCTCGGACTGCTGGTTGTTCTTAGAGTCTAGATTGTGAATATATTTCTTGATGCTCCTTCTAAACAACGGTCGGGTTAATACGTCTTCGCCTCGGACGAGTGTATTGATTTGATGCCGGAGACATGTTTGTTCCGGTAAACGATTCTTGAATTCATTGCGGAGGCCGTTAACATCTGCTCATAGTGACTTCGTCCCATAGGTGTCAGCAGAAGGCCCCGGTTCGATTAATATTCTGGATCAGGTCGTCGTATCAATGCATGGTTAACTTTTTTTTCAATCCTTACCCTCCGCATCCACTGGCTCGGAGCCTCAATGCCTCTCAACACAGATTCCGACCCCAATGTAGGACGGTAAATTATTTGATTTCGGGATGTTCGAATTCAAGTTCAACTTGAACTGATCCCGTCCGATTGCATATTTCAGTGGTTCACAAACATATCGGACTGCTATCATAGTTTTTTAATTGACAATAGAAACAGTCCCAGTCGCCCACCCCTGAGCAAGAACACCAATACTCCTTCCCGCACTTCCAGCAATATTCCCTCGGCGATCTCGGGCATGTTCAAACTTCAAAGTCATCGAATAACATTAACACTGTCAAATAACGCTCGGCAGATTAAGGAACGCATGTTTCAACTGTACAAGTACAAACCACCGGTTGAAGCCGATCCCGCCCACTGTCGAAATCAATCAGTTGATCTGATCATGAAGTGTTAGGAACATACAATTGGCCCGAAGTGTTCCAAAATTGAAAATATACAGTGCAATCAACCTGGCCTGTGGATCCATCACTCTCCCAGGCAGAGCAGGTAGGGATGAGGGTATTAATCTATGGAAGCTCTTGGTGCGTGCTTTTTTTTTTGCGCAGGGGAAGCAGCAGGGGACGGCATCTGAATTCATCTGGTTGTGTCCCACAGACTCGGTGACAGACATCCTCCCTCGGTGCTGGGTATTGTATCTTGATTTCATAGTATGACCCGAATTTGACCTTGGAGCCTAGTTCAACGCACTGGCTATATTATAGGTCTTGCTGAGCGGTTCCACCAGACAACAAACCCCGCCGACACTAGTACCCTGCCCTTTGACTCGTTCCATTAGGGTGAGTTCCGTCTTTGATTGATCCACGTTCCGTACTTGATCCCAAATATCACGGTTCCACTGTTACCTTGGTCACAGACTCAAGATGACGCGCTGAAATAATAATCGTGAGTCCCCTTCCCAGGCCCTTGTCCGTTGCAGTTATTGGTGCGCATGTGTACGATTCAGTGCTTGCCCCGATGTTACCCTCTCAAGCTCGGAGTCTGTACAGCATGTGCAAAGTTACGGTGCGCATTTTTGCCCGCACCCTTCTGCGTTCGCTAATGGGTGTTTTCATTTATTCCTCCATTTGAGTCTGTCTGCAATGCGCTTATGCGCAAATTTATTGGAAGAAATTCATGGTAGGTAAGCACCAGCTTCCCTTGTTTGATCCTTTTCTTAATGTTTTTGCAGTGATGAGCATATTGCAATACATTTTGGCAGAAGTCGCGTGGCCGCCGTCGGCGGCCCATCAATATGGTGGGATGACTACATTACCCGTCCTTGTCTTCTGCTAATGTTCTCATCCTTTCAGGCTGTCGGGTTTCTGTGACTACATTCCTGTGGAACATTTGTTTCTTCTAGTGCAGGTGGGTCCGGATTCACCTTTCTGTCGCATTCCTGTCGGCGAGTGTTTCCTCGCGTAGTTAGTAACGGTCAGGCTACATATGTGCGCAGTAGTATGTGTGGTAGTCGTAGCTATATGTGGAATATAATGGTTTCTGAGCTCATCTGGCAGGAATATCGAACCAAGCAGGAAGCAAATACAGTCTAATGCTGCGCCAAAACCTGGCAAATACAGGGTAATTTAGAAGAATTTGGCCCTAAATTATTTTGAAGGTCGCAAAAAAGCAAACGGAACTAACGGAAGAAATTTGGCAGAATTGGACCTTTTTTCAGACCAATCTGGCCTTTTTCCCAAAGGAGGTCTTTCGTTCAGTGTATCCCGAGCTATCTAGCCACTGGGTGTTTTCCAGATGTCCGGAATCATGCGACTTGAGCCAGACATAATCTAACTATTTCTGACAGCCAGTGATCACTGATCAAAGGCTTCAGAATAAGGCTATCTTGGTCCATTCTTGGAGCCTTAGGACTGGTCCGAGTTCCGAGTCCTCTACCGTTGGGCTATATTATGGGTAGTGGGCTCTGCCGCGAAACGGGCCTACCTGCTCTTATTGGCACGAGAGGGCGTTCAACCGGAAGGAGAGCAGTTTTGAAGCTCCAGGCTCCGGCACAGTACGGCTGTGGCGCCGGGTTGACACTGACAGATTGGACAGATTGTCATCACGCCTGCCGCCATTCTGGCCCTTTGAGCAGCGCATCCTGTTCTCCCGACCGCTATGTCCTTTGCTTTCAATAGGGTGTTTCAGACATCCCGATTTGAGGCCCAACTTGGGTCCCAACTTCGGACCCAACTTCGCTCGAAGTTGGAACTTGAAATAGTTCGGGAACAAAGTTGGATGTCAAGTTGGGCATCGGACCACGACTTGACATCCAACTTCGACCCCAACTTCAAGTTCCAACTTCACCGAATCAATTTGGGGCAGCCGTTCTGCATCCCGCGACAAAAACATATCAAATTGAGTCTTGAGTTGCAGACGAAGTTGGGACCCAAGTTGGGATGAAAAAGGAGATGTCTGAAACACCCTAAATGGTACCCACATCGAGGGAGGAACTTTCAACAATGTGGCTGGCAATATGACCCAGGTCTTCAACTCCTCCGTTCGACCGATTGGCCCCCAGGCAGACCGTGGAGGACGACCTTCTGGTGCGCTAATTTCGAGTGTAGCTATTATTTCGGTCTAATAAACCTCGGTCCCAGGTTTTGACAATCGTAATCGCCGGAATCGCTGCGTGGATCCCACCAGCTTGGGTGATAGCAGAGATCCAGTCTCTCCAAAGATTGAATATAATGGAGTGGACGATCCGGCCGCTCAGTTCATACCCCCTATGCACCTCGATGGTAGGGAGAGTAGATCCCATCCCACTGATATCTCCACGACCTATAACAGTGTTGGGGGGAACATGACACAACTCAACGTAACATCATACGGTGAATCAGGTGTGCAAGACTCAGTTCGCAACACAGGCTACAAACTTATTGTATCTCCGTAGGAATAGACATTTTGTACCGCTCCGTGGCGGTGGGGGCTCTGCACGACTCGGGGGAGCGATTCCCTGAACCTGCCTGCCACCCAGGGACACGGACTAGGGTTCTCGAAGAGCTGAGAGCCTGGTCCGTGGACACGAGCCCAGAAAGCTCCATTATGTGGCTTTACGGCGCGGCAGGGATGGGCAAATCCGCCATCGCGCAGATGTTTGCAGGAGCCTGCCAAGCACAAGGTCGCCTTGGAGCTTCTTTCTTCTTCAGACGCGGGGACCCTAAGCGCGGAATGTGGAATGGGGTGTTCATAACTCTGGCATACCAGCTGGCGACTTCGATTTCTGAACTGCTCCTCCCGGTTCAACAGGCTGTTGAGCGTGATAAACTGGTAGTCGGCCGCGCCATGACGGTGCAATTCCAGAAGCTCCTTTCACAGCCTTTCCAAAACACCCCAGGCCTTCAATTTAGGCCCGTCATCGTACTGGACGGCCTGGATGAATGCAGGGATCACAAGGTGCAGCAGCAAATTCTCCATCTTTTCATCACGGCGATTCGGGACCACCAGCTTCCTGTACGACTTCTGATAACGAGCCGCCCGGAGCCACACCTCCGTGAAACACTTCAATCTAAGGACACCTTTTCGATATGCCGCCATTCTGAACTTTCTGCCGACGACTCTGCTTACAACGATATCAAAATTTACCTGTGGGAGGAGTTCTCCAGGATCTATCATGAATTTCTAGGCAGGGGAATCGACCTTGGCCCCGGTTGGCTAGCTTCCAAGGCAGTCAAACATTTGATCAAAAAGTCATCCGGAATATTCATATATGCCGCTACAGTCATTCGCTTCATCGGCGATGAATACTCGCATCCAGCTGAACGACTCACGGCCGTTTTGAATCTGGATCCGAGAAGCACTGCCCCACTCGATGATCTATACACTGAGATCCTTTCAGTCGTGCCTCCCGAGTCAACACGGCTTCGTGTTCTCCATGCTATCTGGCAAGGTACCCAGGATAATCATCTCGTTATGCGTCCAGAACATATCGAGACCCTTTTCCTACTTCCCCCAGGATCCGCTCGTCTTGCCTTGCACTCCCTCCATTCGCTGTTCTATGTCCCGCCGATATACACTCGTTTCAGTGTCCCTGATAATGTGCATCCTTTACACGCCTCACTTGGTGATTATCTAGGCGACCCACGACGGTCAGGGCGCTGGTGTGTATCAACTGAATGGCTACATTCAGACCTCCTTCACTGTGCCCTGCGTTTACTGTCTTCATCCCCAAGCACGGTAGATACCAGGAACTTTCACCTGTGAGACAGACACATATTTGTGTTCATACTACGGGAACTCACGTTGATATTTGCAGAAACGTCGTGCGCGGCCTTCCGCGGCTCCTGAGTTATGTCACTCCATCCGACACATTGATAAACCTCCTGCGCAATGAACAGGTCCAGAACACTATTTTCTCCCAGTTTGATGACTCTGAATCCTGGCCAAAGGTATGTAGAGCTCAAGCTCCGGTTGGATATGTCCAACAATATTTTAGCCGGATTCAGGGTACCCACGGGACCTAATCCAACTGTGGGAGGACCATCGGCTCATCGCAGAACTGGTTGACCGCTCACCAACACCCAACCAGGGTCCTCCAACATATAAATTCGATACAATCTATAGCGAAATCCTCTGTCAAAACCCAGATCTTCTTTCTCTTCTTCTCAGATCAACAGTCAATGATCTGAAGCGGGTCGTTTTTTGTCTGGGTTCGCAGTACAATTTTCGAGTGTTTCAACCATTTCTCAAGATCCGCGGACACTTCACGCTACCTCTGAATCGAGGGGACCTGCCCGTCGCTTTTTTAGCTGATCCCTGCAGAGCCGGGAGCCTATATTTGGATCAACAGGATATTTCAGAAGACTTCACGCTCCTCTGGATTCGGATGGCCAAAATTCGTCTTATGGAGGGGTCCTTGGATTTCACGAGGCAAGCACCATTTTGTCAAAGAAATTAAGTTGACACTGGCCCAGTTACTCCGGCCTCTTGACTGATTGTCACCCAAGTTCACGAATTTTGCATGAGCTGGAGAGCCTTGACCTGGGTCAAATTTGCGATCGAAGAAACATCAATCCTGTTGATCATTATCGGGCCCACACGAGGATATTCTCCAACCCAAGATCTGATGACGCTGTACTTGAATGGCTCCGGGTGAATCTCACACACAACTCAATTTAGCTGGCACTAAGCTACATTTGTGCAGAGATTTCCAGTCCCTCCGCTACAAGCCATTGCATTCTGGGAGAAGCAAAGAGCGGCGATCAATCAGTGTGCATCCAAGGTTGGAACTTTCGGTCTGCTCTGTCGAGCGAAATCATTAGCTCATACTCGTCACACTTTAGGATGGTCGACCTTGATATTGACTTCGATTTACTATTTGTAGTATGCTGTCAGGGCAGATATTTTTCTTCGGTATACGTAAGTCAAACTGTGGACATAAATTGATTAAGTCATGAATTGTCCTGCTGTCACAAGGTGAAGGCCAGCAGGCGCACGAGAGATGGTAAATTACGAAGGAGAAGATTTCCCATTCAAAAAAAGCATAACAAGTTAACGAGGACTCGGCCCCAAATGGAATGGGAGACTCTGTGCGGGGCATCCGTGACCGAGGACTCGATTCTCAGCGGGGTATCCACTTGAAATGCATAAGTATGCCTAGTGTTGTGTTGTTCGGGTCGGGCCTCCCTTCGGTGTAATTTGACGATCGTATGCGGAGGCACGCGTTGATCTGATCATGAAGTGTTAGGAATATACAATTGGCCCGAAGTGTTCCAAAATTGAGTGCAATCAAACTGGCCTCACGCGGACACGGACAAAATCTGGTGGGAACGATGAATCATAAGGCCCATGTATTTTGCGGAAAGGCAGCAGACGAATGCATTGGACTACAGTTCAAACTCATTTGTCTACAGCCCAGTGCCGGGCTTACAGTAATATGCTTCCAATGATGTGCAGCATCGCAGGACAACAGACCATCCTCGCGTCGGGGATGTACACAAAGTTGAAAATCCCAATGAAGCCTGTCAATGTCCATCTCTAGAGCGGCGGGTCGAATTAAATAGACAAATAGACGGAACCAAAGGTGTTTTCAGGGGGAAAAGGGAATAGATCGCAATTAAGGAGAAAGGAGAACCATCCGCTAGCCTCGGAGTCGAGGAGCGTTGGAGGTCTCGAAACTTGGACGGCGCCTGGGAGTCTTGGGATTCCGCGATACATACGCTAGTGTACGTGCACGCGTACGGTTATAGCCGGGGGATGTGCCTGCGAAGGACGGCGCATATAGAAATTCAGGCCATTCGAATTTTCAGAGAGAAATATTAACACCTAGACTTGGAAAGAACGGGTTTGTAGATACCACTATCCTGTGGCCTATTCGTGGAATTTTGAATCACAGCAGGATGAGAGAGGCTGAGACGCATCCATGTTGAGCCGCGCAGTTGTGAAGATTCAGTGCAGAGCAGAGTCGTGGAATGATATACCGTTAACAAGTTGAGTTCGCTGGAAGTCCGAGCGGTTTAATGCTCTCTTTTTTGCAAAGCAGAACTTTCATTCCCGGAATCCAGTCCGCCGATCAGTCGGCAGGCATCTCCAACGGGCAGTGAACCTTTGACGCTCCTGATTATACTACGGAAAAGGAAGACAAAGAGACCGTATTTTCAGTGTATTCTGGTACGACTAGCAGTGCGCCCGTGCTACGCCACGGACCTGGAGTATCATTATTCAAGTAACCATCTGAGTCTTGCTCAAAGCCTCTCTCAATGTACACCGGCCACGTGAAGACGCCGCTTGTCATCAACCTTCGGTTGACTCCTCGCGGCCTTATAGGCAATTATCTGAGTATCTGCCTGTCAGAATCGGAGCGTCTCCTCCAATGTATATGTATTAACCTGAACTTCCGTGAGTTTGGAATTATAGACACTTCAACTATGGTAATTTCATGATATTTAGGGCTTCCTTCCTCCAACCACTGCCTATACTTGATAGCTTTGAATGATCATTAGTATTGCTGTTTCTCATACAATTTGTCTGCATTATACGGTGCAATGTAGATATGAATGGGTAAAATTTAGGACGATAAATCAGAATTTTTAGACATGAACAGAAGAGTTTGATTCTCAACATTTGCGCTTTCAGGTCTGCCTTCGTCTGTTAATCAAAACGACCATTTTCGATATGAAGGCTCGGCAAGGTGGTTGATGCCTCCTCCCCGTAAATTCATTTCATTCACCGATCATACCTTGGCTTGTCTAGCACCTGAGCTCAGTGTTGGCAGAAGCCCGGTCAAACACAGTCAAGTCAGATTTGACCGTGGGGTCAACACATGATAGACTTCGAAGTATGTATGGTAAAAATTGCCCATATTCTGGATCCAGAGTCAAGAAGAGAAATACTTTGAGCTCTTTGAAGCAAATTTGATGACTGGTTGGTGCATAAAAAGTGGTGCAATTTTGGCTTGACCCGGTAAATGCCAACGCTGCCTGAGCCCATCCCGTGCACATTATTCAAAGCTGTGTTCTCATCTTGGCCTTCATATGACCAGTTCGAGGTCCACGCTCAAGTGTTTAATATCTCCATGATATATAATCGGCGACTCGACATAGAGTGGAATGGTTCTAGTGATACACACACACGGTTTAGCCTCGAGACGTGTTGAACCCAAGTTAAACCAGGTTGAACCGTGGGCTACATATACACGTGAACATCTCAACGGCTATAAATGGGATCTCAACATCTTGGTGGAGCAATTCAACATTTGGTGGAGAGGCTGGAAGAACTCAACATTTCGACGCTTTTGTGGAGCAGTTGACGGCATGTGGAGCCTCGGACCCCGGTCCGATTTGTGTGGTCAAAGACAAACGAAGTTCGATTCTGACTATGGTGCAGTGCCCTGGCACCCGTTATGCCCGAATCCGGACATAACTTATGTCACATATCCGGCAAATTTGTCCCACGGTCTGCCGTTCTATCCACCTTCCTTCTCGTCCATCCTCAAGGCCTCAACAATGCTCCCTCTTCATCTATTGTAATCTTTCATCAATCAGATCTCATCCCACCACCTCTAAATGTTCCCTCGGGCTCCAGAAACCTTACGCTCTTCCGCTCGCAAACTTGCCTGACATCGGCGCGTCATTCGCCAACCATACGCAACCGAATCTATGTGCGCAACTACTATCTGTATACCCGCAAAAGGTCCTGCATGCACCCGATCTGCTGATGATGAAGATTTGGGACTCGTATGTATGTCTTTCCTCATGCCTCTACTCTTTTCTAACTTTGTTGTGCAGCTGAGTCCGTGTCTGGCAAAGTGGTTGATGGACAACGCCGTCAGACAGTTGTACCACGCCGTCGTATGTGGACTAACACGTACATTTTTTCTACTTTTTTCTTCATCGATGTTCTAATGCTTTCCTCTAGCATGTTCGATGCCAAGCGACTTATCGGCCGCAAGTTCGATGATAACGAAGTGCATGCAAACGTGAAGCACTATCTTCATCAAGGGTGGAAAGCCGTACATTCGCGTGGAGTACTGCGGCAAGCAAAAAGAATTTGTACGTCTCTTTTTTATTCCATCCCCGTATCGCAGACTGATTGGTACTCTCTAGTCGCAGGGGGAGATTTCCTCTATGGTACTCCTTAAGGGAGACCGCCGAGTCGTACCTAGGCACCACCATCAACAACGCCGTTGTCACCGTCGCTGCCTACTTCAACGACCACAGCGTCAGGCCACCAAGGACGCCAGTACCATCTCTGGCATGAATGTCCTGTGAAATTTGATTCATCAACGAGCCCACCACCGCTGCCATCGCCTACGGTCTCGACAAGAAGGTCACCGGCGAGTGTAACGTCCTCAACCTACAACCTTATCGGCTAATCTTTTCTCAGATCACTTTCTTCGCAGTGGACATATTACGATAAGACGCTACATACTTGTATACTCAAACAGCGCATCACTCCCATCGTCATCCTCGCCGTCGTGCCCGCCGTCCTCGGTAACCGAGTCACCCCGCCCAGGACCTCCTCGACGTCGCTTCCCTGTCCCTCAGTATCGAGACCGCTGGTGGTGTCACGACTGCCGTGATATTGACGCCAACGGTATCCTTTTTAAAGTAATGTCTCCATCTTTATTAGAAGTGTACACTTACTGTTTTCTTTCACAGCTTCCTGCTACCGGCATAACGAACATTATCGTATCCGTGGGCGGGAATAGACTAGGTTCTTCCCATCGCTGTTCAATATATGCTGATTCCGTTTGCAGTCTGCTGCGATGTCGCCACATAAAATGTCTAAGTATTTTGTACGCGTCCAATATATTCATGTCTTGAATAATTTAAGCTTGTTTGATCACTTTCAACCACCCCGCAATTCAGCAAAGCCTCAAGAGGGAAATTTCCGCCTGATTTCAACAGACCAAGCCCGCAGACGCCACTACCAACACCAAGCAAATGTTGCCTTCAGTTTTGCGCCAACTGCCCATCTGTGTATATTCCACCAAACCTCCTTTAAGTAGTTGACTACATGTATGGAAATGCCGGGCGCAATGTAAGTAGATAACAGGTATGGAACTCATTTCTTCGCTATTTGACTACGTGATCCGTGTCACAATGTGTGTGACCATTCGCGTTTTCTCCGCCTACAAGTTTCTCAATGGCCAATCCAGGAGGTCGTCCAAAAGACTCGAAAAACAATGCAGGCCACAGAGCAGGGGGGTCACGGAGAGGCTCCGGCCGCAAGAGAAAAGAAACACGCAAGGCTGAATCAGACTCTCCTGAGCCCGAGGCACCGCGAAAGCGAAAGAAACAAAAAACTTGTGCGCATTATTAACCTCCAGACTTGAGACTATTCCTTGAAGAATCTTTCTAGCTCATTTGCAGGTGGACAATGACATTCCAATGGATCTTAGTAGTGAACCCGGCCCCTCCGGATGTAGCAGAGACACAAACACAATGTCTACTCCAGCCACTGTACAACCACCGAAGAAACTTTACGCAATGTTCAGTGAGCCCACCGAGACTTTCTTTCTTTCATATGACTGATTCGCTTGAAGGAACCAATCAAGAACGCGTTGCTACACCCAATAGCGATGAGAATACTGATTCTCCTCGGCCTAATATATGTCGTCTTCCAAGTATCCCCAACCTCATACCACCTGAGATAACCACTCCGGACTCTATCCCTTCTGAGGCTTTCGATTCAATTACTCAATTGGCTTCCCCAAATAATTCGAGTATTTCTCCGGATGACGAGAGTGAACGTCCGGCCGAGGACACGCCTAACCCAGGAGAGGCTGTCCAATTCTATTTGGACCGTAAACTTGAAGAAATTATACAAGAAACCAAAGGCGATCGGCCACCTCAGTGTTATCAGGACGGTACCTTCTGGGTTCGCCCCCCTGACGGCTGGTTTGTTTTGCAAGAGGATTTTGAGAATCCTTACAAACCTCAAGCCGCACCCCAGGATCCCGCACAGATAAATTTCGGTCCAGAGACCTTATATTACCCATCAATCTTCGTTTGGATTCCAACAGCGCTGCTACCGAAGGATTTCGCAATAAAATGTGTGTTTTGTGGGAAAGATAACATGGGTGAAAGCGGTGCGTCCAGTCTGTTGTTTACCCTTCACCAATCTTATTCCTTGTGCTTCCAGGCTGGAACAGCAATCCAGTTGCGCGCCGCGTCGTCAGTCTTGACACATGCTATTATATTTTGACAAAACGCCTGAAATGTCGAAAGTCATGCAAAAAGTCATGCAGCATGTATAACCACAATGTCCTCAAGCAACTCCCCCCGCTCCTTCGAAGTCAGTTCCCAGGTGAGCGAGGATGTCTTTTGCTCTACATCGTTGCCTTACACGACTTTCAGCATTCCTTACCCATCGCAGCGGGATTGACAAGAGTGTCATGACCCTCATTAGAAGCACAATTGCGCACGGACTGACACCAAATGGGTGGGAGCACGTTTTTCGGGAATTGCATGTTCGAAAGCGTGACCTCGCTGAACGAGCTTATCTCTATGCACTGAACGCTCGTGCCCCAAACAAGCGACCCACGCGGTTGACACCATTCTCCTCTTTTTCCGACAAAAATGGTTATGCAGGATTCTCACCTTCGCGCTGATACATCAGCAAACTTTACGTCGAGTACATGGGATTTATAAAGCCCTATCAAGATCAGGCCATGTCTGCAATCTCATTAACTCTGGCGCGAATGGACCAATCTTACAAAGCTATAAAATACATCGCCCGGATTCAGGGTGTCAAAATTTTTGGCAGTCTGTGGACGATAACGAACGAATTCGAGCAAATTCGGCAGATGATCCTCACCCCGACACGCCATCTTACTCATATCGAAAAACCGCTACGAGGTATCATGAAGTCCCTGCACGAGCATGGCCACCAACCCATCTCCTTGCTCTGGACCGATAATGTCCGAGCCGATCACCAGTTCGTTGAGCAAGTAATTCCGACATTACGAGCGAATGTAGACCCTGCGACCACAGATGGAGGACGGAAATACCCTGTAATCACACTGCCCGACAGCCTCAAAATTCGTTTGGCGTCCTCGATCCAGCTCATAGACCAAACCTGTCGTTCCATTTTAGCGGACATCGAACAGCAAAATACGGACAGCAAAATTTTTGTCGGTTTTTCTGTAGATTGGGACTGGCAAGCCAGTAAATCCGGGCATTTTCCAGCTGCGCTTATGGTAATTGCTGTCGCGGATTTTGTGCATCTATTTCAAGTATGTTGTTCTTCCCCTGTCGCCCACCGTACATTATCTAACTTGCCTGTAGATTTATCATATTTCGACTCCAAAGTTGGTTCCAACAGCTTTAAAGGCCTTGCTCGCATCGAAACAAGTTGTGAAAGTTGGATATCATATCGAAGGAACCCTCGAAATTCTTACATTTTTGTGGGAGCTCTCGCCAACAATCTTGAATGATAAAACAGGATGGATAGATCTCGGAATTTTGGCGCGATCTAAAGGGTTGATTCCTCAAGCATCCCTGTCATTCAAACGGATCGCAGAGGAAGTGATCGGGCATACCTTTGACGGGCTTGAAGACGTACGCTGTTCCAATTGGTGCCAAGAAAATTTGTCGGACAACCAAAGGAAGTACGCAGTCCAAAATGCGTGGCTTTCGCTTCACATTTTCAAAGCTATCGTTGAAAAGCCGCCAGCTGGAGCAAAGTTATCGCAGATAGGTCTTCCGGGCGACAAAATTACCCTGCGGAATGGAGCGGTCACGGTTGCCCATGGGTTTTTCGCTGTCCAGATGACGAAGTTTCCCATTTCAGAGAAGAAAACGATAACTCTTTCGAACAGCAAACGTGCCCTCATAACTATTTCCAAAATTTTTGCGCCGTCATTCATTTGCCATTATCACGATAAAACTCTCGCAGAAATGGGCGAACCACCATTTGATGTTGTTGTCGACCTCGCATCATTGGTTTCGCAGGAAGTTGAACGCGACGAACAAAAAGCAGCTCCCATCCAAGATTCACCTGGCTCGGAAATCCATCACACCCTCGATATGTCTGAGTCGTCTCGGTACGATGGCAGCGGATCCGATTCCGAGTCCATATCGGAATCTGAATCTGATGATGAATCCGAACCCGAAGCTCCTGCCCAGCCCGAGAACTCGTCAGCGCAACGCGATCCCAATGAAGACGAATTCGAGCAATTCATGGATCATGACCTTGATGCTCTCATGGCGCTTCATCCTGAGGGTCCGCAGTCTGTGGATGCACGCCATCCTCTGGTTCAGCCCGCACAGTCAAACACACCGTGGCCTACCAGAACCTTTCAAGACATTTTTCATGAAATGGAGCGCCTTACGAAACATATCAGCAAGGATCATTCCCTGGCAAAGCCGTTTGCGCGATGGCTACGCGATGCCATTCTTGTTCCAGACAAAATTGACAAGGCCCGTGTCGAAGCTGTTTTAAAAAAGAAGGGGATTACCTGGGATCAGGCAGTGCGAAGCAAGTCGGATTGGGTTTGGCAGCGGGTTCGCCGTTACATTCCAGCTCCAGACGTACTTGAACCCGTCCTCAAGAAATTATTCGCGACGCATGCCGATCTCCTGTGTTCGAAAAAGAAGTTCAAATTATTCGATGCTGAGTGTCATAAAGCTGCCGCGGCCATGCTCGATGATGTGCGAAAGGGTTGGATATCTGACCCACCCGGGGTAGCGCTCTATAATCGGCTGCGGACCGATGAAACTGGACTTGTAGTCCGGCATTGTAACAGAGGAACCAGCAATCTCGAAGGTAGTGTGCATGGACCTATCAAGAAACGATTCGTATCACTGGGCGCCTCCGTTGAAATGAGTGTTGCTCTCCTTTCTGATTTCTGTTATCGCAAAAATGTTGAGGTAAGTTTATTTTGGGGAAAATGAGAGTTACTAAATGAGCTTGTAGTCTGGTTCTCGCCACAGAGATGGAATAGAATATGACGGCCATTACGATCCGTGGATTGAAAACGAGAATGATTTGCTATTTCAGTCGTTGCCATTTGACGAAGCGCGCAAGACTCGCCCCGGGTACATAAATACCTCACTCTTTAAACCCACCCAAGAATCGTTTTTGATCTCGGAGCTCCCCCAACATATTCGCGACAAATACAATATTCCGCGACACGATGGCCCTGCCCGATCTGAGACCGAAATCACTCCGTTACCACTCGTGAACCTTTCAGGGGCACGCACCAACCGCTATGATTTTTTAGCCACCGCACAAGATACGAAATTCGCGTTGGTCCCAATTCATACGAACGAGGAGTATGCGTTGTTCAACAAGGCCGTTCGTCCGGGTGGGAAATTTGCGGCCTCCAATGGACCACCTGATTTCAAAGAGATGGCGAAGTGGTGCATCAGGAAACACCTCCCTTGCGAATAAGGTCAGATTACCCCAAGTTCACACTAATCTAGCTAGATAAGTTGGGTTAGTTGAGTTAGCTTTCTAGTGACGTTGGAAATAATTTAGGGGAAAATTAGACCTTAATTAGCCAGGTTTGCGAGGAATACCGTCGGCTCGCTTCTATATTGGTTGCTTATAATTGGGCGGGAATGTGGACAAATGAATCATATTCAAAGAGTACGACAACAGTTACACATTGTACACTAGCTGGGTAGCTATACATAATGCTATCCAGGGTTCGGCCTCAAAAGACAAGCCGTGAAGCACAACCATCGCGTGATCCAACTACTGAACAGACCGTTACGCGTGGGCGTGCTCAACAGTACCGCACAAGGCATGCTCGCAGCACGAGCATAGTCGAACCTGTGGGTACGATGGAGTGCGCAGACGCCGGCTGCACGTCTCGCGTGCCGTTGCGGGAATGCGAAGCGAGCAAGGGAAGAAAAAAGAGGGGGACAACAAGATGATGGTGATGCAGGGCACACCTGCAAGTTTCTTGTACTTTGTGCGCGTGTGCGGCCAATGGTCATGAGTTTGGTCGATGTGCGCAGGAGGGGACTTATACATACTGAAAGTGGTTACCCGAGTAGACGGAAAAGGAGAATAGTTATGTACACACCTCGGTCACGTCCCTCTAGTGGTGATCCGAACGGCGATGCTAGGGCGTGGGCGGCAAGGAATGCCGAGTTGCATCCTCTTTTACAGCGTTAAAGAATGCGCACGGAGAGGTGCGGCGGGCCGAGGCGAAAGGCCATTCTACGACGTCTACAGAAGGATGTGAGCATGCATGCAACAGTGGCGGGGGATATGACACTGGAGGCGACTGGGTGGCTACAAAACACGAGCGCTGGGATGTGTATGTGAAGGGCTCATCAGCGAGGATCAAAAAGGGCTGTGCATGTGAAGGCCTCGTAAGCGAGAATCCGCAAGGGCGGCGCAAGAAGATATACCTTTACACAAGCAAACAACGACGGCTCCTCTTTGAATACCTCGGATTAAATAGGACTGAGTTCCCAGGGGCCGGAATCATTGGTCAGATTGAGTGGAAGAGATACATGAGCACATACCTGCACCTACAGGACTGACCCAGAGCAGGCTGCATGTTGTTCAGCCAAAACATCGTGCAAGACAGTGAAAAAGCTCGTACCACAGGCGGCTAACGGAGCCAGAGTCAATGTACAATGGTTCTTCATCGAGGTTGTGCATGGTGAGGACCGGGGATGAGCAGGGTCCAGTGAATGGAAGAGCGGAAGGGACGAAGGTGGGGGGAAAAGAGAAGAGTTGTTGACGAGTGTTGTGTGTCTCTCCAAATCCAGACACCAACCACTTTTCTGATGGCACGTGTGCGTTACACAGTGGTCCGTGCGTGAGTTCGACACATTAGGGCCGGTGTCTCGGCAATGGACTTGTAGTAAATGAGCAGATGTTGAATTTCTTTCCGTGCCCCCAATACCTGGGATATTGCCAAATGATGTACCCATCTATTATGAGGTATGAATTCCCTCTCTTCCTGGCTCAGAAACAGAATTCACAACCAGGTAACTTTGGAAAACTGGCTAGGCTGGCTAATTCAGTGATTTTACCCCGGATTACCCTAATGTAAAGTCGGGAAGAAAATTAGTCCTAAATTAGTAAAGGAGATTTTTTCCTGATGTGGTCGGGCAAAGTGAACGGCAAGAAGATCTTCTTCAAGATTCCCGAGCACCTCCAGAATCATTACAAAGTCTGGAATGCAGCACGCGATGAGATGACCACGACACATATGACGGCCGA
The DNA here is from genome assembly GCA_029378395.1 of Mycena leptocephala. Taxonomy (NCBI): domain Eukaryota; kingdom Fungi; phylum Basidiomycota; class Agaricomycetes; order Agaricales; family Mycenaceae; genus Mycena; species Mycena leptocephala. The sequence continues at coordinate 84,068 of JARJLF010000153.1, forward strand.
GGCACGCAAAGGATTTACCGACGTGGTTAAATCAGATGCCTACACGAGTCGTGTCCTCGACGAATCATATTCCCCTGCCGTACAGACGCGGAATGCAGGTACAACCTCATCAACCTCTATCGCAGGCCGTGCGGCAGTGGAACGTCGTGCAGTTGCTATGGAGGCCGCAGCCCACTCAGCATCTACGCGATCTCTTCCCCAGGCAAGCTCGGTTGCAGCCGTACCCCAGATTGTGTTCGTCGACGCGGACTCCAGATCGCTGCCAGCGCCATCAGATGCCACGAATGCGGCCGTTGCTCCTAGGAAACAACCGCGGAAGCCCAAAAGTTGCGCAGTTTGTAAAAGCAAAGGAAAATCTGAATCCGAGGCCAGAGATTGCAGAGGAAGAGGTGACCGGAGGTTGTGCAAGTATTATGGATCGGAAGGGGCAGTTGGAAAAAGAAGATAATGAATTTATTGAAATAGCAATAATTACGCTGTCCGTAGACTTCGTACACTGTCTGTCTATCTCCTCGCGGTGATGAGAATACACCGCGTACTCTCCTTGGCGACGAAATACAATCCACATAGTGGTCGGAGATGTTGGCGGATGACATGCGCGGTGCAAATGGATTCCAGCATGAGTTCCAAGCCATGATAGAGCTGCCCGCATTGAGGATTTGCATCGACCATCGTCCGGGCGTAAAGGCAGGTGAAGAGCGGAGAAAAGACGCAAAAAGAATCAAAAACGTAACGTGGGATTCGAACCGAAGCACGGCTTAAATGATCTCAAAAAAACAAGCGCTGCACATCTTCATAGTACGGAAACAAAGCTGTTATGAGATAGCCCCCCAGAACTCTATAGCCACTGAGTTTTTGAAAAAACTTTTTTCAAATACTTGCCAGGACATAACACCAAAGTCATTCTGACTATGGTGCAGTGCCCTGGCACCCGTTATGCCCGAATCCGGACATAACTTATGTCACATATCCGGCAAATTTGTCCCACGGTCTGCCGTTCTATCCACCTTCCTTCTCGTCCATCCTCAAGGCCTCAACAATGCTCCCTCTTCATCTATTGTAATCTTTCATCAATCAGATCTCATCCCACCACCTCTAAATGTTCCCTCGGGCTCCAGAAACCTTACGCTCTTCCGCTCGCAAACTTGCCTGACATCGGCGCGTCATTCGCCAACCATACGCAACCGAATCTATGTGCGCAACTACTATCTGTATACCCGCAAAAGGTCCTGCATGCACCCGATCTGCTGATGATGAAGATTTGGGACTCGTATGTATGTCTTTCCTCATGCCTCTACTCTTTTCTAACTTTGTTGTGCAGCTGAGTCCGTGTCTGGCAAAGTGGTTGATGGACAACGCCGTCAGACAGTTGTACCACGCCGTCGTATGTGGACTAACACGTACATTTTTTCTACTTTTTTCTTCATCGATGTTCTAATGCTTTCCTCTAGCATGTTCGATGCCAAGCGACTTATCGGCCGCAAGTTCGATGATAACGAAGTGCATGCAAACGTGAAGCACTATCTTCATCAAGGGTGGAAAGCCGTACATTCGCGTGGAGTACTGCGGCAAGCAAAAAGAATTTGTACGTCTCTTTTTTATTCCATCCCCGTATCGCAGACTGATTGGTACTCTCTAGTCGCAGGGGAGATTTCCTCTATGGTACTCCTTAAGGGAGACCGCCGAGTCGTACCTAGGCACCACCATCAACAACGCCGTTGTCACCGTCGCTGCCTACTTCAACGACCACAGCGTCAGGCCACCAAGGACGCCAGTACCATCTCTGGCATGAATGTCCTGTGAAATTTGATTCATCAACGAGCCCACCACCGCTGCCATCGCCTACGGTCTCGACAAGAAGGTCACCGGCGAGTGTAACGTCCTCAACCTACAACCTTATCGGCTAATCTTTTCTCAGATCACTTTCTTCGCAGTGGACATATTACGATAAGACGCTACATACTTGTATACTCAAACAGCGCATCACTCCCATCGTCATCCTCGCCGTCGTGCCCGCCGTCCTCGGTAACCGAGTCACCCCGCCCAGGACCTCCTCGACGTCGCTTCCCTGTCCCTCAGTATCGAGACCGCTGGTGGTGTCACGACTGCCGTGATATTGACGCCAACGGTATCCTTTTTAAAGTAATGTCTCCATCTTTATTAGAAGTGTACACTTACTGTTTTCTTTCACAGCTTCCTGCTACCGGCATAACGAACATTATCGTATCCGTGGGCGGGAATAGACTAGGTTCTTCCCATCGCTGTTCAATATATGCTGATTCCGTTTGCAGTCTGCTGCGATGTCGCCACATAAAATGTCTAAGTATTTTGTACGCGTCCAATATATTCATGTCTTGAATAATTTAAGCTTGTTTGATCACTTTCAACCACCCCGCAATTCAGCAAAGCCTCAAGAGGGAAATTTCCGCCTGATTTCAACAGACCAAGCCCGCAGACGCCACTACCAACACCAAGCAAATGTTGCCTTCAGTTTTGCGCCAACTGCCCATCTGTGTATATTCCACCAAACCTCCTTTAAGTAGTTGACTACATGTATGGAAATGCCGGGCGCAATGTAAGTAGATAACAGGTATGGAACTCATTTCTTCGCTATTTGACTACGTGATCCGTGTCACAATGTGTGTGACCATTCGCGTTTTCTCCGCCTACAAGTTTCTCAATGGCCAATCCAGGAGGTCGTCCAAAAGACTCGAAAAACAATGCAGGCCACAGAGCAGGGGGGTCACGGAGAGGCTCCGGCCGCAAGAGAAAAGAAACACGCAAGGCTGAATCAGACTCTCCTGAGCCCGAGGCACCGCGAAAGCGAAAGAAACAAAAAACTTGTGCGCATTATTAACCTCCAGACTTGAGACTATTCCTTGAAGAATCTTCTAGCTCATTTGCAGGTGGACAATGACATTCCAATGGATCTTAGTAGTGAACCCGGCCCCTCCGGATGTAGCAGAGACACAAACACAATGTCTACTCCAGCCACTGTACACCACCGAAGAAACTTTACGCAATGTTCAGTGAGCCCACCGAGACTTTCTTTCTTTCATATGACTGATTCGCTTGAAGGAACCAATCAAGAACGCGTTGCTACACCCAATAGCGATGAGAATACTGATTCTCCTCGGCCTAATATATGTCGTCTTCCAAGTATCCCCAACCTCATACCACCTGAGATAACCACTCCGGACTCTATCCCTTCTGAGGCTTTCGATTCAATTACTCAATTGGCTTCCCCAAATAATTCGAGTATTTCTCCGGATGACGAGAGTGAACGTCCGGCCGAGGACACGCCTAACCCAGGAGAGGCTGTCCAATTCTATTTGGACCGTAAACTTGAAGAAATTATACAAGAAACCAAAGGCGATCGGCCACCTCAGTGTTATCAGGACGGTACCTTCTGGGTTCGCCCCCCTGACGGCTGGTTTGTTTTGCAAGAGGATTTTGAGAATCCTTACAAACCTCAAGCCGCACCCCAGGATCCCGCACAGATAAATTTCGGTCCAGAGACCTTATATTACCCATCAATCTTCGTTTGGATTCCAACAGCGCTGCTACCGAAGGATTTCGCAATAAAATGTGTGTTTTGTGGGAAAGATAACATGGGTGAAAGCGGTGCGTCCAGTCTGTTGTTTACCCTTCACCAATCTTATTCCTTGTGCTTCCAGGCTGGAACAGCAATCCAGTTGCGCGCCGCGTCGTCAGTCTTGACACATGCTATTATATTTTGACAAAACGCCTGAAATGTCGAAAGTCATGCAAAAAGTCATGCAGCATGTATAACCACAATGTCCTCAAGCAACTCCCCCCGCTCCTTCGAAGTCAGTTCCCAGGTGAGCGAGGATGTCTTTTGCTCTACATCGTTGCCTTACACGACTTTCAGCATTCCTTACCCATCGCAGCGGGATTGACAAGAGTGTCATGACCCTCATTAGAAGCACAATTGCGCACGGACTGACACCAAATGGGTGGGAGCACGTTTTTCGGGAATTGCATGTTCGAAAGCGTGACCTCGCTGAACGAGCTTATCTCTATGCACTGAACGCTCGTGCCCCAAACAAGCGACCCACGCGGTTGACACCATTCTCCTCTTTTTCCGACAAAAATGGTTATGCAGGATTCTCACCTTCGCGCTGATACATCAGCAAACTTTACGTCGAGTACATGGGATTTATAAAGCCCTATCAAGATCAGGCCATGTCTGCAATCTCATTAACTCTGGCGCGAATGGACCAATCTTACAAAGCTATAAAATACATCGCCCGGATTCAGGGTGTCAAAATTTTTGGCAGTCTGTGGACGATAACGAACGAATTCGAGCAAATTCGGCAGATGATCCTCACCCCGACACGCCATCTTACTCATATCGAAAAACCGCTACGAGTATCATGAAGTCCTGCATGAGCATGGCCACCACCCATCTCCTTGCTCTGGACCGATAATGTCCGAGCTGATCACCAGTTCGTTGAGCAAGTAATTCCGACATTACGAGCGAATGTAGACCTGCGACCACAGATGGAGGACGGAAATACCTGTAATCGCACTGCCGACAGCCTCAAAATTCGTTTGGCTCCTCGATCCAGCTCATAGACCAAACCTGTCGTTCCATTTTAGCGGACATCGAACAGCAAAATACGGACAGTAAAATTTTGTCGGTTTTTCTGTAGATTGGGACTGGCAAGCCAGTAAATCCGGGCATTTTCCAGCTGCGCTTATGGTAATTGCTGTCGCGGATTTTGTGCATCTATTTCAAGTATGTTGTTCTTCCCCTGTTGCCACCGTACATTATCTAACTTGCCTGTAGATTTATCATATTTCGACTCCAAAGTTGGTTCCAACAGCTTTAAAGGCCTTGCTCGCATCGAAACAAGTTGTGAAAGTTGGATATCATATCGAAGGAACCTCGACATTCTTACATTTTGTGGAGCTCTCGCCAACAATCTGAATGATAAAACAGGATGGATAGATCTCGGATTTTGGCGCGATCTAAAGGGTTGATTCCTCAAGCATCCCTGTCATTCAAACGGATCGCAGAGGAAGTGATTGGGCATACCTTTGACGGCTTGAAGATGTACGCTGCTCCAATTGGTGCCAAGAAATTTGTCGGACAACCAAAGGAAGTACGCAGTCCAAAATGCGTGGCTTTCGCTTCACATTTTCAAAGCTATCGTTGAAAAGCCGCCAGCTGGAGCAAAGTTATCGCAGATAGGTCTTCCGGGCGACAAAATTACCCTGCGGAATGGAGCGGTCACGGTTGCCCATGGGTTTTTCGCTGTCCAGATGACGAAGTTTCCCATTTCAGAGAAGAAAACGATAACTCTTTCGAACAGCAAGCGTGCCTCATAACTATTTCCAAAATTTTCGCGCCGTCATTCATTTGCCATTATCACGATAAAACTCTCGCAGAAATGGGCGAACCACCATTTGATGTTGTTGTCGACCTTGCATCATTGGTTTCGCAGGAAGTTGAACGCGACGAACAAAAGCAGCTCCCATCCAAGATTCACCTGGCTCGGAATCCATCACACCCTTGATATGTCTGAGTCTCGGTACGATGGCAGCGGATCCGATTCCGAGTCCATATCGGAATCTGAATCTGATGATGAATCCGAACCGAAGCTCCTGCCCAGCCCGAGAACTCGTCAGCGCAACGCGATCCCAATGAAGACGAATTCGAGCAATTCATGGATCATGACCTTGATGCTCTCATGGCGCTTCATCCTGAGGGTCCGCAGTCTGTGGATGCACGCCATCCTCTGGTTCAGCCCGCACAGTCAAACACACCGTGGCCTACCAGAACCTTTCAAGACATTTTTCATGAAATGGAGCGCCTTACGAAACATATCAGCAAGGATCATTCCTGGCAAAGCCGTTTGCGCGATGGCTACGCGATGCCATTCTTGTTCCAGACAAAATTGACAAGGCCCGTGGTCGAAGCTGTTTTAAAAAGAAGGGGATTACCTGGGATCAGGCAGTGCGAAGCAAGTCGGATTGGGTTTGGCAGCGGGTTCGCCGTTACATTCCAGCTCCAGACGTACTTGAACCCGTCCTCAAGAAATTATTCGCGACGCATGCCGATCTCCTGTGTTCGAAAAAGAAGTTCAAATTATTCGATGCTGAGTGTCATAAAGCTGCCGCGGCCATGCTCGATGATGTGCGAAAGGGTTGGATATCTGACCCACCCGGGGTAGCGCTCTATAATCGGCTGCGGACCGATGAAACTGGACTTGTAGTCCGGCATTGTAACAGAGGAACCAGCAATCTCGAAGGTAGTGTGCATGGACCTATCAAGAAACGATTCGTATCACTGGGCGCCTCCGTTGAAATGAGTGTTGCTCTCCTTTCTGATTTCTGTTATCGCAAAATGTTGAGGTAAGTTTATTTTGGGGAAAATGAGAGTTACTAATGAGCTTGTAGTCTGGTTCTCGCCACAGAGATGGAATAGAATATGACGGCCATTACGATCCGTGGATTGAAAACGAGAATGATTTGCTATTTCAGTCGTTGCCATTTGACGAAGCGCGCAAGACTCGCCCCGGGTACATAAATACCTCACTCTTTAAACCCACCCAAGAATCGTTTTTGATCTCGGAGCTCCCCCAACATATTCGCGACAAATACAATATTCCGCGACACGATGGCCCTGCCGATCTGAGACCGAAATCACTCCGTTACCACTCGTGAACCTTTCAGGGGCACGCACCAACCGCTATGATTTTTTAGCCACCGCACAAGATACGAATTCGCGTTGGTCCCAATTCATACGAACGAGGAGTATGCGTTGTTCAACAAGGCCGTTCGTCCGGGTGGAAATTTGCGGCTCCAATGGACCACCTGATTTCAAAGAGATGGCGAAGTGGTGCATCAGGAAACACCTCCCTTGCGAATAAGGTCAGATTACCCCAAGTTCACACTAATCTAGCTAGATAAGTTGGGTTAGTTGAGTTAGCTTTCTAGTGACGTTGGAAATAATTTAGGGGAAAATTAGACCTTAATTAGCCAGGTTTGCGAGGAATACCGTCGGCTCGCTTCTATATTGGTTGCTTATAATTGGGCGGGAATGTGGACAATGAATCATATTCAAAGAGTACGACAACAGTTACACATTGTACACTAGCTGGTAGCTATACATAATGCTATCCAGGGTTCGGCCTCAAAAGACAAGCCGTGAAGCACAACCATCGCGTGATCCAACTACTGAACAGACCGTTACGCGTGGGCGTGCTCAACAGTACCGCACAAGGCATGCTCGCAGCACGAGCATAGTCGAACCTGTGGGTACGATGGAGTGCGCAGACGCCGGCTGCACGTCTCGCGTGCCGTTGCGGGAATGCGAAGCGAGCAAGGGAAGAAAAAGAGGGGGACAACAAGATGATGGTGATGCAGGGCACACCTGCAAGTTTCTTGTACTTTGTGCGCGTGTGCGGCCAATGGTCATGAGTTTGGTCGATGTGCGCAGGAGGGGACTTATACATACTGAAAGTGGTTACCCGAGTAGACGGAAAAGGAGAATAGTTATGTACACACCTCGGTCACGTCCCTCTAGTGGTGATCCGAACGGCGATGCTAGGGCGTGGGCGGCAAGGAATGCCGAGTTGCATCCTCTTTTACAGCGTTAAAGAATGCGCACGGAGAGGTGCGGCGGGCCGAGGCGAAAGGCCATTCTACGACGTCTACAGAAGGATGTGAGCATGCATGCAACAGTGGCGGGGGATATGACACTGGAGGCGACTGGGTGGCTACAAAACACGAGCGCTGGGATGTGTATGTGAAGGGCTCATCAGCGAGGATCAAAAAGGGCTGTGCATGTGAAGGCCTCGTAAGCGAGAATCCGCAAGGGCGGCGCAAGAAGATATACCTTTACACAAGCAAACAACGACGGCTCCTCTTTGAATACCTCGGATTAAATAGGACTGAGTTCCCAGGGGCCGGAATCATTGGTCAGATTGAGTGGAAGAGATACATGAGCACATACCTGCACCTACAGGACTGACCCAGAGCAGGCTGCATGTTGTTCAGCCAAAACATCGTGCAAGACAGTGAAAAAGCTCGTACCACAGGCGGCTAACGGAGCCAGAGTCAATGTACAATGGTTCTTCATCGAGGTTGTGCATGGTGAGGACCGGGGATGAGCAGGGTCCAGTGAATGGAAGAGCGGAAGGGACGAAGGTGGGGGGAAAAGAGAAGAGTTGTTGACGAGTGTTGTGTGTCTCTCCAAATCCAGACACCAACCACTTTTCTGATGGCACGTGTGCGTTACACAGTGGTCCGTGCGTGAGTTCGACACATTAGGGCCGGTGTCTCGGCAATGGACTTGTAGTAAATGAGCAGATGTTGAATTTCTTTCCGTGCCCCCAATACCTGGGATATTGCCAAATGATGTACCCATCTATTATGAGGTATGAATTCCCTCTCTTCCTGGCTCAGAAACAGAATTCACAACCAGGTAACTTTGGAAAACTGGCTAGGCTGGCTAATTCAGTGATTTTACCCCGGATTACCCTAATGTAAAGTCGGGAAGAAAATTAGTCCTAAATTAGTAAAGGAGATTTTTTCCTGATGTGGTCGGGCAAAGTGAACGGCAAGAAGATCTTCTTCAAGATTCCCGAGCACCTCCAGAATCATTACAAAGTCTGGAATGCAGCACGCGATGAGATGACCACGACACATATGACGGCCGAGGCACGCAAAGGATTTACCGACGTGGTTAAATCAGATGCCTACACGAGTCGTGTCCTCGACGAATCATATTCCCCTGCCGTACAGACGCGGAATGCAGGTACAACCTCATCAACCTCTATCGCAGGCCGTGCGGCAGTGGAACGTCGTGCAGTTGCTATGGAGGCCGCAGCCCACTCAGCATCTACGCGATCTCTTCCCCAGGCAAGCTCGGTTGCAGCCGTACCCCAGATTGTGTTCGTCGACGCGGACTCCAGATCGCTGCCAGCGCCATCAGATGCCACGAATGCGGCCGTTGCTCCTAGGAAACAACCGCGGAAGCCCAAAAGTTGCGCAGTTTGTAAAAGCAAAGGAAAATCTGAATCCGAGGCCAGAGATTGCAGAGGAAGAGGTGACCGGAGGTTGTGCAAGTATTATGGATCGGAAGGGGCAGTTGGAAAAAGAAGATAATGAATTTATTGAAATAGCAATAATTACGCTGTCCGTAGACTTCGTACACTGTCTGTCTATCTCCTCGCGGTGATGAGAATACACCGCGTACTCTCCTTGGCGACGAAATACAATCCACATAGTGGTCGGAGATGTTGGCGGATGACATGCGCGGTGCAAATGGATTCCAGCATGAGTTCCAAGCCATGATAGAGCTGCCCGCATTGAGGATTTGCATCGACCATCGTCCGGGCGTAAAGGCAGGTGAAGAGCGGAGAAAAGACGCAAAAAGAATCAAAAACGTAACGTGGGATTCGAACCGAAGCACGGCTTAAATGATCTCAAAAAAACAAGCGCTGCACATCTTCATAGTACGGAAACAAAGCTGTTATGAGATAGCCCCCCCAGAACTCTATAGCCACTGAGTTTTTGAAAAAACTTTTTTCAAATACTTGCCAGGACATAACACCAAAGTCTCGATTCTTATATAAGATTCACAACTTGAATCTTCGTACCGACAAAGGGAGAAGAAAACTGGTGTGTTGGTCGAAAGCACGACCGGACCGGGTTGACGGTGGCTGTGTTTTCGTTTTCTTCCTCTCATGTTCAGCTATCTCAAGAAATGGAGATGGTCCTGTCACCGGCGGTTCTACGACCATCGAAGAACAGAAATCGGATATCTGCTTCCGGGCAACAATAAGTCTGCAGAAATAGAGCACAGCTCTCACATAACGTATACTACGGTAGTACGGTATAGCGCCGCTTACGAAAGGAACAGTGGCAACCCATCCAGATACGTCGACAGGTAACAAAAACCCTCACCCCGACGGCAGTTACGTTTTTAACACAATAGTGCAACCTATATTTATTTCTGAGAAGCATTGCCAGTCGATAGCTATCAGCTCAGCGTTCCCTCGCCGTCACCCCACTCCCCGAATCGCTGAGGAAAAATTCAAGTCCGGGTCCCTTGGTTTGGTTCCCTCGGGATATTCCTACGGTCTTTGAGCAAAATCACCGGAAGGGACGACTGCTTTGTGTGAGTGCCAAGCCATTGCTTCTCGGCACGCTACTCAAAATAAATCAGTAGCGTAAAGTATGAAAGATCGAACTGCGGTTGGCTGTGTTACTGCTGTTGAACTTGAATAGCGCTGTCCTTCGCATTGTTCCGATAAATGGCTATCTCTGACATAAAACACACGCGCCGTTGAAGCCCCAAAGACAGTATTCTGGCATACCGACTCCGGGTTTCATCGGGCCGCTCAGATTGGATCCGCAGGCAGCTCGTATGCCTGGCAGTGGGAGACCGCAGGTGGATTTGCAGATTCGGGTCCGCGTCGACGTCCCGGCGAGGAATCGTCGACTCAAAATCAGACCGTTTTCCTTCGGGGTTTCCGGATCGCCATACATTCATTGGTGTGGAAAAAAGTATCGCAAGCGATTCCAGTCGTGGACTCGAAACCACTCAAAATGTTTTCAAGACGATGGTTCTCTTCGTTTGTCCAATCTGCATCGCTCGGCACTCGTGCTGTCTCTCGTGATACAACTGCTGGCCAAAACACTGGCAGCGCCCCGCGCGACGAAGAATATGACGTTGAATACTCTCCTGGAATTCCTCGAGTTTGTACATCCTCCCGGGTTCAAACCGCTTGCTGACGTGCAACTAGCCGTATCATCCCGCGGATGCCATTAACAAGCACATTCTCGCCTCTGTGAGCTCTCAAGGCTCGAAAGTGTAACCTCGTTACTCATTATTGTACATAACAGTCCCCCTCCGGTATAATCGCAGTGGTCACCCATGACGATGAATGGATGTCTGCATTGCGTGAGGTGTGTGCTATTTCTCACAATTCATGTGTCTATTCAATATTTTTCCCGGAGAACGAGGAAACAGTTCCCACAGAGTCTGAACTTATCAGGCGAGTTTCGGAGCAATACACTATGAAGTTCACCCATAGTATGGTTCAGTCAATGCACTTATCAACTCTGCTCTGACTAAGATACAAGATGGGGCATACCTTTGCGGTTCCAATATGGATCAATCCGCACCATCCAGCAGGGACATCCGTGCTCTAGCCCCACTTACCACGGATCCTGGTCGAGCCTCAGCGACACTTCTCACGACAGCGCTCATTGACACCGCCATGATGTCGCACATGCGCTCTGACAGACAGAGTCCTACTCCTCAGGCATTTGACTCAGCCGGTTTGTGGAACTCCCACCTCTGTTTGATTTGATATTGCGATTGACATGTCTCTTTGGATTGCGATGCATTGGGACGCGTTAAATTTAATAACGTTTGGGCAGCGTACGTTGCGGAAGCCGAGAAGTACGACAAGGCCCTCGTGGAAAGCTGGAAATCCGACAGGGCTACAGTGACTTTGCGTTACTCGTTCTGGCTCGCCGTTCTGTCCACATTCGCCCTACTCTCGCTGGGATTCACCTTATTTTTGCTGGGACTCGCCTTATTCTGGCCGGCGTGGACAGCCGAGACTGTTGCCTGGTTTGGCTGCGTTTCGATCTTTGTCTCCTTTTCTGCGTTGCTTCAAGTTTGGCTCTATACATTCGAGCTGAAGCGTCGCACGAGTCGTCTCGTAAATTTAATGAGGCGTCTCGAGGCTGAGTTCAACCTTTGGTTCGGCAAACTCGAGTATCAGGTGGCGGATGATATATTGTTGGAGATAATACGGTAAGATTCCATTTATCCGTCGTCGAATATCTCAACAAATGATTACCCTTCAGGCTCCGAGACACAGTGTCCCAGATTGAGTACCTTTCACTAAGAATGCGCTCTTCTCCGTGGCCCTTACACTTCAGGACACGATTCGAACTCTTTTTGGACACCTGCCGAACCGTACGAGAGATCGAACAGGTTCTGAAGATGATCCAGTGTTCGAATGAGCGCGCCCTCCGTTGGCGGAGGAAAGTTTGGAAGACAATCGGAGGTTGGGGGTGGGTTCAGATTTGGCGGGAGGCGGGAGCGGGAGAGAGGTGGAGAAGAAAGAAACGACGACAACGAGCAATGTGGACTCGGATCCAGAAGATAGGACCAAACAATGACACTCTAGCTCACACCGCGAAACTGCGATTCTGTCTGTAACTTTCTAGATGTAACTTATTATTATTATTTTCATTATGCTTTTGGGCCTCTGCGGTCGATGCGACAGTTCTAGGAATAACATGAAGTTGCTAGTTGCGATGGAAGACGGCCTTTGGGTAAGAAACATGAGAAAAAAAGTGCTATGGACGCTTAGTAGTGGCCGAATTTTCTCGAAGAAGTTATGGCGGTGGTATATATTTCGCGAAGGAAAGGCGAGGATAAGGAGATCGGCTTTGACAGCGATGAGGTGGAGCGAAGAGATGGAGATGTTCTCCGTGCTCAGAGAGTGGTAGGCCGGGCAGAAAGTACGTGGACCCAGCAGTAGTTGAAATTTCAATCCTATAGTATGTGTGTTTTCAGGGCACCATCGTGGACGAGTATGAATGCGGAAGTATAGAAAGAGGTACGTATGTATGGGATCTAGAGCACGGATGGTACGTGCGGCTCTGACATGTATACCGGTGCAGCAAAACAGGAATCCACTGAAACACTGAAGGTAAGAATACAGAACGGGGGAGCATGTACAGGGCGATCCACTGGCGGGGTATCGATTTCCTTTTTGCAACTTAGCAGCCTAAACATCCCACGCATCAGCAATTATTCTGCAACACAACTAACCGCTCACCAAATACCTCATCCTAAAGCCATCAATCTTATGCCTCACTCCCGCTCACACTCTGACTCCCATCCGAATCATCCGCATCGCACATAACCTCGCCCCCCACCTCAATCAACGACTGCGGCCTAAAACACACCACGCGCCGGTCCACCGGGCGCGCGGGGAGGAGGATCGGCGGGTACGTCGGGAACGCCTTGGGGATCTTGCGTCCCGTGCGCGCGAGAACGACCGCGTCCGCGGCGGCGAGGTTTCCCTTTTCCGTGAGTGCGTCGCGCGTGGAGACCGCAGAGCGGTAGTCCTGGCTGCGCGAGCTGTAGGTGCTTTTCGCATCGGCCTTTTTGCGCTCGAGGTGTTGCTGGAGGTAGGCTTCGGAGCCGTAGTTACGGATCGCGCTGCAGGACGGAGGTCAGTTGGAATTAGAGTTGAGGTTGGATTCACGCCGCGAGATAGAAGAAGGGAGGGAAGGGCTCACATTTCTTTCACGCGGGACTCGCTGACGAGCTTGAGGGTACGCCTGCCGTTCTTATTGGGGTCGCGCCACTCGCTGCATAGTAGGAAACGGTCAGATCAGACGCGGGACTGATGCCACAACGGACAACTCACAGCGTCAGCACACTATCGAGTTGGCGTTCGCGCAGATCGTACTTCGCGAGCGCCGCGTTAAACTGGAGGACGGCGAATTCGTCACCGAGGAGACACGCCTCGCAAACGCGCTGCATGCACCAGAATTTAGCCAAGAAAATCATCGAAGAACGGCGCCGCGGCGCACCTTCATGTGCGGGAGGAAGATGTCCTTCGCGTATTCGCCACAGACCGTGCACGAGTCACACAGCCAGAGGTACACCAGCCGGCTAAAGTTGTGTTTAGATGGAAGATGAACTTCGCGCAGGAGATGCGCGCCACGCACCGTTTGGGGAACAAGTCGAGGATGTTGAAGCGCGTGAGGACCTGCTCGAGGGTGTCGTCCGACGAGGAGATCAGCTGTACATAACGGAGTTAACACGCGGAGGATACACGGAGACGCGCGAAGAGGGACGCACGGCAGACCACTCCGCCCAGCGCTTGTCGCTGAGGACAAAGGCGCGCCAGTACGTCGAGACATGGCTGAGCGCAAGGAGGTCGGACGGGCCGAGTTCCTTGGCTGAATTCACAGGTACGCGGTCAAAAAGAGAGAGCTATAACGTCGAAGGGAGTAGTTACACGCTCGATACTGCAGTTCCAGAGGCATTGATGAGAGGCGCGCGAGAGCCATTTTTGCTTCTTCTAGGTAGTTTTTGCTTCTTTTGGTTTGGGGGAGGCGGTTGGAACGGGACGCGTTGGCGAGTTCTATAGCGCTGAAATCGTCGGATTTCGAGCGGCTGAGCGAGGAAGAGGCACAAGAAACGCGATAGTTAATGTGGTGAAAGAGAAAGAAGGGTGTGACAGGCGCGTCACCCTCGTTCCCACGGTATGGCTAATTAGTCACAAACAATCAACGCGTCTTGATGGCACGCGCACCTATCCGCACGCGTCTCACCTAGCGTACACCGCGTCACACTTGATTTTTCGCTTTTTTGTTTCTCCCAGAGTGTAACAAGACTGACAGGAGTTGGATTCCGGAGGTATTACGACAGAAGTTGAACCGTGTCAAAACTCTCTTGATTTAGTACTATTCTGGGAGATTGATATCACCACGGTCGGACTTAACGCGTAAAATATTCGAAAGCAGTCAAACACGAATATGCTGAACTTTCGAGATATGACAAAGGTGTCGACGTGAATCGACGCGAAAAAAGAAATTTACTGGCTTGCTACATTAGTCTCTTATAAACAGACGCTACAACAATATGGATGCTCGTACCTCGCATGTTGTACTTGCTACATCACCTCCCGCGATTACTTCTGTTATATACGTACAAGCTACATGCCCCGGCGGTCATTGCGGAGAAATCAGAAGTTAGAAAAGTTCAAGTTGATGAGTTACTTTGTCCCGGGATCTCAGGTGACATTCACCGCATTAGATTCAATCTATTACTAGTTGGCAAATGCTTGATGGAAGTCACTGAATAACTTGGCGATATGTTTCAGTAAATAACGCGAGTCGCGAAGGTGTTGTCGGTTCAATAAATAGCGTGCCATAGAGTTGGCATCTACTCACTAGTGGAATAATTATAATTCCAATTCCAAGATTTGCGTGAGGTCACCTCCGCAGATACGCGCTCTAGATCTCCACTCTCGCCACACGTTTTCCGCGTGCGTCCATCTCGTCCGCACTTATGTGGGAAGATTCTCAAGTATCCAACACTCTTCTCTCGTCTCACAGGTCAAAGATAATTGGATATGTGCGCAATTACACTTGATTTCTAGAACGTATCTGTTCCGTCAGGAATATTGATCTCGCCGTTTCGAACAGCAATCGGGTGTACTATGAAACAAACAAATGTTCTGCCTACTTGACTCCGTTAGCACGTTCACTCTCAAAACGGACCAACTCACCATTATGTATCATACAACCACCCCAGATCCGCTCCCGGACGCATCGGGATGGTCACATCTGGCAAATGGTCATCTTTTTGCAGCAGATGCTCCAAAAATTCCTTCGGCGACGTAAACTCCATTCGATGGACGGTAAGCTTCCCGTCCGAATAAAAATAATAGCGGCCTCCAGCGGTGAACAGGAAGTACTCGCCGATTCCACATTGCGCGTACGCCAGCGGCTCGACAGTACCCGGCACATCGAAGACATCTTTGAATAGTTTTTCGACCTTGCGGTTGTGGTATTTCTCATTGAAGAGCCAGAAGAGGCCCCCCCAGTGGTCCCAATCGGTCGACCAGGGCGCGGGGAGTGTCGGATCGGCATACCAAGCCGCATAGATGCGAGTGCCGAAAGGCTCGCTTGCCTGAACCTGCCATGAAGCCAGGGTCGACTGTACGTGCCTACGCAGAAAGGTTTAGGATCTGGAGAATTGGCAAGTGCAGGAGGCTTACGGCGGGCGTCTACCCTTTGAGAGGGCGCGGGCGACCTGATGGCGGATGGGGGGCATTATTGTCGTCATGAAATTCCCCTGTCCTTTTAAAGATGACCGAGGCTGTGCGATCGAGGGTGCGGGACCTTCGGATCGGATGATTTGCGGGCCAACACAAATTTGTCATTACGGAGGAATTTGATCATGAGTAACACCACTTGGGATTCATCATCCCATGCGCTCGAAAAGCAACAGAAATCGCGCACGATAAGTGAGAATGGTTTACTATTCAACTTCAACATGTTCAAGTTAGGGGCCTCGGTTTACTAGACCAACATAGGGTCCTCAACATGTTAGGGGCTCAGCTTAATTACCGGAATCGACGCGAAACAATATATTTACTGGTTCGCTACATCACCTCCCGCGACAACTTATGTCATGCACGTACGAGCTACATATTGCCGCGGCGGTCATTAGACGCTATAGGTGACCACAAATCCATCCTGACCATTCCCAGACTCCGCCAAAGCCGCCTTTTTTTATTTTTCAATAAAACGCATCAGAACAATCCTCAGTCAGAAAAACCCAACTCCACTCACGGGCCCTAGTCCGAGGAAGCGGCCTCGATATTGTCGGTCGCGTCGCTGACGGCGACCGACGTGAAGACGGTGGAGGAGACTTCGAGGTTCTGGTACGACATGGTGGCGCCGGAGTCGGCGAGGGTCTAAGTCAGTAGTTAGTGGGCGGGCAAATGACAGTTAGGTGAGGGAGTGAGCCGGAGTGGCGCGGTGGCGCAGCATTGAGAGAGAGACTCACAAGACACGGGACCGTAGCGAACTTGCCGCTCGCGAGCGCGGCTTTGACGGTGGCGATTTGGGAAGCGGAAACGCCCGCGCCGAGGCAGGGGAGCTGGGGCGATATATTCATCAGCATGTCGGCTGGTGCAAAAAAGTCATACTGAGACGACGCACGGAAGGCTCGTCGACGGCGGTGATGGCCTCGGACCAGGTGGTGACGCTAGGAGGCCGGGCGATGGCGCCGGTGACAGCGAGGGCAAGCGCGAGCAGAGAAGTGAAGGAGAACATTTTTGATGAAGGTGGCAGGAAACAGAGGAGGAAAGCTCGAGTTGAGATAATGAGTTTATCTGTCTCGGATTCACGCTTTTATACGACGAACATCAAGCCCCGCTAATGAAATCGCATACGCTCCTAGGCCCCATCAGGTCGGAACGCGTGGAGTGTGATTGAGATTCACCGTTTGTAAAGCCTCTGGCAGCTCGAGGAAGAATCGAACCAACTTGGCACCGGATGTACATATCCCGTGGCCGGACGCGTATCTTTTAGTCATCTGGATGTGTTTGTCGGGACAGCGGCGTTGGGGTTTAGTTGGTATTCGTCAGCATGGGCAGTAAAGAAAAAAATGTGATGTCCGCGAGGTACGGCAGGTACATCCGGTCTGAGTATCAGTATCCAGCCGCAGCCTGAGGAGTGGTGTCTTTTTAGAACTCATCCAGTGGAAAGCCTTGCCTTTCAACTTGAACTTGATTTTTCGGACGAAAGCGGAACAGAAAGAACCATGGCTAGCATATTTATAATTTATGCCAGAGTCGAAAACAAAATAACCCGATATATGGGCTTCAGCCTTCTGACCTCGTTTCCAAGCTCTTATCTCAGTTGATGCTCAGGCAGGTGTATATGGACAGATACCCGTAAGCTTCGGGTAAAGTCTCGACTTTCGGGTATCTCGGACATCTCACAATAATAGTATTTTGACAGCTCGCTTCTTGTCCCGGTAAGTACTTGTGCCAAAAAAAGGACATACGTTCACAGGCCAAAGGTCGGCTCTGAAATCCAGCGAGGTAGTCTCAGGGCCACGTAAAGCAATGAAACAATCAGGCGTATTTGATCCAGCTACCGTTAGTACATTAGGTTTGTCTGTTCTCTCAGGTTAGGCTCTCCCTCGCAAAAAATAAATGAACGTTAATGAACGACTGGCGGACGTTGGAGTCCGGATTCCGTAGGTATCGCAAATAGAAGTTGAACCGTGTCAAAACTCCGGCGATTTAGGACTATTCTTGGAACATTGTTCTCACAGTTCAACTTGACGCGTTGTTGCGAGTTGGAAATTCAAGATAGCAACTCTACCAAGCTTCACAGTGAAGTTCAATTTAGAAGACTGCGCCTCCCGGCCCTTCGATTGAAGGTTAGCATATGTTCGGCTAATAAATACTGGCCTGCACTGCTTTAATTATGAACCTATCTGCTTCATGCGACCACCTCCACTGGCAATCATCGACATGATACGGGATGACGGAAATTCCTGGGAAACTGCGGGTTCTTCGCGAATTCGGTGCCATGAATGAACGTTTGACCAGCTCTTCTACTTGAGATTCCCCGACCATTCAATTGAAGGTTACGGTCAATAAATACTGGCCTGCACTGCTTTAATTATGAACCTATCTGCTTCATCCCACCACCCCCCCATTCCACCAATCACCAACATGATACGGGACGACGGAAATTCCTGGGAAACTGCGGGCTCTTCGCGAGTTCGGTGCCATGAATGAACGGCTCTTCTAAAATTGTATTGTCCTTCTATAGTGGCCGGGCGAGACGCAAGCAAGGAGGCCCAGAATAGCAAGCTTCCGATTCTCTAGTAGCCGAGTGCTCCAGGATTACACCAATCTCCCGTGCTTCTCGAGCGGAAGCATCTGGCGCAGATACCCTTCTATATAGATAGCTTTTGTCTCTGCTTTGGGAAAAATCCATGGACTAACGGGGCTTGGCAAAAATCGAACCCCGATAAAGCCGATGTTTCAAGCGAATGTGTCGCACGAGCGTCGAGCGGCGCGTCCCGAAAAATTGAATCAGATTACTTGTCGAGTTTGGCCTGATAATTGTACGAGACCATCAAGTCATCGCAGAATGAAAGCATCGGGTGAAGCCAGAATCGTTACCGCTCGCCAAAATTACCTTTTTGGGAACCGAGCAAAAAGATGCCGTGATCTCAGGACAGATCCAATTTTTAAAGACGATGACTCGGATCTTCCCACTCTAAACATTCATGTCGACTGACCAGATCGTGCTCGTCGTCGGCGCCTCTCGCGGACTAGGGCTCGCCCTCATCCAAGAGCTCACAGCTACCCCAAACATCAAGCCAATCGGCACAGTCCGAGGAACTCCCACCCTCAAGGCCGTCCCGAACGTCCAAATCCTCACCCTCGATATCGCCGACGACGCCTCCATCGAAGCCGCCGCCAGCTCCATTCCCGAGCTCGACACCCTTATCATCAATGCGGGCGTGGGCACGCGCAACCCCGTCACAGCGTCCTCCACCGCTGACCTCGAGATGTTCCTCGACGTGAACCTCCTCGGCCCGCACCGCACCATCCGCGCCTTCCTCCCCGCCCTCCGCGCGCGCACTACCCGCCGCATCGTCGCCATCTCGTCATCCAGCAGCTCGCTCGCCCAGCAGGCGCTGCCGGGCTCGGGGGGGCTCGCGGGGTGCTACGGTGTGTCCAAGGCGGCGCTCAACATGCTGGTGGTGCAGTGCCATAAGGAGCTGCACAAGGAGGGGTTCACGGTCGTGCCGATTCACCCGGGATGGGTCGCGACGGATATGGGGAATCAGCACGGGAGGTGAGTCAATTTCTTTTATTTACATGAAGATTTCCGCACGGCTTACGGATATGACCGGGAAGTGGTGGGATGTCGCCCGCGACTTCAGCGAAAGCAATTTTGAAGTTGGTGGACGAGCTGACTCCCGAGAAGAGCGGGACGTTCTACAGGTTTGACGGAGAAAAGATGCCGTGGTAGGGAATAACAGTACGCCCCCGGATGGCTGATATATAGAGATTTCGCACATTGTGCTGATCCAAAATGCTAGAGATTTCGAACCACCTCTTTGTGGAACTAAGTACTGTAAGCGAACCTATATTGAACCAAAATCTGAACACCATCGGCCTCCCTCCTCCCTCCTTCACCGGTTCACCCATACTACGGACTGGTGGCGAAGCATTCACGTCCACGCTCACTTCTGCTACCGCCTTTATAGTATGTCGAAAAAAATGGTCGGTAACGTTGTGATGTTCCTCTTTGCGTTCTTCATGGTTGGGTTTTGTAAAGAACAAGATCTTTGTAGTTGTCTACATCCGGCTTACGCATTTTCGCAGACGTATAATATCTCCGCGGCAGATAATCATAATATCCCTCGCCGGCGTGCGTGATGTTTCAGCTGTCTCTATTCCCGCCGACTAACACAAAGTATTACTCAAAGTCGCCGTACACCTGAGCTCTGTGTTCTGTCAGTCTCATCCATGGATGTCCCTGCCTCAATTGACCTGGACCGTGCACCCAGCCGCGGACATCATCCTGTCGTTCACCGCGGCCTACTTTCTTCTGAAGTCCAAAAAAAACGCTCTTTTCTGCGCTTGTGTGCCTCACCTTCCGGACCACTACCCCGTTCCCGCCTCCAATTCGTCCCTTCGCTCAATTATACCCACCCGCAGCGCGATGTTTAACTTCATATTCTCGCAGGTTTACTTGGGGACTCTCATCACGACGTTCAACATGGCTCCTCCCAAACTGTAGGCGGCCTCGACGATATGGGCACTAGTACTCAGCGCCCGGGGCACGATCCGCGCGTCCCAGAGCAACCGTGGCGCCGCGCCCTTTCCTCGAGTAACGAGATCTCTGGAGGGCGCACGTACGTTTCTTGCCATCTACCATTTTAAATTTGACATCTGAAATCAGACATGAAGTTGAGTAGCTTTGGCGGGATACATATGCACGGCACATCGATTATGTGCGTCTCGTTTCCGCGTGTTGTCCATTTTGCTCGCTCTAGATATACATGTGCAGGCACAGAATATGTTCCCGCACCCGAGGACGAAAAGACGCGTCTGAGGATTGAAGAGCAGGCGCTGGTTTCGGCGTTATGATAGGTTTTGTGTAGCGTTCCATCATTCATCGGGGCAGCTGAAAGTTCGCTCCATAATATTATAATGTACTGACGAAAGAAAAAGAAAAGGTTTCTTTCATGTCGCCGCGGAACGAGATCCAGCAACGGTCGCGTTTTATCGGCCGCGTCGGTTGCCTACCCAATATATCCACCGGGGAACGGGAGTTCAGCAACTAGCGCGTTTATGGGCCCCGTATACAAAGGTCTGAGTAAATTTAGGGTGGCTTTCTGAGTTGTGTACCTTGTACGGCCAAATTCACCGGTCAGCGAAAAATCGGTGCTGCGCTGGGAAGCACGGATTTGAACGCGTGAAAATGCCACTGCAAAGTTGTTCTGCACATAGCTGCACGCACTGCACGAGTTCACACGAGTTTGAACTCGTTTGTACTGGACTTTTGTCCAGTTCGCATTCATGTTCACGTTGATGAAGGGAAAGCGAGAGGGTGAGGGAATGACAGACGAAAAGAGAGACGGTACATACGAGTAGAACAAAGGAAGTAAACCGGACCTATGATAGAACTCCAATGCACGACCTCGAGTAGTAACGACGTGGAACGTAACGGCCGGGTGTCGTCGTTGGAACCCGTTCAACTTGCGTCGATGTCGAAGCCGCCGTTCGGGAAGCGCGTTATTTTCGATGTCAACTTAGTGAAAAAAAAAACCTGCTCGAACCGGATCCTCCAGTAAACTCGATTTGATCCTCCCGGCTGTGCTGCTGTACTCAACTCAACAAGCCAGATGATGATGCGAGGCAGCCGAGGCCGTCGATAGGGCGCATTTGATGAACTGCGTTGATCCTGATGCGGCATCGTATCGAGTATTGATTGCCGAGCCGGCAGACCTCGCAAACTGTGAGATTTGCGGTTTTTGTCAGGTTTTTGTGGGATTTGCGTTCCAGGATCTCATCGAGGGACACTCACTCCAGCAAGGTGCCATTTTCAAAGCTTCTTTCATTTTCACAACGACCGATCTGGAGCCGATGTTCAAGCCTCCGGAAGGCTATAAATTGAACGACGCGTCGACCTGGTCTCTCATTCCCTTTCTTACCGACCTGGTGTCTCTTTCTACCTTTCGTTCTCCATCCTTTCTTCAATCTCCGCCATGTTGTTCTTCCCCGCATCCCTTCTCTTCGTTGCTTGCGCCGTAGCTGGTACGCCTCACTCATGCGCATGCCCCCACACACATCTGACCAGCTCTCTGAATAATTTTTCAGTCCCGCTTAACTCGCGCCAGACGGCTGCCACGCTCAAGTGCTCCAACTCGACAGCCGCAACCGACGTCGGTTCCGGGATCCTAGGCACGCAGTTCATACTCACCGAGATCAACGCGTTGTGAGTCCTCATTTTATTTTTTTGGGCACAACGTTTGTGTTACCTTTTCGATTTCCCTCGCGCTAATCAACTTGAATGGCGGCAGCGACGGCATCGTCGACCCAACCCCCATCTTCTCAGCACAGCTCGCACTCCTCGAGGCCAAGCCTATCGCGGACCAGCTGGGGAGCATCGCACTGTTCCCCACCATCCCGTCGAAGAACCCGCCCGCGGCTACCGCTGTGCAAGACCTCACAGATGCGCTCAAAAGGCGCAGGGCTTCCTCGCGAATATCACTGTGTGCGTATCGGGTGTTCTCTTCCTCATATTTCTCTAAATTCTTATTGAATATGCAGTGCGACGTCTGGGGTGACTACCGTCCTCGCGAACAATACCGCAGCGTTAGGGAATGCGAACCGGAACTTCAATATCGCGCTCGCGGCGTTGCCTAATTTGGGGTGCACAAGCGCCTAGCTATCGACCCGCCGCGGCCGTGGCGTCTAGATTATGTTTGATGAGACAGCTTGGAGATGCAACGAGTGTGAAACGATCGAATAGTGGTGCTAATATTAGGGACTAGGAGTGAAAGGTTATGACCGCAGTACCGCTGTAGCCTACATGAGCTATAGGCGGCAGGGCCCGTTAACGGAGACCAGTCTTGCAGCGGTCGTCAGTCGCGAACGCGGACAGAAAACAGTGTTGGTATTGGGCGGGCCAGAACGGTAAACCAGAAAATCAAGCAATTGAGAGCCTTGAGCTTGATTCAAGTGCGCTGTCGTGGTTCTGGTCAAGTTGTGATGAGAGTCCCGGCAATCCCCGACATCAAACATTTGGCTGATGGTTTGAAACCAAACAGATTTGAAACGGACCACCTTCTTTTCTTGTTCTTTCCTCGCTCACTTCTAAGCCTGGCACTTCATTGCACAGTATCTTTTCCTCCAAGACGCGATAATTTTTTGAAGCCCTAACCGTAACGCCGCCGCAGAATCCAGATAAACGGCTTCGACAGACAGTCAACTGTCACACTGTGTACAGATTCTCGTCCGGCAAATATTGACGCTGTCGAACCCCCAGTGCAAGGGCGATCTTGGGGCAAATTCTATAAACGAATTTTCGGACAGATATTCGTGGCTGCCCAGTGTGTTCCCATGTGTCCTTGATTGTCTCGGCATCAACCAGATCTCTTCCCGCTGTCTGAGAATTCTTTGCCTCAGCGGTGTAGACGTTCCACGAGCCTCCTTCTTTTCCACCTCAAGAAGAACCACTCGCTTCATGGAATTCGCCGTATCTTTGAATCTCAAAAGCACTCTCGGTGAGCACAAAGTATTTGTGACTGCTGGCGCTCTCAGGCGTTCTTGATCATCTCGCCATCAACAGATCGTCTCCCGTTGGTCGGGAATAATTATGACCCCAGAGCTATATATTCCATGACCCTCCTTCTTTCCACCCCACCTCGAGAAGACCCACCCACTTGCTGTATGGACCCGGCCGCATCCTTGAATCTTAACACAACTCTCGGTGCGCACAGACATCGATGACCCTCGGCCCTTCAAATAATGAGTTTCCTGTTTTGCAGGTGCCTTCCAAATCGGTGTTCTTATCTCATATGTGCTCTTCGGGGTGACAACCACGCAGACGTATATTTATTACAGCCGCTTCCCAGATGATTCACTGAAACTCAAGGCTTTGGTGTGTTCGACAAGAAAACGCAGTAGATATATCTGACTGTCGTACCCAGGTTGCGTTTGTCTGGTAAGCTCGCCTAGCCGTTCCCGCACCTCTTCACTATCATAAACTGTAAACAGGGTTTGTGAGGTGGCGCATGTGTTTTGTGTCGGACACACACTCTATGTGTATACAATATCGGCCTACGCGCACCCGGAGCGTCTCGCTGGCCCCACGCCGGTATCCCTCGAGACATCTGCTCTTCTCTCCGGCATCATCTTAGTATGCGGTACGTATATTCATGACCATCTCTTACGAAGTTAATGCTCCTCCACATCCCCCAGTACAAGGGTTCTTTGCGTTCCGAATCTACGCTTTCTCGAAGAAACTACATATCGCTATCCTCGTCTGGGTCATGGCGTTTTTTATCCTGCTTGGGTTCACCGTTATCTTCATCACTGCGATGAGGATGTCCTCGATGTCGCTCTACGCGATGCAGTTGGGGTGGCTCGCCACGGCCCTCTGGAGCGTCAGCGCTGCAAACGACTTGGTCATCGCGGCGACATTGGTGGTCCTTCTTCGCAACCAACGTACCGACGTGCAACGGAGGTATGACTTCGGAATAGCTTCAGAGTTTAAGGTCACCCATATAATATACTTTGCAGAACTGCGGCACTCGTGGACAAACTCATTTTGTGGAGTATAGGTTTGTCGAGAACTTTGTTCTACCTCTTATTTCATATTTTTGACAGAGACTGGGATTTTGACGAGGTTAGTTCACTGCTCACTCCATGTGCCGCATATCGTTTTAAACATCTCCCAGTGCGACTAGCATCGTCACACTAACCAGCGTATGTCCTATTTCGCGCATTACTGTGTAGCCTTGAAACATTTTCTTTGAGTTTCTCACAATGAAGGAGAACTGTACGTATTAAAAAAAGGGAGAAGACGCAACATACCTGCCTAACTAAGAAATTATTTCCCAGTTATCTCCTTTGCTTCTTTTGTCGTCGGCGCACGAGGTGAGGGCGTCTCTGTAATGTTGTTTCGCAATTTTAACCATATTTTCTCTCAAAGTGTTTTCAAACTCGCTCTTGGCTAGGTATGTCGCCTATTGGAAAGGGAAACTATGAGCTAATGCAAGGTTTTATATGTAGTCTGAACTCCAGGGCGACGCTCCGTGCATTGAACGAGGTTACTGTGTCAATTTCTCTGCCATCCTTAACACCGGCGGTAAGTTCCAAGGTTATATTGTAGCTTTTCGAGCCCCTGTTGATGAGAGATGAAGGTTGCGTTGTCCTCCCACAGTGTTCAGATGATGAAAGTGACGCGAATCGCATCCAACGCTGAGCCGTCCCATGTCCAGTCCGACAAAGTCTTGCCGGAGGATGTCTAAGAGAAATTTCGTGGTGAATAGATAGCCTGTGAAAATGTACTTGAGAAATTTATTTGTAGTTTCCATCGCTGTGGTTCGGTGGTGGCAGAGTAGGATAACCGTAGGAATCCCGATCGATATTTTGAAACTCCGCCCGGCCAAATCAAATCTTCCCTCTCAGCACTCACCTGCGTTCACCAATGGCAAACGGTCATTGATGGCGCGGATTTGAGTGGCGAGTACACGGCAGCGCGCGTATCCATACATACGGTGGCAGCCAGGATCATCCCGGGTGGCCTTTTCCAGGTCTTGTAAACAAAAGTTGAGTTGGCAATCCATCATCTCTAGGGCCGAACTTCGTATTCTCCTCGAAATTCATTGGGAGCTGGTGGTGCCCTAAACCCCAATTCTTCGAGTTTTACAGGTCCTATTTCAATAAGAATCGATCCACAAACTTATATTTTTCTTGCCTGCCATAGCCGTGGAAGATTGGGAACTTAAGAGATACCAGGAAAATAAGGCCGACAAGAAAATAATTCATCCTGAGGACAAGTGAGTCTCTTCTCAATCTGATCCAAGGCATCCAATGATTCATATCCTTACAAAACTTGATTTTATATTTACGGTAGCTTCCGTCTCCCCACTATCCGGCGCTATATCCTTTCCGACCTGTGCTCCATTGATGCATAATGCTGGGAGAATATAAAAATCGCGCTCTCACATTCGCACTTCCATCTTCTTATAGTCCCTGATATCTTTGGAATCTCGGGTCTTGAATGCAAAGTCATCGGCCTGCTCAACAACCGATAACTGATTCTAAGTTTCCGCTTTTTTCGGCTGGTGAACTTGAATTAGTGTGTTGTTCAGGGATGTATCTCCGACTGGGATGAATGAAAAGCCTTCGCATCGGCTGAAGTAGGCTGAATCTCCGACATCGTCCATTAAATTATATTCGGAACAACGCAGTTCTCTGAGGGCAACCACGATCATCTCGGGATCTTTGTCGCCAGAGCTCTTCCCGACGCCTAATAACAATCATAGCCTCAAGAGCTGTATGATCATTCTCCTCAGGATCTCCCGGTCATATGGACTCGCGGCACCTTCGTAGGTTCTCGTCCGCGAACCCTCCACGTAAGGCAAACTATAGGTTAATGTTCGCACAGATATTCGCGGCTTCCCAGTGGGGTCTCAGATGACCATGCTAATCTCGACCTCACACAGATCTCTTTCCGCTGTTTGAGAGTTACCTTTGCTTCAGTGCTGTATATACAGTCATTCCATGGTCCTTGCATTAACATTTTGTTTCCACCAGTTTGAGACTAATTATGGACATAGATGCAAAAACTAAAAGCCAGATATATGCTCTGGGTAGACCTCTAGGATATGTATCATCCACAATTTTGAGATTTGAAGCCAATCTGCTGTGATGGGACAATCATTGTGATGCAAGGACCACAGATCAGTTCCCCACACGGGGAGAAACAATGCTCTGAGCTCCCATGCCCTTTCAATGCTGAGGTTGGCCATTTTCATGTTATTGGAAGTGTTCTATGTTGGATTAGAGGATATACTCTTGCTTAGATAATTTACTGGGCAACTCCTTTATGCCCTTTAGCGCTGATGCAAGGACCACAGAAATGCAAGGACCATGGAATGACTGTATTCCATGACCCTGGTTCTTTTCCAGCTCAGCAAGAACCACTCGCTGCATGGATTTCACCGTATCTTTGAATCTCAACAGCACCCTCGGTGAGCACAAAGTATTTTTGACTGCATGCACTCTCAGGCGTCCTTGATCATCTCCACATCAACTAGATCTTCTCCCGTTATTCGGGAATAATCATAGACCCAGAGCTGTATATATTCCATGAGCCTCCTTTTCCCACCTCAGGAGCAACCTGCACATGGACCCAGCCATATCCTTGAATCTCAACACCACTCTCGGTGGGCGCGCAACCCAGAATCTTATAATAACTCTCGCTGAATGATTTCCTTGTCTTTCAGGAGCCATCCAAATCGGTGTCCTAGTTTCATATGTCCTCTTCGGGGTGTCTACCACCCAAACGTCCATCTACTACAGCCGCTTCCCGGACGACTCCCGCAAGCTCAAGGCTTTGGTGTGTGACATCGGGAAAGACGTAAACACGACTGACTATCTACCAGGTTGCGTTTGTCTGGTACGCTGCTTGCCGTTGACCATATTCGCGCACCTGAATGTGCTTTTCGAAAACAGGATCTGTGAGGTCGGGCACGCGCTGTGCATCGGACATTCGTTATATGTGTATACAATATCCGATTACGCTCACCCAGAACGCGTCCTTGGTCCCACCCCAAAATCCCTCGAGACAACCAGCATCTTTTCCGGCGTCATCGCGGCATGCGGTACGTAAGTTCATCCACCACCGGGGTCTTTTTAAAAGTATACGAAACACCCCAGTCCAAGGGTTCTTCTCGTTCCGCATCTATGCGTTTTCTAAGAAACTGTATATCCCCTTCCTCTCCTAGGTGATGTCGGTCCTTCGCTTATTGGGATGCATTGCACTCTTTGTTGCGGGGTTGGGTATGAAATCGGCCAATGGATACGTAATGCAGTGGGAGTGGCTCGACAGCTTTGTCTGGAGCATCAGCACTACGAACGATGTGATGATTACGACAACGTTGGTGATCCTCCTCCGCAATCAACGCGAAAACGTGCACATGAGGTATGATTTCTGAATGGCCTCATTCAGAGCCAAGGGTCATCCCTTACGCCTCGTAGAACAGCCGCACTCGTGGAAAAACTCATTTTGTGGAGCATAGGTTTGTCGAGAGATTTGAGTTTACATCTTATTTCATATTTTTAACAGAGACTGGGATATTGACAAGGTTGGTTTGCGGTTCATTCTCAGTGCTGCATCTCGTTTTAAAGTTGTCCCAGTGCAATTAGCATAGCCACACTGGTCTGTGTATGGCCTATTTTGTGCATTCCGGCTCAACCCCTGCAATCTGAATCTTTCTCTCAGTTTGTTGCCATGAAGGAGAATTGTTCGTGTCTAAAAGTAACAAGAAACTTCCCTGGCTGCTTACTGACAAATTATTTGCAGTCATCTGGGTTGCTTTTTGGGTCGTCGGCGCACGAGGTGAGGGTGTCTCCCGTGACATGGCTCTGAATTGCAACTTTAACCATACTTCTCTCGAAGTTTTTTCGAACTCGCTCTTGGCTAGGTACGTTGCCTATTGGACAGGGAAACTATGAGCTAATGCAGGATTTCATATGTAGTCTGAACTCCAGGGCAACACTCCGCGCATTGAACGAGGTGACCGTGCCAGTCTCTTTGCCATCCTTGATGCCGGCGGTAAGTCCCAAGGTTATATTCTAGCTTTTCGTGCCCCTTTTGATAAGACACGAAGGTTGCGTTGCCCTCCCACAGTGTCCAGATTACGAAAGTGACGCGAATCGCATCCAACGCTGAGCCGTCCCATGTCCAGTCCGACAAATTCTTGCCGGAGGATGTCTGAGAGAAGTTTAGCGGTGAATAGCCTGTGAAAATGTACCGGAGAAATTTAGTTGTAATTGCCATCGCTGTGTGGTTCAACTGAACGACATGACAACCGTGGGAATCCGACCGATGTTTTTAAACACCGCCCAACGAAATCGAAACTATCAAATCTTTCCTCTCGACGCTCGTCTCATCCAACCAAAGTCCGACGTGATATGGTCTACACAGATATTTATGGCTGCCCAGTGTGCTTTCAGGAAGACTCAGGTGCCCGTGATCGTCTCGATATCAAACAGATCTCTTCCCGCTGTCTGAGAACTCTTTGCCTCAAAGGTGTAGATATTTCCCTACCTACCTACCATGACCCTCCTTCTTTTCCACCTCAAGAAGAATCACTCCCTGCCTGGAATTTGCCGTATCTTTGAACCTCAAAGCACTCTCGGTGAACACAAAATATTCGTGACTGCTGGTGCTCTCAGGCGTCCTTGCACATCTTGCCATCAACAGATCGTCTCCCGCTGTTCGGGAATAATTGCCCCAGAGCTATATATTCCATGACCCTCCTTCTTTTCACCTCACCTCAAGAAGAACCCCTCACTGTATGGATCCGGCCGCATCCTTGAATCTCAACAAAACTCTGGGTGCGCACAGATATCGATGACTCTCGGCCTTCAAATAATGAGTTTCCTGTTTTTCAGGTGCCTTGCAAATCGGTGTCCTTATTTCATATGTGCTCTTCGGAGTTACAACCACGCAGACGTATATATATTACAGCCGCTTCCCAGATGATTCACGGAAACTCAAGGTTTTGGTGTGTGACAACAAAACGCAGCGGATATAGCTGACTGTCATGCCCAGGTTGCGTTTGTCTGGTAAGCTCGTCTCGCCATTTCGCCACAAATCGACTATCTTAAACGGCAAACAGGGTCTGCGAGATGGTGCATGCGCTTTGTGTCGGACACACACTCTACGTTTATACAATATCCGACTATACGCAGCCGGAGCGACTCGTTGGCCCCATCCCGGCATCCCTCGATATAGCTGTGCTTCTCTCCGGCGTCATCAGAGTATGCGGTACGTATATCTACGACGGTCATATTTTGCTATGTGTATACTCGTCCCCCAGTACAAGGGTTCTTTGCGTTCCGAATCTACGCTTTCTCGAAGAAACTGCTCATCTCTATCCTCATCTGGGTCATGGCATTTTTGATCCTGCTGGGGTCCACCGTTATCTTCGTCACTGCAACAAGGATGTCCTCGATTCCGCTCTATGAGTCGCATTGGGGGTGGCTCGCCATGGCCATCTGGAGCGTTAGCGCCGCAAACGACTTGGTCATCGCAGCGACATTGGTGGTCCTCCTCCGCAACCAAAGTACGGACGTGCGCCGGAGGTATGACTTCGCAATAGCTTCAGAGCCCTAGATCACCCATATGCCTCGTAGAACCGCGGCACTCGTGGAAAAACTCATTTTGTGGAGTATAGGTTTGTCAAGACCTTTGTGTTTACATTTTAGATCATATTTTTGACAGAGACTGGGATTTTGATGAGGTTGGTTTACTGCTCATTCCATGTTCCGCATCTGGTTTTAAACATCTGCCAGTGCTACCAGTATCGCTACACTGGCCTGCGTATGTCTATTTTGCACATCTGTGTGCCTTGGACCCTGAAACATTCCCTTTCAGTTTCTCACAATGAAGGAGAATTGTACGTATAAAAAAGAAGACGCAACATACCTGCCTATCTACTGAGAAATTATATCCAGTTATCTGGCTTGCTTGTTTTGTCGTCTGCGCACGAGGTAATAGCTCTTCCGTAACGTCGCTTCACAATTTTAATCATATTTTCCCTCTGAGTGGTTTCGAACTCGCTCTTGGCTAGGTATGTTACCTATTGGACAGGGAAATTATGAGCTAATGCAAGGTTTTACATGTAGTCTGAACTCCAGGATGACGCTCCGTGCATTGAACGAGGTTACTGTGTCAATTTCTCTACCATCCTTGACACCGGCGGTAAGTTCCAAAGTTATATTTCCAATTTTTGAGCCCCTGTTGATGAGAGATGAAGGTTGCGTTGCCCTCCCACAGTGTCCAGATTACGCAAGTGACGCGAATCACATCCAACGCTGAGCCGTCCCATGTTCAGTCCGATAAATTCTTGCCGGAGGATGTCTGAGAGGAACTCGGCGTGAGTAGCCTGTGAAAATGTACTGAAGAAATCTAGTTCATCATGCTAGCTCAGGCAAGGTAGTGTAGTGCGTAAAGAGGATTTGTGTTCACGCGGCTGTTTAGATCAGACACATCATCTACACAGCCGCTCCTTTCCCTCTGCTCCCGCTGCGTCCTCAGAAACGCTCTTCACTCTTCGTTCTCGTCTACAAAACGCGTCTCACTGACACTCCTCCTCACACGGTCTCTACTGCGCGTATTCGCGCCAGAGGCGTATTCTCTCCGGTGAAATGGACAATATAACGCGTCTCTGGTAGTACTCAGCCTTGACTCAGC
This sequence comes from Mycena leptocephala, assembly GCA_029378395.1. Taxonomy (NCBI): domain Eukaryota; kingdom Fungi; phylum Basidiomycota; class Agaricomycetes; order Agaricales; family Mycenaceae; genus Mycena; species Mycena leptocephala. Next base: position 115,136 of record JARJLF010000153.1, read on the forward strand.
CCATCTATACGAGCATCCCTTTCGGCGATGGAAACCTTGTGACTCAGGTGAGAGCAGCGCAAAGCAGAGAAATATGTGGGGATTGTCCCACCTCCGGTGCGCTCCTCATGCCTCCTTCTCATCCCATTTCTCTATTATGTCCACTGCGTCGTCATTCCTGATGCCGTGCATATTATCTTCGCTTCCCAAATACACATACATATATTTTCTGCCCACCTTTGGCGGCACCACAGGCACCCTCATTCAGTGTACGACAGGGCCTCCTTCCTCGTGTGTGATGACCCCTTCCTTCCCCCGCGCGCGATAGCATACCTTCCTCTCCCCTCTCACCAACTTTCTTTGCTGGGTGTGCAGGCGCTATTATGCCTGTCTCGGACATCAATCCACCCTTCCCAGGTCGAGGTGTATCCCATCGGATGCTCGATCGCACTTTCACTCGGTGCGCCGCATCTCTTTTCTCATGCGCGATAGGACCCTCATCCGTGTGCGATGGTACCCTCTTTTTCGTGCTCATCGGCACTTCGCTCCTTGTGCGCCAGGCGCCTTGGACTCTCTCAGTGCGCGAGGTGCCTCCTTTCCTGTGCGTGACGACGCCTTTCCTTGTGCGCGAGGTAACGGTGTCTCCTTTCTCGTCTGTAACGAGAACTTCACTCAGAGCATAATGTTGCTTCTTCCCCATGCGCAACGTCACCCTCCTCTATCATGCGCGACGGCGCCTATTTTCTTATTCGCGCGCATTGGTGCCTTTACTTTCGTGCGGAACGATGTTTCGGATTCAACAGCGCTTTTCTGTATCGTTATGCATCTCGTCTGCACCTGCGACCCTTCTGATCCGAAGGTTTTTCACTCGCTACATGCACGACGGTGTACTCCTCTCCACTTCTTCCAGGCATCACGGCGCTCCTTTTTGTTTCTTTCCACACATGGCACCTGCCTAATTCATCCATGGTGGCACATCCTTCTTGTTCCCGCACGACGGCACCTTCATCCCTCATGCGAGGCGCCTTCATTACTTGCGCGAGACATCTTCATTTCCTGCACGTGAGGTGCCTTGGTGCACGGCCTCTGTTACCTCGCACTTACCCCTTCTCACTGCACTTCCTGAGGCGCAATAGCACCTCTTTATATTTTCATGCGCGAGGCGCGCTCCTCTCCTTTCTGCGCACCAGGCACCGTTCTCCTTTTCTTGTGGATGAGATTGCCTCTGCCTCTTTCCATTCTCTTCGTGCGCGAAGCGCCCTCAATTCCTCCTTACGCGTAACGGCGCCTTCCCCACTACGAGTCATGAGATTATGATCGTCTGTGCCAATAACCCGCCTCACAATGGCTTCCTTCTTGCTGTATGCACAACGACTTTTCTTCACTTCTTCTCGTGTGCCATGGCACCTTCATATTTGTGCACTGGGACTTTTCTCGGCTCGCCGTCTCTCTCATTCCTATCACCTTGCTCTCTGGCTGCCCTCCATCCCGCAGCCCGGACCGCTTCCATTTCATCGTCTCATTTGTACCCGCGGGACTTAGCCCGACTCGCCTTTCCCGTCTCAGCCCACGCTCTTCGAACCCTGGGCACCTTGATGACTCGCACTTTCTCTGACCGCGAGACCGCACCCTCCGAGTCAGTTCCCTCTATTTTATTGCACGTGATCCCGACTTGCTGCACTCGAGATTTCCATTGCCGCATGCGATGGCACTCTCTTTCGCTGGAATTTATGTCATGCACAGCACCATTTATCTTCCTTGGCTGCGCGCTCTTTTTACCTTGCTTCACATGTTTTCATATTACTCTCGTCCATCCTTTCCAGTTTACGCTATGTCAGATGTCTCACTAGTTTCGACATCGGACAAGTGTCATGGATCCATACCGCGGTGACGCCCGATATGACACCGCTTTCCTCATCGCGTGGCCAGGGCTGGCGCTGTTCTTCTTGACACGATCATCGTCTTTGCTCCGTGTTTCTTCATCGACAAATCCACTCTGGAGTCCGCAAGTCCCGTGCTTTCCCTCCGAGTCATTCCTCATCCTCTTCCGCCAGGCTTCTCCAGGCTGTCCCCCATTCCCATATTCTACCATCTGTGCAAGGGGCACCTGCATTGGATATATATATTCCTTTGTCTTCGTTTTAGCTCCTTCCACTTCACCAGTGGCCCGCAGGCGTTGCCTTCTCTCTCCCCGATGATTTGCACACTCGTGTATTGTCCTCCTCTCTGCCATCACTGCCCATTGTTGCGGGTTTCTTGCTCTGCCCAGTTTCACGGACCATTCGTTACTCGCGAGTTCTATGGCGATCTTCCGTGGTCCACTTGGCTCTGTGACTTGAACCACGGGCTCTTCCCATTTCTTCGGGGTTGAACTTTACATTCTGATTTTCTGGCACCACCTGGAGCATTTCTGTTTGCTCGCTATTGCCTTCACCCTTTCCTTTCTCTCGTGATGCACTGTCACCCACCTCGTCCATGTCTCAATCACTCTTTCCACCCTTGTTATCTTCATACTTCAGCAAGCAATGTTCTTTCCTTTCTTCTCTTTCCCTCATTCCGCTCTTTTGTGGGGCCCTCGGGCCCACTTCTCTCACCCCTCGCGTGCCTTTGGCTCTTGGAGCTCCGCTCTGGTTGGGTTGCTTCGGGTCTCTTTCTTCTGACCCTTGGTGGCCCTTGTGTATGGGTTCGGCCCCGCCTGCGTTCCACTCTGTCCCGATCCGCTCTTCCCCGCTGCCCTGCTTGCAGCCCGGGAAGTCCCGATCGGCCAGGACGGCTGAACCCCCTGCATACACCACAAAAACCCGTCGTTACCCTCTTCCCAGTGGCGTCTCATCCCACTCTCACAAATCCCTCCACGAGCACGTAGCCCTACCTTGCCTGTGGTTCGATGGTCGCGGACTTGGTAGGACAACCGTGGGAATCCGATCGATATTTTCAAACACCGCCCGGCGAAATCAAAACTATCAAAATCTTCCCCTCGTCTCGTCCGACCAAGGTCCGACGTCACGGTGATATGGTATACACAGATATTTGGGGCTGCCCAGTGTGCTCTCAGGAATACTCAGGTTTCCTTGATCGTCTTGGCTTGGTCTTGGCATCGAACAGAACTCTTCCCGCTGTCTCAGTCTGAGAATTCTTTGCCTCAGTGGTGTAGATATTCCATGACCCCTCTTCTTTTCCACTCAGAAACAACCACTCCCTGCATGGAATTTGCCATATCTTTGATTTTCGACAGCGTCCCCGGTGAGTACAAAGTATTTGTGACTGCTGGTGCTCTCAGGCGTTCTTGATCATCTTGACATCAACAGATCTTCTCCCGTTATTCAATTATTAACTTATTCGGGAATAACTATAGCCGCAGACCTGTATGTATATATTCCATGACCTTCCATTCCACCTCATCTCAAGAAGAAACACTCGCCCTATGGACCCGGTTGCATCCTTGAATCTCAACACAACTCTCGGTGCGCACAGACATCGATGACTCTCGGCTCTTCAAATAATGAGTTTCCTGTTTTACAGGTGCCTTCCAAATCGGTGTCCTTATCTCATATGTGCTCTTCGGGGTGACAACCACACAGACATATATGTATTACAGCCGTTTCCCGGACGATTCATGGAAACTCAAGACTTTGGTGTGTGCGACAGGGAAACGCAGCGCATACAGCTGACTTTCATGCCCAGGTTGCGTTTGTCTGGTAAGCTTGCCTCGCCGTTTCTACACCTCTTGACTATCTTAAACTGTGAACAGGGTCGGTGAGATGGCACATGCGCTTTGTGTCGGCCACACACTCTACGTGTATACAATATCAACCTATGCGCACCCGGAGCGACTCGCTGGCCCCACTCCGGTGTCCCTCGATACATCCATGCTTCTCACCGGCATCATCGGAGTATGCGGTACGTATATCTGCGACTATCTCTTGCCAAGTTAATGCTCCTCCACGTCCCCCAGTACAAGGGTTCTTCTCCTTCCGAATCTACGCTTTCTCGGGGAAACTATATGTCTGTATTCTCATCTGGGTTATGGTGTTTTTGCGCCTGCTGGGGTCCATCGTCATCTTCGCCACCGCGCTGCGGATGCCCTCGCTGCCGCACTACGAGGAGCAGTGGGGGTGGCTCGCCACAGCCATGTGGAGCGTCAGCGCTGCGAACGACTTGGTCATCGCGGCGACGCTGGTGGTCCTCCTCCGCAACCAACGTACCGACGTGCACCGGAGGTGTGATTTCTGAATGCCTCGCCCGCAGGGCGGTGCATCTTACGCATTGACAGAACTGGCGCACTTTTAGATAAACTCATTTTGTGGAGTATAGGTTTGTCGAGAGCTTTGTGCTTACATCTTATTTCATATGTTTGACAGAGACTGGGATTTTGACGAGGTTGGTTCACTGCTCACTCCACGCGCCGCATCCTGTTTTAAATCTCCCAGTGTGAACAGCGTCGTTACACTGGCCTGCGTATGTACTATTTTACGCATTGCTGTGTAGCCCTGCAACCTGAAACATTTCCTTTCAGTTTCTCGCAATGAAGGAGAATTGTACGTATTAAAAAAGAAGACGCAGCATATCATCTGAGAAATTATTTCCAAGTTATCTGGCTTGCTTCATTTGTCGTCTGCGCACGAGGTGATGGCTCTTCCGTCACGTCGTTTCGCAATTTTAACCATATTCTCCCTCGAAGTGTTTTCGAACTCGCTCTTAGCTAGGTACGTTGCCTATTGGACAGGGAAACTATGAGCTAATACAGAATTTCATATGTAGTCTGAACTCCAGGGCGACGCTCCGCGCAATGAACGAAGTTTCCCTGCCATCGTTGGACTTGATGCCCGCGGCAAGTCTTATATATTTCTTGTTTTAGAGCATTTGTTAATGCTGTCCTCCAGATGGGGACTGTGATGCAGATCGCAGGCGATTCCAAGGCGACCCACGGCCAGTGGAACAAAGCAGCGACCGAGAATATTTGATATATATGCTACAATTCCGAGCGGCTATGATATGTCATTAAGAAAGACGGTTCTTTCAATCCACGGACGGCACAGTATCGCGCAAACAATTTAGTCGTTGTCGTTGAACTGGTTACTACCTCAACCAAAAGCTTTAACTCATGCGCCTTACACCGCAGGAACAAAACTCCATGGGCCAGTATGACCTTTTTATGTTGAAATTTCCACTCTATCGGAAATTCAAACCGTGAGACTCCAGGATCAACATTTGAAACTCCGTCAATTTACTGGTTTGTTCCAGCCGCTACCCGTGTTATGCTACGGTATTTTCTTTACTTGAACTCCTATATACCTTCGGTTTCGGTTTCTTAGCTGAAGAAAGGGTGAACAGCCAGAAAATGTCCACCGCTATATAGCTGCAAAGTGTCTTGGGTCAATGACTCTCTGCAGCGCAACCAATATAGTCTAAACTCAACTCGATCAACCATGGCGCGCGAACGGCCCGCGAACCAACAGCCAATTCCTTGAAATTCATTATTGAGAAAGGCGAACTCTCCGAGGAGGACTATGAAAAATCAGCTCAGAGTTTTCACTTCTTGGAGTTCAACCCATCGTAAGTACTGGGTCCCGGTCTGTGGGCCGTGATGTGATCAAGCATTGCCTTTTTCTTCACTTTGTCCACAACAGCAATCGACTGCCGCAACAATTGTGCGGACCCGTCTCAACGTCGTACTGACCTAGGTCCCAAAAGACTGCTCGATATTTCGGATGACGTGAACCCGGGATTGTATGCGCCCAGAAAACGTGCCATGCACTGGCAAATATATATGAGATCATTGGGATGAGCTCTGGTGCTCCTGGCCCTTGCTATTGGTGTACAAAGCTCACCCTTTGATCCATGAACCTTTGATACTGACCGCATTAGACGCACTTCATCTTCGTAAACAGCTGGGGTCTTTCCAACGAGATGATTCCGGCGTCAAAATCAAACACCATACTATGGTGTTTGACATTTTGATTGCCGCGTTCCGGCGTTTTTTCGCATTTCGCGTTGTCGATGAATTTCGTCGGCGATGGTGAGCTTGAGATCGAGTATGAAATTTTGCAGGGGCATAGAATCGAAACCTCTTGTTCTCCGGTACTCACGGTACGTCTAACGTTGACCGTCCGTCGTCTTGATATTGAAACTTGATATCCCTTCGTTCTTGCCTTTGCTTGACTGCTGCTGCCGCTTACTTGCATATTCGTAAAATTCTGACATGTATCTACGGCCACGGAATGTTTCGACTCCATCTGCGTTTCCTACATGAAACAATCTGCAGATCTTCACAATCACCGCTCGGAATCATCTGGATCACTCGAGATGCCTGTTCATACACATCTTTCGATCCTGCGTTGAATCCTCGAATATTACAGTAACTATTGCCTTCTAGAATATGGACCGGTCGATAGGCACGCCAAATCACGGTACTTACTCCGAATTCGAGCGCTAACTGTTTGTGCGCAGGGTTGAACCTTTTAGACTGCGGTGGATCGCCGTCAGCTTGGCGGTGCAATATAGAGTACATGATCTAATCAGTACCTTCCCGCCTTTTACTATTGAACGGAAGTTTTTCGCCGGAGTCTGATGCACACGAATTAATTGCGCTTCCCACGAGTGGCCTCTGGGTGCGCTGGCAGACCCACCATAAAAGACAGATCATTTCACCACCTTCAGCCCACCTCCCTTCACTCCCTTTCATCTCTTCGAAATTCTAGCCATGCGCTTCTCGCTCTGTGCCGTTCCCCTCGCGCTGGCGGGTTCCGCTTTCGCGACGCCCACCCTTCAGCAGATGCTCGGCTTCTTGCAGCAATTCAATGCTGTGTGTGCAATCCTACAGTCGATGATCTTGTTTCTTAAGACAATTCCCTTGCAGGATTTCTCCTACCCACAAATCGTTCAAGCAGCGAAATCCATCAACTATACCGGATTTTCGGAAGGTAGACGTTGTTCGCCTTGGGCTCGGAATGCGAAGTAATTTTTTCCAGACATCGTTGGGAGGGTAGATATCACAGGAACGTTTGTTGGTAAGTCCGTGCGCACATTGGGAAAATCTCACTGACAAGCCTGAGGTAGGTCAGGAGCTCAACACAGAGGTAGGATTGTACGACTCGATTCGTGATGGTTGCTAATTCGTTGGGCATAGTACATCTTTGGTATGTTCTACGCCTCTCTACTTGCAACCTGAAACTCTGTCTGATTATTTACAAAGGTTTGTTCTCTGGTCTCGCTACTGGTACCGGCGCGAGCACGCCTCTGCTCGGGATCCCTCTCAACGGGACTTTGGTGTATGTATTGCAGGCAATTTCTGAAACCATGATTGAATGGAACCTGCAGCGATCTCGTCATTGAGAACAACCTCATGATCGCGACAACTCTCCGAGACTTCAACTGGACTGGTGAGTCCCATTCTTTGTGGACAGATGAAATGTTTAAACACAGACCGGTTTAGTGGAGGTTGTTCCCACACTGTGGCAACTCAAGTTCTGTGAGTGCTCTCAACTCAAAGTTGAAACCCTAGCCTTACTTTAATGAAGTGTTCAACGACGAGGTCTACCCAAATTTATCTTTTTCCAAGGCTGTCAATAACCCGCAACCATCTAGGGTCTCGTTACGCAGTACGACGCCATTCTCTATCGTGCCAGTGCCCTCTTCGCGAATATTTGGCCCAAGCTCGTGCCCCGTCTGATTAAGGAACTCCACCTGCCACCCCACACCTCCGACACTGTCGCTATTCAAACCCGCGCGGCGCGGGACATCTGCTCCCAACACGAGACGTATTGTCTTGGGCCCAATCAGCAGTACAATTCGACCACAGCCTGCCTGGATTTTGTGCTGAACAAGATTCCGCTCGGTGAAATCTGGCAAGGAGGTCAGAACACTGCTATCTGCCGCTATGTCTACACTCCCATGGTGTCTGTCCTGTTAGCATCCAGTCTCCATTAACGAAGGAATTTATAGCTGCCATTCCGCCCTGCTGTCCACTGCCCACACGTCGGCCCCACCGGCGGGGACATGTGTTTTGACCACACTGTGGGTTGAAGAGTCTTGTTTCCTCAAACTTCTACTGAATCCCAATTTTTGCAGTATGAAAGCATGGTTCTGGAAAGCCCGTTCCCCCAGCCAGTAAGTTACAATTAATCTTCGCAGAAATTAAACATCCGGTCCTGTTCTAGTTTTCGGCACTTCCCAATAACTTGACGCTGGCCGACCTAGGTTTGGCATAATTTCTTGCACCAGAAAGGCCTGTCGGTGTTGGGTATCAACATCAACGTAAATACAACCGTGAACTTCACCCGAGTATAATATATAGCCCATATTTTATACCTGCATCGTCTACGTTGAACTTACGGTGAAACTTCTGGTTGCCGTGGCGCGATGAGGCGTTCCGTGGGTGTCCTGCACACAAACCAGAACCCGGTCCCCCATTCGGCTCACCCCAGGGCAATCAAACGAAGCTGAAAGACAAGCGCATTTAACGCACTTGCTCCGCAGGTGATGGGCACTCGGTAACTTGAAGTGGCAAAAGTGCTTACAACAGTCGGACATGCCCCGAGAACAAATTCCTACCTTTCCCCCGAGAACTAAATGGGGCTTTGTTTTCGGGGCAGGTCTGCAACCAACTTACAGGGTGCCGATCATCTGCGTTCAATGCCCTTGCCTCAGGTGCGTCGTTGATAGCAATCTTGAGTGGTTCCCCGGCGGTTGCCATTATATATTCTTAGTCTAGACCCAAGTACTGGCGTGGATTTTTTTTCATTCTAAGGTCACAGGTTCCAGTGGGTTTTTTTTTCGGATCGACGTAAAAATGCGCGGTTCCTCTGGAGAATCGCCCCAAAAGGAAATGGAATCAGGAAATATATCACGTGGATCACAAACACCACCACATTTCAAACACGCGTCTCGCGGTTCACGCAACAATGGTCTCGGGGGGCTCAATCTTGCTTCGAATTCTTATATTACAAGTCATCGTGGTTAATTTTACATGAACTGATCCAGGTTTCTACATAGGAATATGGTCAAGGCTCGCATCGTCAAGGTGCCGAGACTGGATGTATATACAAAATAATAATACAACTCACGCTCCGCTCTGTGGGAAATTTACAGTGGCAGGCGATGAGGAAATGTCCGCTCGCTCATTCACGGGGTACAGGAATCCGAGTTCAGATAGCTTATATCGCTTCATTGAAAGGTGGAAGGCGCTGTGATCGGTCAACGGTTAAGACGACAGGGCCGGAAAAAGTAAAAACAACGTACATGAATCCATCTTCAAAAGACTTCCATGCCGCTAAGGCCTCTGGGTGTTTTCGAGGGTCGCCGCAATACGTACGTGGAGGTCGCCAACCTCTCGTACCATCTCGACCAACACCCGCTTAGGGTGCTTTAGCGTGGTTTTGGCACGGGAGTGTATGTAGTTCGTGGTTTCGCCGGCAAGCTCTTCCTTGTAGAACCTACAAAAATGAACTCAATGAGAATACGGTGCGCGAGGTCGGGGACGAACGAGAGGATGTCGTTCGCGAGGCAGGAAAATTCATCAATATCGGGGAGAACCTGGATGAACGCTGAGATGTCGGGATGGGTCTGCTTTGGGAAGATGGCGCACACGGCCGCTGGTAAACACTGCCAGACGCAACTCGGGCAGGCGATTTGGGCGATCTGATACGCCGTCGAGCTTATATCGACATTCCTCCTGATTAGCCTGTAAACTCCGGGAGAAACACTATAGGACCGTGATACAACAGCTTTGTCGTGGAGTGATACTCACCCAGTTGAGAGCGGGAGGAGAAATCACCAAAGAGGACCGAAATGGTTGGTACTCATAGGGAAATTTGTAGCGTTTACATTTTGAAGGGAATTAGGGAATGACCAGAACAGAATTCTAATTTTGTCTTTTCCATTATTTTTCGACGTTTCAGAGACAAAACAGGCCAATTTATACCAGTCTAAGTATACACACTGCCCTTCCTGGGCAAAAATCCCTCTAATTCCAGCAAATGGCATAGAAAGCACTTCAAAGCAGAGGTTTCCCCGAGTAGTAGTGGCCTTCGTCACTTCGTTACTTCGCTTAATCTTGCGAAGTTTCGTGACTTTGATGGAAAGCTATGAAACCTCGTCACTTTGGTCAGCTTTCAGGAAAGTTCGTGAGTTGTGTAATTCACGCAAATCAAAAGCATCAATTCGGCCATCACTTCCTCCTCCCCCATTTTTTTTCATGTAGATACCTTGGCCTAACACTAACACTAACCTCTAACCTCTAACCCCTAACCTCTAACCACTAACCACTAACCGCTAGCCACTAACCCAAACCAGCGAACCCAAACTGCTAACCGCTAACCTCTAACCACCTAACCCGAACCTAACCGTGGTTAGAGGTTAGGGGTTAGAGGTTAGAGGTTCCCTCGTTCTTTTTAAGCTCAGCAAGAACCACTCGCTGCACGGAGCTCAATCTTGGAATCTCAACAGCATTCTCGGTGAGTACAAAGTATTTGTTACTGTTGTTCTTGATCATCTCGCCATCAACAGATCGTCTCCCGTTGTTCGGGAATAATTGCCCCAGAGCTATATATTCCATGACCCTCCTTCTTTCCACCTCACCTCAAGAAGAACCACTCACTGTATGGACCCGGCCGCATCCTTCAATCTCAACAAAACTCTCGGTGCGCACAGACATCGATGACTCTCGGCCCTTCAAATAATGAGTTTCCTGTTTTTCAGGTGCCTTGCAAATCGGTGTCCTTATTTCATATGTGCTCTTCGGAGTGATAACCACGCAGACGTATATATATTACAGCCGCTTCCCAGATGATTCACGGAAACTCAAGGTTTTGGTGTGTGACAACAAAACGCAGCGGATATAGCTGACTGTCATGCCCAGGTTGCGTTTGTCTGGTAAGCTCGTCTCGCCATTTCGTCACAAATCGACTATCTTAAAGGGCAAACAGGGTCTGCGAGATGGCGAATGCGTTTTGTGTCGGACACACAGTCTACGTGTATACAATATCCCACTATACGCACCCGGAGCGACTTGTTGGCCCCCTACCGGCGTCCTTGGACACAACTGTGCTTCTTTCGGGCGTTGTCGCAGTATGCGGTACGTATATTCACCACCATCTCTTTGGGAAGTGAATGCCTTTCCATATCCCCCAGTACAATACTTCTCCTTCAGAATCTACGCTTTCTCGAAGAAATTACATGTCTCTACTATCCTTATATGGATTATGGCATTTTTGCGTCTGCTGGGGTCCATCATCATCTTTCTCACTGCGCTGCGGATGCCCTCGCTGCCGCACTTTGAGATGCAGTGGGGATGGCTCCTCGCCGCCGTCTGGAGCGTCAGCACTGCGAACGACTTGATCATCGCAGTGACATTGGTGGTCCTCCTCCGCAACCAACGTACCGACGTGCACCGGAGGTATGACTTCATAATAGCTTCAGAGCTCAAAGTCACCCATATACTTCGCAGAACTGCGGCACTCGTGGAAAAACTCATCTTGTGGAGTATAGGTTTGTCAAGACCTTGATGTTTACATCTTATTTCATATGTTTGACAGAGACTGGGATTTTGACAAGGTTAATTTACTGCTCACTCCATGTTCCGCATCTCGTTTTAAACATTTCCCAGTGCATATAGCATCACTACACTGGCCTGCGTATGTCCTATTTTGCGCATTACGGTGTAGCCTTGAACCCTGAAACATTTCCTTTCAGTTTCTCACAATGAAGGAGAATTGTACGTATAAAAAAAAAAGACACAACATACCTGCCTACCTACTGAGAAATTATTTCCAGTTATCTGGCTTGCTTTTTTGTCGTCGGTGCACGAGGTGAGGGCGTCTCCGTAACGTCGTTTCGCAGTTTTAACCATATTTTACCTCAAAGTGTTTTCGAACTCGCTCTTGGCTAGGTATGTTGCCTATTGGACAGGGAACTATGAGCTAATGCAGGGTTCACCTGTAGTCTGAACTCCAGGGCGACGCTCCGTGCACTGAACGAGGTGACCGTGTCAATTTCTTTGCCATCCTTAACACCGGCGGTAAGTTCCAAGGTTATATTTCTAGCTTTTCGAGCCCCTGTTGATGAGAGACGAAGGCCGCGTTGCCCTCCCACAGTGTCCAGAGTACGGAAGTGACGCGAATCGCATCCAACCGCTGAGCCGTCCCATGTCCAGTCCGACAAAGTCTTGCCGGAGGATGTCTGAGAGAAATTTGGCGGTGAATAAATAGCCTGTGAAAATGTACTTGAAAAATCTACTGGTAATTACCACTGCTGTGGTTTGGTGGTGGCAGACTGAACGATACCTAGTAGGACAACCGTGGGAATACCATCGATATTTTGAAACTCCGCCCGGCGAAATCAAATCTTCCCTCTTGACCAAGCTCTTGACACTCGTCTCGTCTCGTCCGACCAACGTCCGGCATTGTATGGCATACATTATTGACGCTCCACGTATTTTCAAAGCCTGCACTTATTCACCCCATATTCAGAAGACTCCCTGACGCCGGAGTCCCCAACGAAGTTCGCTTATTCTTACAACATCCGTTTCACTCGTGAAACCTGCCTTCGGACATGTCATGGTCTCGCTCCGCACTGAGCTAGTACCTACACCCGGCATAGCTGAGTCGACTTGACTTCGCGAATTTACTGTCAATCTGTATCAGGTACGCACTCCTGAACTACCAGTGCTTCGGCTGCTGAACCAAAGTCAGCTTGCCAATTGAGTTAGGGATATTTTGCTCTCACGATGACATTGATGTACAGATAAAGATCAGATGGTCTCCATCGTTCGGGAAGATAGATTCATAGCCCCAGACAGTATATATTTCATGACGCGTCCTCTTTTTCACCTCCGAGCACCTTAAGAACACCACTTGATTATGGGCCCCGCAGTCTCTTTCGATGTGAACAGCACTCTAGGTAGGCGCGGGCAGCCTTGAATCTAATAACTTTCGCTGAATGAATGAATTTCTATTTTTGCAGGTGCCGTCGAAATCGGTGTCCTTGTCTCTTATGTGCTCTTTGGGGTGACCACCACCCAAACTTACATATCTACTACAGCGCTTCCCAGACGACTCCCGCAAGCTCAAGGCTTTGGTGCGTGACATCGGGAAACATGTAAAACACGAAGGCTGACTATTGTACTAGGTTGCGTTTGTCTGGTACGGGCCTTCTTGTTGAGCGTAACCGCGCACCTGAGCGTAGATGTGGAATTAGGTTCTGCGAATTTGGACACGCGCTGTGCATAGGTCATGCACTCTACGTGTATACGATATTCGATTATGCTCACCCAGAACGCATCCTTGGCACCCCACCGATATCCTTTACGGTGGGCATTGTCTTCTCAGGTGTCATAGGAGCATGCGGTAAACACTTCCTAAATGCATTCGGTGCCCTCACTCCCGCGCCACAGTGCAAGCATTCTTCTCGTTTCGAATCTACGGCCTTTCAAAGAAATTGTTCATCCCCATCCTCACCTGGGGTATGTCGTTTGTGCGCCTGGTGTTAAGCGCAGCGATGGTTTATGAGGCTCTGGGGATGGCCGCGGTCGATGTTTCCGAGGTGAAATGGCAATGGCTCCTCACCGCGACGTGGAGCATAAGTGCCGCAAACGATTTGACATTCACGGCAACGCTGGTTGTTCTCCTCTACCGCGAACGCCGAACTGCACATACGAGGTACTGCCTTATTTTCCAAGTGGTCCGCTGTACGCATTTTACATCACTTAGAACTGGGCCACTGGTAGATAAACTCATTCTGTGGACCATAGGTTTGTCGAACGATGATTTTTGAATATGCGTCCCACCCAGCTCACAATTCATGTGGCAGAGACCGGAATGTTGACAAGGTCTGTCCCATTGCTCACATCCCGCATAATTTGACAATCTTCCAGTTCTGCGTCGGTCGTCATGCTGGCCTGTGTATGCACCATCCAACTACTTCTGTTTCTTACCTGAACCTTTCTCCTTTTTTCACAGTATGTCACCATGAAAAATAACTGTGTGGGTACAATATTAATAAGGAACCTGCCAACTGGTTTTTTCAGTTATCTGGGCTGGGGTGTTTAACGTTCTCCCAAGACGTGAGTCTCCCTTCGTATATCAAGGCCGAGATCCAACTCCCTCCACAGTGTTCTCGAACTCGCTCCTGGCTAGGTATGTTGACTGCCCTATTAAACAGGGAAACCACAAGCTAAGGCAGAGCTTCATATGTAGTCTGAATTCCAGGACGACCCTCCGCGCAATGAACGAAGTTCCCCTGCCATCGTTGCACTTCACATCTGCGGTAAGTCTTATATATCTGACTTTTGTCCTCCAGATAGCGACTATGACGCAGATCGCATGCGATGAGGCGACCCACGGGGAGTGGAACAAAGCCGCGACCGAGAATATCTAATATTTACCACAATCGTCCGAGCTATGTAATGTGATTGAAAAGAACTCAATTCAAGGACCTGCACCGGCACAGCATCGCGTACATGATTGATTGTCGTTGCGCTCTTTCGCTTTCCATGTGAGCCCCATCGATCTGGATGCAACAAGTACTTACGACTTGACTTTTTCACTTTGAAATTGGACTCGGAACAAATTTAAACCGTGGGACTCCCGGATAAATATTTTAAAATTCTGTCAGTTGAGCTTCTTCGTCTTTGTTGCGCCTTTCCTTCTTCAACATACTGCTGCTTACAGTCTGCAACGTAATGGTACTCAAAATCTCGAGGAATAAGATATATTTTGATTCCGCCGGTTTCGACGCTCGTTCCTTGACCGATTGCGCTAATTGTGGGCTGCACCGCGCTGAAAGTTTGAGGTCACCCTCGTCACTTCCAATTCTCAAATCAATTTCTCCAGCTTATGATCAGTTATTCTCGCGCCCTCATCCAGGCCTCTCTCGTCTTCAAAGTTAAAACACCTCCCGCATGCTGGTCTACCTCACGAAATAGAATCGCCCCAACAGATTCTGAATGCCTCCCCACCTGCTCCGGCTTGCGCTTGCCTAGGACTCACATCAGCCGACGTTTCTTTAGTACCTAGGCTTAGTATTGATTTCCAATCTCGGGATGTCTGAATCCTTTACGCCGAGAAAACCGAAGCTACCGGCAGCCAAGTACTTCTTACTGTGCACTATTTTTCGGGCCCTTCTATGGGTACACAAATATAAAGATCCTCCGCAGCATCCTCCGACTTCAGGTGATTATAACCTGGCCAACGCATGTCCGTGACCCGCGTGAGCCCAAACGGCCGACCCATCACCATGCTTGGTCAGAACGCCGAGTAAATAGGCATCTTCTCGCGCTGTTGGTGGGGAGGCTGCCTGACGCCGACATGCCCCATACTCCACAAAATCGCAACTGCATACCCGTCCTCGCCGATGTTCAAGGCCCACCGCGTTCAGCTCACCCGTCGGGGAGTGCGCATGCGAGAACTAACTAACAAATTAAAGCAATCTCCGATCAGCTGCGGGGATGGACATTCGATTGTAGACCGAAAGCCATGCTAATATCAATTACCTGTGGTATGTCAAAACTTGCCGGAATTATCGACGGTAAGTAATTTCGTCTCAGGTCAAGCTGCTCAACGCGCCCAAGTCCCATACTTAATCATTGAATGATTCAGTGGCCCTGGTATTTTTGCGCTGAAATGGTATTGGTGCACGCGCAGTCCAGGAAATTTAATGGTCTGTCGTAACTCCCCTTCCCTCAAATACACTCGCAGATCCTTTATATTGAAAATTTAAACCAGTTACAAGGTTGATGGGTAAATCACGTGGTCGTATACGGACCCAGGTCACCTTGCTTTAGCTAGGTCCCCCTCGGTCAAAATTCGTTAGCCGAAATCTGCCAGAACCAAAGTCGGACAAACAATATACTGCCATTGCCCGTTGAATTGCCCATCTGATCTGCCAGGACCAAAGATGTCAAAACAATAGACTGCTCCTGCCCGTCGAAATGCCCATCTGATCTGCCAGAACCAAAGTTGACCAAACTCTACCGCGGCTGAATTTCCATTATTTTGCTTAAAAATTATAATCAAATATATGAAGAAAGGAAGCTACTACAGAGAAACTACCAGCATCAAACTGTAGATTCTTAAGTGTCACACTTTTCCTCCTCATCCTCAGCACGCTTCAACTACAGTACGCACGAGCAAAAATAAATAAATCTGAACTGACTGAATACTTTTAATTGGATTCAGGACTGCTCAAAATTTTCCTACGCCCTCTGGGCCAGCGGTGAGGCCAGAACGTATGCATCTCGGTTACTTTGATGTCCCGGTAATGGTTTTTCAATAGCTTCCTCTCTTCCAGATATTTTGGATTCCAATAAACAAATAGTATAGAAAAAAATGCCGGAAAGCTCCGGGGGGAAAGACGGAAAGGGAAAGTGAAATAATGGAAATTCAGATCCAAATCCTAGAGTACTCAAATATCGATTGCCCACCTGGTTTGATAGCATTTTGTTGGGTCTAATACTTTCGTTCCTCTGGACGGATTGGCCTTGGTATCGACACACGGGATGCTTGACATATCAATAT
This sequence comes from Mycena leptocephala, assembly GCA_029378395.1. Classification (NCBI taxonomy): domain Eukaryota; kingdom Fungi; phylum Basidiomycota; class Agaricomycetes; order Agaricales; family Mycenaceae; genus Mycena; species Mycena leptocephala. The sequence goes on from JARJLF010000153.1 coordinate 131,626, forward strand.
GTTGAATCTCAGGTTCTTGAATTTTTGAGGCAGAATTGAGGCCGCACTGAAGGTCCCGAGGCGTTGCCCACCTTGCAAAAAAATTACATGAGGATTTGGCGGCCAATCAATGCGATCAAAAATCGACCCTCCATTTTATTGTAGTAGACTCATTTCTCAATGTATCGCCTAGCGGTGTAAAAGGACACGCAATGTGGCCTCCATGTGGTGTCTCCTACAATTATTTGAAGTGTGAAGCAACTGGATTGAATTTTTGCAATGGTAGGTGATTGATAGTACGTACTTCCTATCTCATGGGGTAGCACCTAAAGCAAGGTTCGAGACGGCAGCAGCCGGCCCCTAGTTTGCATTTCAGCTGGAGCTAATATAAATTACAAACCGAAACTATCTACTTTCGGTGCTTACGTTGATTACGCGCTGGTTGTTCGTGCTTGGCTGGAGCATGGCCAGCCTCATCGCAATCCTCGACCTCAAGGGCAAGCCGCTCATCCAACGCTCCTACCGCGACGACGTGCCCCCGTCCTATGTCGAGCGCTTCCTCCCTCTCGTCCTCGACATTGAGGAGGAGGGCCAGCAGGTCACCCCTTGCTTCTCCAGCCAGGGCATAAACTACATGCATATCCGCCATTCAAATCTCTACCGTCCGTCGCGTCTCGCTGCTCACCGCGTATTCTTACCTTTTCAATATCCCAGTCCTTGCCCTCTCAAAGCGCAATTCCAATGCCGCAGAGACCATCCTCTTTCTTCATCGACTCACCCAGGTCCTCGTCGAGTACTTCAAGGAACTCGAGGAGGAGAGTATCCGCGACAACTTTGTTATCATCTACGAGCTCATGGACGAGATGATGGACTTTGGCTACCCCCAGACAACGGAAAGCAAGATTCTTCAAGAGTCCGTTCCCTGTTAACGTGTCTAATCTATCCTCACCCGTTCTAGATACATCACCCAAGAGTCCCACAAACTCGAGATACAGGTCCGCCCTCCGCCGGCCATCACGAACGCCGTTTCGTGGCGAACAGAGGGTATACGCTACCGCAAGAACGAGGTCTTCCTCGACGTCATCGAGAGCGTCAACCTGTTGGTCAATGCAAAGGGCGACGTCGTCCGCTCCGAGATTCTCGGCGCCGTCAAGATGAAGTGTTATCTCTCTGGCATGCCTGAGCTCCGACTCGGCCTCAACGACAAGGTCATGTTTGAAAGCACCGGTCGCAGTACGTCCGCGCCCGCTATTACATCGCGCACGTCCAATTTAATCCGTTTGCTTCTTCAGCCGCCAGGGGAAAGGCTATAGAAATGGAGGACGTCAAATTCCACCAATGCGTCCGTCTCTCGCGGTTCGAAAACGATCGCACCATCTCTTTCATTCCGCCGGACGGCGAGTTTGAGCTCATGTCCTACCGTCTCTCCACCCCGGTCAAACCGCTGATCTGGGTCGAGGCCGCCGTCGAGAGCCACCGGGGCAGCCGTGTCGAGTACATGGTCAAGGTCATTGCGCAGTTCAAGCGGAGAAGCACCGCCAACAACGTCGAGATATACGTTCCTGTGCCGGACGATGCCGACAGCCCCAAATTCCGCGCAAGTGCCATCCCCTTAGGCTTCAGTGCACCGCGCCGGCTGACAAAACTAACACCCCATAGGCCTCCACAGGAAGCGTCCAATATGCCCCAGACAAGAGCGCGTTCGTATGGAAAATAAAGCAGCTCGCCGGCGGCAAGGAATTTTTAATGCGGGCCCACTTTGGCTTACCCAGTGTAAAGAATGGTAGGCATTCTTCAACTCTTTCCGTGTCCCATTCTCCATTCGTCCATAGAACAAGACGTCGAGAAGCGTGCACCCATAACAGTAAAATACGAAATCCCATATTTCACGGTCTCGGGTATACAGGTCCGGTACCTGAAGATCGTCGAAAAGAGTGGCTATCAGGCTCTGCCGTGGGTGCGGTACATCACCCAGAACGGGGACGATTACAGGTATTCTATCTTCGTTGTACTGTTGATTCCAGTCTAACGTTGTCCGACTTAGCCTGCGGACAGCTCACGAAAAAGGGAGTGCACCTATTAGACAAAGTACTTAGGTCGCGTGTATAATACAGTCTATTTTCTGTGGCCAGAACGTTTGCGAGAAACAAAGAAATTCTTTCAGAACATTAAAGTAAAACTATAAGATCATACATATCGATAAATACTAATGAAAATATGAAGAAAGCCGTCAATCGGCTTTCATCGCCTTTATATTTCGTTCGAGCACCCAGATGGCTTTGCGGTTAGATTGGTCCGTGCATAAAGCCTTCCGCTCCGTCAACGCATTCAATATGCGAGTTTTACGAGCGGCGGATTCATCGACATCGAAAACGATCACGCCCCGTTGCACCCATGTCAGGCTCGGAGGTTCCGCTGACTCCCAACCACAGTTTATAAAGAGCGACTCAAGAGAATGGATGGTTCTCTCGGGGGGATCATGAGCTTCCATTGTCGGCGCGATACTGGGTTCTTGGCGGCAACAAAAACCAGAGAATTCGAAAGGACATCTGAAATCGATTCGGCTATGGTTCCAGGTGATTGGAGGTCTTTCGGAGGCTGTACTGCGAGGGGGGAGCTGGTGGGGCTGGGATAAACTGATGGTAAACGCGACTTGCGGGATTGCGAGGAAGTAAAAGGATTTGGCGTTCGCGGAGTCCTTGCCGGTGGTGATTTCGGTGCTCGAGATTCTTCCAGATTTGTCCTGGTCGCCAAAGCCCCAGGGCCCGGATAGACTTCGTCCGATGTCAGAATACAAGAGCCAAAGGCCGGCCAACCCCTCTTTCTCGCTAGTTTGCGATCCGAGGCAATCAACTTTTCCTCCCATTTGTCTGTCATTGACTTTCTCTTCAGACTGACACCAGGCGAGACCGGCTTTCCCCACAAGCTGTTACCCCAATCGTCAAGGTCCTTGTTGGACCTGTCTCTACCTATAATGTCCCGTGCAACTTTGTGGAGATCCTGCAAAGTCATGCCATCCCGCCAGCCCCGTTCACTGGTGCGAAAAATCTTGGTGATACGTGGGAAACGTAGTTCATAATGCTGGTTGGGAGGTATGATGAACACGAGACCGAATAAGTTGACAAAGGACTGACTCTGCTTCTTGGACTCTTCGTAAACCCGGCACCGAACAGCTCAGCTAGTAGGGGTTCGCGCAGAATCACGGTCGGTGGGACCAAACCGGGAAGAATGCTATAGGTGAACGGTAGATCTGACGACTACGATAAATGAGCAGACGTTTGGCAAGTTTCACCGGGCCGTCGATAACTTACTGGAAGGGTGGGGTCATATGGAATAGCATCGGAACTTTTGATAAGGAAATTTGTTTCCTCGAGTCCATCGCGGCTTAGGCCATACGATGCAGTGAAATAGATATGAAAGTGAGGACGAGCACTGGGCTGCGAATCACAGATATCAACGCGATTCTGGAATAAGCTGTAAAGCGCTCACATCTTTTTGCATCTGTTCAGCATTGTGCAAGCCGCCGATATAAAATGTGGTATACGCGCTGGGCCCAACTTGAAGGAATTTATGAGTATCACGAGCAGGTTGACCTGAAACCGAAACCCACCGCGAAGTTCCCGAGCTCTACTCTTATCCCAAGAGCCTCCCAATACAACCAAATCGACGCAATCTCCGTAGCCAGGAATATAATCCCTTTTGAGCTTCACCCATGGGAAACGCATATCGTTGTAGCCTGCTTCGCCCGCTTTGAGTACTAGTCCTTCTTCGGGAAGTGCAAGACATTGCGCGAAGACACGGTGCAAGGGCGGATTAGTGTCATTGGGGGTCAAGTTCAAAGCAACAGAAGTTCGGTCCCCAAGTATGGCTCGGCTCGGGATCGGTTTAATGACAGATTCAAGGATAGCTCGTCGGGAGGAATAGGGAACCGACAGAAGAGATGTGGAATTGAGCATGAGTATGTCGAAAAAGACGAGGCCAAGATGTCGGTCATCCGAAACGTCGGTCATGAGTGAAGCCTGCGAATAACTACGACAGTCGTCGGTACCTGTGCCAGAGAATAAAATTTGAGGCACTGACTTGACGAGGGGGATATCATCGTGGGCTTGCCTACGCACCCCGTGCGCAGTATGTTCAACGAGGCTACGAATTCTCCAAAATTCTAAACAAATGGTGAGTTTCAAGATATGCTGATCGCAAAAACAAACCGTCGATCTTCTCTCCATGCCATGCCACCATCTCCGCATCGACAATTATATTGCTCCTGACCTTGGTTGAAGAGTCCAGGTTCGTTCCTGAGACAACCCAAGAGCCTCGCGAATAACGCTATGGACACCATAACGATCCAAGGTCGAGTCTCGCTTGCTCTTACTAAATATCACTATGCGGAACGGTTGTCGCTGAGAATTTGGACATGGATCTGGGCGCGTTCGCCGTCGTATTTTGTTTCTGCCCAAATTTCCTTGGAAGCTCGAAGTATCTCGAGAGCATGCAGACATCCTCTGCCTTTTGTGGACTTTGGGATCTGGAAGAATGGTCATCGCAGAACGATTGAAATAATTGGGAAGGTAGCTACCTCGATGGGAGTTCCTATCTGAGGCATAACGGCACCATTGATACCAGCATCAAAGGCGGCTGCGGCGTCGTCGAGCCCAGAGCGTACACGGTAGATGTTGAGCATTTGTCGGCTTGGATCCCAAGCTTTCATGGCGTCCTCCTGCTCAAATTATTCATTAGGAAGAGAAAGGAGGTCGTAAATATCAAGTCAAACCTTGGATAGATGAGTGACGGCGACGGAGTTGAAAGATTTGAGCGCCACGGTATAGTGAGTGTCTGCCAAGGGATACAGGAGGGGACGCAGATCCTTTAAAATAATCTGTGTCAAAAATGACGCATCCAGAGGTGATAGGGAGCGGTATAGTGCGCGTATGATAGTAGATTTGGGACGGCGGGTGGCACGGGCATTGGCTCGCACTGAAATATCGGAGTATCCTGAGTGGGAGGCCAGCTCTTCCAGCAGATTGTCAACCTCTGCAATGCTGAGAGGGCTGATATAATCTTCAGCACACTGATGGGTTGTAATTAGAATGTGCTCAGACGAGGCGGGCTGAGCCTCACCGAAGAACTCTTGTTTAAAACTTTCAAAACTTCTTGGCCTAAACACCCAGAGGAACCATCAGCACTCCACTGACGAAGGGGTGTCGCAGAGATCCCGAAACAATCTGAAAGCGCAGAGGCCAACCTGGTCTCCTGCATGTCGTATTTTCGTCGCGTATCCTCCTCTGGGAAGATGAGCCGAAACACGATGGCAGTTGTATTGGCGGGAAGGGGGCAAACTCGCTGCGGAGGCGTGCAATCCAATTTTTTAGAGTGACCAGAGCGGGGTATGAAGCATTGTGAGTGTCGCGTCTAATCCCTGTTTTTCTAGAACGACTATGGCGGGAGATTTCGCGGAGAAGGGATACAAAACTGCGAGGTCAGTCTGTAACGGTTCATAGCAACAGAGAGTAGACTAACAAGGAGAACGGCACACCCTGCGGTACTGCCTGAGATGTTGTGGACATGGCTATATGTGAATCATGGTACCGAGTCGCGACGCGCTCGTTCAAGGTGTTTAGATTGCATGTGACTCGAATCGGATCACAATTGACACAACATCTCCATCCGTAAATACAAGCAACATATATGTATGATATAAGAATGTCTCCACCAATATAAATGCCCAGGGAAGTAGAAAGTAAACGAGGGTGTGGACGTGCCCGAAAGATAGGCAGTCTGAGAAGCATGACGAATTAAGACAGCGGATGCTAAGATGTGAGATAGGTAGAAGATTCAAGGTATGAGAATATAAATAGGTCTGCGAAAGGCAGGTGAGCATGGTGGGCATGGAAGAGCGGGACAACATGCAAGTCAGGATTATGGGTAATCCTTTTCGGTCATAATCATCCTCTCCGTTCGCATCGCGTCCACATCGCCGTCATGAATAGAATTGCCGTTGATGACAACGCCGTTCTCCATTCGGAGGTCGTTGGCGGGTGTGCTTGGCCGAGACGACGCCATCCCTGAGGATGTCGCAGTGGCAGTGGAAATGAGCTGTTGATTCTGAGGGAAGTACGAGCGTCGTTGCATTTTCTTGAAGTCGTAGGACGTAAATCTGGCAAGAAGGGTGAATCAAGTTGGATAGCGAGGGGGATAGACGTACTGTTCTTCCATCTGCCGCATCTCAGGAGAGAAATTCTCCTGATTTGCTTTGCGGGTCTTAGCTTTGAGTGGGTTATCCTCTAAAAGGAGTTCCTCCAGCTCATGCGAGGCGTCAAAGTTGGCCTTCTTGGCCTGTTACAGTATTTTAGTTTTGCTAGAAAGAACAAACTGTGTAAACGCACGTCAGGGACAAATGGAGGCGTTTGTTCCTTCGATTCCAGGGTGTCCCAGTCGATAGTTTTAAACCATTGGTGCCGTCGGAGTTCCTGGAAGCCCTCACCGTTTGGTTTACAACCAAAACGTCTGGCCGGATCACGATCCAGTAACTAGAAAATAATTAGACAAGTATTTCTAAAAATAAAATAAAAAGTTTACCCCTTTAAGGACCTGCATTCCTGCCCGACTGCACTTCTTTTCCGCGTCTTCCGGCCATTTAAGAGGGTCCTTCGTTATGCTGTACGTGAGGTCGTTGTTCGTCCGTCCGCGGAACGGCCGACGCCCAAATATGAGTTCGTAGGCACAGACGCCAAGTGACCACCAATCGATGCCATAGCTATAACCTCGCTTGACCAGTATTCTGTGCAGCTTTACGTCAGACACAGCGGTGTTGAGGCAAGTAAACGACAAACTCGGGTGCCATGTACGCCATCGACCCAGCAACGCCCATTAATTTCCTTTCCGTGAATTTGAGACCGATGTTAAAATCCGTAAGATGGGCATTTCCCCGCTCATCCAAAAGGATATTGTCGGGCTTCAGGTCGCTACACAGACGAGTAAGGGGTACCGCAGGGGGATGCAGCCAGATGAACACCCACCGATGCATTATATTGTTGTCATGTAAAAACTGCACAGCAGAGGACAACTGTGCGACGTAAAACCGAACGACTTCCTCGTCCAAAGAGCCGAGCCGTTCTAGATGGACTAGGGGGCGTGTCAGGACGTTGGAGCCATCAGGGATGGGTGGACGACTCACAACGAAGGTCCCCGCCTAGCATAAGGTCCAGCACAAAGAAGCAGTTCTCGTCGTCCTGGAAGGCATAGCGCAGATTGACGATGAAGGGGTGGTCGATCTTGACATGGGAATAGAAAAGTCAATAAAGACGGATGCAGTTGAGGTGCGGACGGACCTCTTCGAGCAGTCGCCGCTCCTGGACGACATTGGGAACTGCCTTCATCTTGACACACTTTGCTTTGTTGATGTATTTGAGAGCATAGAGCTCGCGAGTCTGTTTATGCTGGACCACACGGACCTTGATGCGGGGGGTTCATAAGCGAAAGACGGCGCTGGGGGGCACGCACCTTGCCGAATGCACCCTTGCCCACACAACGGAGGAGGACAAAGTGAAAAAGGGTAACGTCTCCGTCAAAGTCGACCGGCTGGAAAGATATGAGAGAAGAAATTGGAGGAATAGGGATGGGGACTGACGGTTGGCCTGCAACAGACACCACCCATGGCAAAGAGCGTAAAATGGTCGTGGAGGGGGAGAAGGAGGAGGAGGACAAGGACGAGGGCAGTCGAGCCCAAGGATTAGCGGGAGACTCTCAAGGAGTTGAGAGGAGAGACAGACTTAGGGTCGTTGATGTGAAACAAATAGATCAGTGATGGATCCCACCCTACACACGTCCCCCCATGTCCAATTTTCTCCGTCCCCTTGTCCTCTCTGGTCCCTCTGGCGTCGGTAAAAGCACCCTTCTCCAGCGTCTCTTTGCAGAGTTCCCCGACAAGTTTGGCTTCAGCGTCTCTCGTCAGTCGACCCCAGTGCCCTCAATCCCTGCTGACACCTCTCAGACACTACCCGTTCCCCACGTCCAGGAGAAATTCATGGAAAGCAATACTTCTTCGTCCCAACCCACGAGTTCAAGGACTTGATCGTCGCCGGCGCCTTCATCGAGCATGCAGAATTCTCAGGCAACTTCTACGGCACCAGCTTCGAGACTGTCCGTCTCGTTCACGAACAGGGCCGCCGCTGCATCTTGGACATCGAGGCCCAGGTATGTCTCGCCGACGATCCCTCGTGTCCCGGAACAGAACCTGCGCCGTAGGGTGTGCGCCAGATCAAAGCCTCCGCCTTGGATCCCATCTACCTCTTCATCTCTCCCCCCACCCTCTCTGCCCTTCGCTCTCGTCTTCAGGGCCGCGGAACCGAGACAGAGGCTTCGACCCAGAAGCGGCTCGCCACCGCTCTCAAGGAGATTGCATACGCCAAGGAACCGAATGTGCACGATTTGGTCATCGTCAACGACGATCTCGACAGAGCATACGAGCTGTTCAAGAAAGTGGCGTTGGGGGAGGAAATAGTCGCCGATGCTCTTCCGCCGCTTGATGATTAGACACTCGGATGTTACAATTAGAAAATAGTAATAATACACAGCTACAGTACACTAATTATTATCGAGTGAATCGTAAATCATCGCGGAGAGTGCAAATCATTGAGGACATCCTCAACAGTCTTGGAATCGTTGAGCAGGTCGTCGATCGCCCTCGACCAGTCAACCCCATCCCCATTCCCCACCGGCACGCGCTTTTTCTTGGACCCCTTCTTCTTGCCATCTCCGCCTATGCCTCCAACAAACCGCTTGCCAGATTCGAGCTGCGCGAGATGCTTGACTTCACCAAAGTCCGATGCAGCCTGAGCCTGCAGAAACGTGGCTCCTTTTGCACGATGGATAAGACAATCAGTCTTGTTGTAACCGTCCAGTGTGCCTTCGAAAGGCTGGTGGGAACTTTCTGGCATGGGACTGCCATCTTTTAGGAGAGAACCGTTGGTCTTTTGCAAAACCGCCTCGATATTCAAGCTCTCCCCCGGCGGAATGGCATTCGGTTGCGAAGGGGTGACGCAAGGCATGTCAACTTCCTTGCGGAGAACTCGGTCCACGTCGACAGCGGAAAAGAACGCGACGCCCTGGGGTAGGTCATCCATGCCGAGCTTGTACGCAAACATACTGCGCGTCCAGACATTAGCGATTTGCAATGCCAAAGCTGCGCGGTACCGGTCTGCATCGGAGACGAGGTATCGCAGTTCGTCGTGGACAGAGATAAGATACCTGGCCTGTATGTCGTATTTGCGAATGAGATAATCCATCGAGACGATGAGCAGATGCAAGTAGTCCACGCCAGACGACTGAACCACCCAGTTGATCCGCGAAGGCATATAATCGGAGCCAAAGTCAGAGGGAAGATATTCTTTGGAAAGGGCATAAGTAACGCCACAGCCTAGTGCGGGGGTCTGTGGTCTGTCGCTGACCGCAATCTCCTCTAGCTTGTTGAACAGAAAGCTTTCTGTCCCACCAAACCAGAACTTCCTGTCAAAGATATCCGTCCGGTGAGTATTTTTACCCTTCGTCGAGGCATATAGGTTTGTCGCAAGTTTCTGTGCCTCATCCTGCAACATCCCAGCACTGTTCTGGAGCAAAAGGAGAATGGCGTGCCTCATCCCAGCACCGTAAATCCTAGAATAATTGAAGACTTTGGCTTGATCCCTCGAAATGCCGAGAATGCTTGCCGTCTTCGAATGAAGATCGGTCCCGGCTGCTTTCGTGCCTTCCAGGGTCATCCAGCCTATAGCAGTAGCTCCATGCAACCCAAACTGAGCGTCTCCCATGCAGCTCGAAATCCACAGTTCCTCCGAGTCGACGTCAGCACCCACGATGGCATACCCCGGCGGAGCGCGAACCATCGCCTTGAGTTCCGAGCCAACGCGATTCTTCTTCGCATTACTGGCAGTCAGCCACGTCTTCTCGATGGCGCGACGGGTCACCGTCCCCATAGTGATGACTTGTGGCAAGATTATTCCCCACTTTTTTTGCTCCCGGTTGTCAGCGAACCCCAGATCGCGTTGCACTGTTCGATCCTGCCAGACGACGTTCTGGTTGAGAATGCGATCTCTCGCACTGATCCAATAGCTGCACATCGCGTTCATGTCCAAGGCCTCCATGGCCTCGCTCCCGGGACTTTTCAGGGTTCCGTCCTTGGAATACTTCATGAACGTCTTCCCGAGCGGACTTCCCACATTGGCCTGCTCGCCATCCTTGTGCGGAAGCTTATAAAATATGTACCCGCCTCTGAGAGTCGCCTCTGCCAAAGCATCGTCAGCGGGGTCATAGAAACTGAGTGCAGTGGACCGGGTAGGGAAAGATGCCGAGGCAGGAACACGAAAGATCCATCCATGTTCCCGTGAATGGAATAAGGGCCAATTCAGCCAGGAGAGCTTCAACAGGAGGGGGGCGATTCTGTTTCGAACCGTGATGTCGAGAGTTCCAGGAGGCATGTCCTTTTTGGGTTTTGTCGCATCCCAATACCACTTTGGCCAGATCACAGGAAGTGGCTTTGACGGCGTCAGTTTTTTAACTCGTTTCTTCGGTAGAGAAGCGACGGCGTCGATGTTTTCCACTAGACTCCAGTCAAGCTGTCTGAACCAGCTATCTTCCAGCACGGCCGACATCCCATTTTGCCAGTCAGAGTAGACGGAGTCTGCGAGTGCTTTGACCTTTTCAGCAACGTCATCACCTCTCTCTCCGCGCGATATCAGAATCGCGAGATCGACGTCACGAGAAGTCATTCTGCCGCTGGCGAAAGATTTCAGAGCATGTTTCGTGGAGAGAACGGCGTTGGTTTTGAGCTTGTTAGCGGTAGCAAATCGAGCGACTGATTGATCTGCGGGTGCAAGGTAATGCCACTTTTCCTGATATGACCACCTTATCGGTTGACCATCGTAGGCGAGCTGAAGTAAAAGCGGTAGGATTCTCTCAATGGAGCGCGCTGAAAGGGGGGATTCTCGGAGATGAGCGTACCACGACGGCAGCTGGGTGGAGGAACACGCAGTCGGATCGTTACTCGGAGCCTCAAGTATAGCCTGAAACAATTGAGAAACAGATCATGCAGGAACAGAAAACCAAGTACCACTGGATCCGGGGCAGGACACCCCGGGATTTGCCTGCTACTTTGGGCGCCCAATCAAGTTGATTTAACCAGACATCGTCCTTCCACTTCTCCTTCCCAGGTTCATCCATGAAAAACGACAACGCTTGATGTGCCAAATCCGCTAAACGGGACTTGACCGCTTTCTCTAGGCCCAGGTAAACTCCTTCCGCTTGTTCGAGATAGTTTCCCAGCCCTCGTCCACACAGAGGAAACTACTCCCCATACTGAGGATCCCCGCAAAACTGACGGGATGAGGACATTGAGTGAGAAACAGGGAGCACTTTTGCAAAGACCGAATGGGTGGCCTGAACGTCAGACGCGCAATAAGACAGGTAATCGGGCAGCGAGGCCAGAATGGCGGAAGGAGGAAGTCGCATGAAATCATCTCGTGTGGATTTGGGTGCGTGAAGCGGGACATTATGAAGGGCAGCGACTTCGGCGAGGAGTTGACAGACGTCAATGCCTCCCATGTTTTCGCGGTACCTTCCTCCTCTCCCTGCTCGGTCCCACCGAAGGTTTGATCGAGTTCCGACGGGAATGGATGCGAAGCGAGGCTGTCTTCGAGTCTGTCCTTTAGCCTACCCAACTCCTCCTTTTTTTCGGTGTTGTCTCCGAGGTCCAACGCATCGTGAGCTCTTGAGCATCCCTCCGAGGGCCGTGCGCGCCTCCTCTTCCCTTTCTTTTTCTGCTTGTCTGTCTTTCCTCCATTTCATCCATGCAGGCCGCTGATTGCTACTAATGCCTTGGACTGCGACATGTAAAGCCATCGTGTCGAGCCACCGATTCTTAGTGCCGTCAAGATGGTACTCTTCTTTGGTCCGCCCTCTGTCGTACGACACATTGTGACCCACTACAATCCGCGGAACTGACGGGTCTCCCAGTGGGATCAGCTGCACAGGATCATCGGATTCGTGAAGCAACCAGGGAGAGACCCAGGCATACCACGCAGAAGGAGACGCAGCACATGCCATGATAGCGTACGGATGGTAGTTCGGCAATGTCTCGACGTCGAATGTGAGCAAGTCCTCGGGAGATCCGTCATCCTTGCATGGATAGTCGATTGCTTCGCTATAACTCGATCCATCGGGCATGTAATAATATTTAGTCCAACCGCTCTGGTGAATGTTCCATTCGGTTGCATCCGGGATGGGGGGCAAAGCCTGGGCAGCAAATGACCTGGCGAGGCTGAGATACGGCTGAGAGAGGGCGGAGCCGATGCGATAAAAGTGTTCCAGGAGGTTGTTGCCCTGAAGCGGCGGAAGGGTGAAAGAAGTGTCAGGGAGGGTGGAGCCTTGGGAGGGATCCAGTCCGTGCTGTTCAAGGTGCTGTAATGCGATGTTGATATACGACCTATCCGGCGCCGGAAACGATACGTTTTTAAAAATCTGGGAGTGCAGAGGACGAGAGAGCATTTGGACACCCAATTCATTTCTTTTAACTTGATACTAGTCATCTTCTGCGCCAAATTGAGCAGCGGAGGACTCACTATAACCCTTCTTGGGAGTCGCGGTCGCGGACGCGTCTGCACGAACCTCCTTTTTGCGAACGGTTTGCGGTTGAGCAGCAGGTAGTTTTGTGAGCTGCAATTGAGCCTGAAGATGGGGTCTAGATGACAAAGAACGAGTTCCGGAGGTAGGCAGCGTCCTGGCGGCCCCAACATCCCGATACCATGATATTTCATGTAATTCGGAAAGTAGAAGGGGTTGCTTGTCCGTGTTTACAACCAACGCCTATACGCGTCTCGCGCAACTTGACTTTCTCCAAATTATGTCTATGCAAATTTTCGGGCAAGAGGCATGTAATCTGTATGCTTTTCTGTTTTGCCTTGCTGAAGGACACCCAGGCGACGGAGGAAAAGGCTGAGAATGCGCGACTTTCCTCGTTTATTGGCGCCACTGCTCTTGGGGATCTTGTCAAATCAACCCTCGGTCCCAAAGGAATGAATAAAATTCTCCAGTCCGCATCCTCTGGAGACATCAGTGTAACCAATGATGGTGCTACGATTCTCAAGGCAATCCAGCTCGATAATGCGGCTGCAAAAATTTTGGTCAATATCAGTAAAGTCCAAGACGACGAAGTTGGAGATGGGACCACGAGCGTCACAGTTCTCGCGGCAGAATTGCTGCGAGAGGCGGAGAAATTGATCGCGCAGAAGATTCATCCCCAAACTATTGTGGAAGGGTATCGGATCGCGAGCTTGGCCGCGTTAAAGGCCCTCGAGAATGCGGCTGTGGATAATTTGTGCGTTTTTCGTACTTCGCGGTACCAACTCTGACCGGGAAACAGCTCGGATCCCAATATTTTCAGACAAGACTTGTTCAACATTGCCAGGACAACTTTGTCGTCGAAGGTATTGTCGCAAGACAAGGACTATTTCGCCAACTTGGCCGTTGACGCGGTCCTGCGGTTGAAGGTAAATCTTCTTATCTTCTTTACATTGCGTTAATGCGTGAGTAACTTTCCTAGGGATCTACCGACTTGGAACACATCCAAGTTATAAAAAAAGTTGGTGGAAAGCTGACAGATTCTTATCTTGACGAAGGTGGATTTCACATTCTTTGTACTCTGTTTGATATCTGATGCGTTTTAGGTTTTATCCTTGACAAGACCATCGCTGTCAACTCTCCAAAACGAATGGAGAATGTTAAAATTCTCATCGCTAATACATGTCCGTTCCGATGTTGTCTAATCCCTGCCTCTAAAATTATTTACTTTAGCTATGGACACCGATAAAATCAAGATCTTTGGTGCACGCGTCAAAGTCGATGGCACAGGGAAACTTGCAGAACTCGAACGCGCCGAGAGGGTACGTGTCGCGCCGAACCTTTTTATTCCTGTTAATTCTCCGCCCAGGAAAAAATGAAAGCCAAAGTCGACGCAATCGCAGCACATGGAATCAACTGCTTTGTCAATCGGCAGCTAATATACAACTATCCAGAGTCGTTATTGGCCGAGAAAGGCATCATGACCATCGAACACGCAGACTTTGAAGGCGTGGAGCGGCTGTCCCTTGTCACTGGTGGTGAAATTGCCAGCACGTTTGAACGGCCAGACTTGGTAAACCTGGGTCACTGCGAGTTGATTGAGGAAATTATGATCGGCGAGGACAAGGTATGTTACTCCCCATTCTCCCAGCTCTTTCATCCCTGACTTTACTTTTAGCTAATAAAATTCTCTGGAGTTGCAGCTGGAGAAGCATGTACAGTAGTGCTGCGTGGGTCGACGAACCAAATGGTAGATGAGGCTGAACGTTCACTGCACGATGCACTGTCGGTACTCTCGCAGACGGTCAAAGAGACACGGACGGTGCTCGGAGGCGGGTGTTCTGAGATGCTCATGAGCTGCGCCGTTGATGAAGAGGCGAGGAAGGTCAAGGGGAAGAAGGCAATCGCATGCGAGGCTTTCGGGCGCGCACTTCGGCAAATACCCACGATACTGGCGGACAATGCAGGTTACGATTCGTCGGATCTGGTGTCACGGCTTAGAGCCGCACACTACGAGGGGCAGGCGGACGCCGGACTAGGTAAGGTTCTGTTTTGCGCCCGAACGCTGGTGATTTGATTTGGTGTCCAGACATGGACTTGGGTACCATCGGATCTATGAAGAAACTGGGAATAACTGAGAGTTACAAATTGAAACGGCAAGTTGTTCTGAGTGCTAGCGAGGCCGCAGAGATGATCATTCGGTCAGCCTTTTTCTTGAATTTTTCTCGAGATTCTTCTCATTTTATGTTTTAGGGTCGATGACATCCTGCGGGCATCTCCGCGACGACGTGAGGCAGTCTGAGTAGGCCAAAATTGCGTAGTACCACGAATTTTGTATAGAGTAGACGATATCAGTCACAACAACGTCACACTTGATTTTAGACTTGAACTTCATTATGCGCGCTACTCTTCGCGTGCTCGCTACGCACCGGCAGCTCATCCACTTCATTGGCAAGCGCTCCTGGCCATCTAGTGCGCATGCGCGCGTCCTCCCCGTTTGAAAGCCGTGCTAATCAGGCATTAGCTCAGGCAACACCCCACGCACACCCTGCCGCTCCGCCAGAGTTCCAGAAGCGGTTCTCTGACGTGGCGACAAGCCCGTCGGCGGAGGCCAAAGGAAAGAGCGGGAGTACGGTTTCAGAATACTGGCAGGCACCTGAGAGATTCTGGCGACCGCGAGTAGGGAACTGGAAGAAAGCGAAATTGATGCTGTTTTGGTGCGTTCGCCGCATTCTGTGGGATATGCTTTGCTCACTCTCACCTAGAGCGGTGGTGCTTCTTTACAATGAAATATGCTCAGTAAAATGAGAATACATCACAGCATTCCATTTGACTCAATCCTTTTCTGCGTACGCTAGCAAATGGTGCTCAATCTCCGCCTCGCCCATAACACGCCATTTTCCGCGCGTCTTGGGGTCCTCTTCCTCGCCTTCCGACACAATGCCTATCTCGATTTCAGCAGCTTTGTAGTCCGTTGCATGGACCGTCGACATGGCCTCGATCGCCATCTGCTGATCGTAAGAACAGAATAGATGAATGCCAATAAAGCTGGAACGCACCTCAATAACCGCAGACCTGCTCAATCCCTTCCCTGCCTTTGCGGCATCGTCCGCACCCCTCCCCGAATCGAGCTTCTTCCACTTTTTCTCGAGATGGTTCATCGCCTCCTGCTGTTTTTGACCCGCTGCCGTCGCGTGGAACCCGACGAAGAATCCTGCAGGGTCGAGCTTGAAGCACTGCGGCCCGAACTCGGCGTCAATCCCGATGAGTATCATAGCTTTGGAGTGGATCGTCAGATGAGGATACAGAATTCGCGTAACGTACATATTCCTAGCGGTCTCATTGCCGCCCTCTGCGTGTAGACCTGGTTGATGTTCGCCATGCGTCGGGCGAGTGTGTCAGGTGTTATTTCGTATCCATACTTGTAGCGGAATTCGGCAGCCTCTGACCGTGCGCGAGTTACCTGTGCGCGTGCATCGGCTGCAGCATATTGAGAAACTAGAATCAAGCCATAAAATTTGGGCGGAAGTACGCACCAATGAGTCCTGTCATTACGCAGCCGATTGTGGGGGTAATGCTAAACAGATGCGTGACGGTCGACGCGTCGAGCAATTTGTCCTGAGTATGGTATGTGGGCAAGGATGAATTGGGGAAAGAAACTAGCGTACGGGAACTTTCCGCTGGGTGATTACAACGGAGGTATCCTTGCCACGGACGGCTATGGCAGTGTGGCCCGAGCCGGAGATGGCTTTGAAGGCGTATTCTGCAATGACCCGTTGGATGGATATTGGGGGAAACAAACGCCAACTGACCGACTTGGTATAGCCGCCCCTCGGGGGAGAACACAGTGAGGTATCTGACGCCGTTAAGTTCTGTAAGATAGCTAGGACACGGAATATACCTGTCGTAGGATGTGCGCGACATGGTGGAAGCAGACGCGTAAGTGGTCACACTGTGTCACACTCGCTACTCTTTTCTAAATCTTAAATCCCTTTGAATTGCTCACAATCTCATTCATACGCGGAGTTTACAAATATATATTACTTTTCAATGCTCGTCTAACAGGTCATTGGTTTTTCTTGCCCGACTTGCGGGACTCGACAAAAAGTACCCTTCGTTGCACTTTGGGCGAAAAATTAGCAGGGCAGGGTTGCGGGACGCGGTGAGCGCACCCATTGGATCATATTTCACGGCAGAGAGTTTGGGCCCTATCCGGACACGCGTGCGGGTGTAAAAGTAGCCAGTTTGCGCAGTAGATATCAGGCGCACGATGAGTGTTCTGTGAAAGAATAAGCTCGAGGCGGGAAAGCCGCAATGGTGCGTTTGATAACACACCTAGCTTTGGCCTTGGCCATCGGAGCTCAGAACGAGGAACGAGGGAGTGTGTCAGAGAACTCCAGAAAATGGACGGAGGCGAAAGCAATGCCGTTGAAAGCAAACAGGGACAACGCCTTGCCTTCGTCTCTCCTGTACGTGTCCATCCCTTTCCACCTCGAGATTTCTGACCACTGGACTTGGTTTAGCGAAGATGATATCCCACGCAACATTATACTCCCTCGCAAACTCTCTCGGTGTCCTCGCAATGGTCACTGTGGTGGGCTATCACTTTGTCGCCATAAACGCAAAATATCTGTCGAAAGAAGTTAAATAGGGTCTCGGCGAGAGTGCTCGTGGGTGCATCTCCCATACACCTACACCTTCCCTCTCATCTCGCCCCACCTTTAGTCATTGCTGCGAGTTTGCTTTGTGTTGCCCCCGTAACCAACCACCTTCGTTAATAAAATAAAAATAATGAATGCCCATGCGTGCCTCGTATTCAGTAGTATGCCCAGCGCGTGAAGCATCCCAAAGCATTGCACACGTCTAGCAAGTTTGAGTAGATAGATTGGATGCGGCAACTGGGGTAAACAAACGCCACGTTCTCGACATCCACTTTCTCGTTTAGACATGATACACCGAAAACTGTTATTTCTCTCGACTCTACTGTTGACCATCGTCGGGTCCAATGCTCTTCATTTCTATCTCGACGCCAACGAGAAAAGGTGCTTCATTGAAGAACTGCCCACCGACACCGTTGTAGAAGGTCTGCTATCCAACTTTTCCCTGAATCACTCGCCAACGCGCTGTTATTCTAGGACACTACCGTGCTCTGGAATGGTCTGAGCAAGACCAAGTGTATGCAGAGGACCCGAATCTGGGCATTTGGGTGGAAGTCGACGTACGTCTTCCACTTTCTCGCACAGAGCGCAAACACCCAATTGGTCCAGGAAATGGAGAGCGGCCATAACGTTGTGAAGACCAAAGGGCCAAGCGATGGCCGGTTTACATTCACTTCCCATGAAGCAGGAGACCACTCGATCTGTCTCTCGACGAACTATACCTCGTGGTTCTCCAGTACACACATTCGGCTTTACCTCGATGTCGTCGTTGGATCTACCAAGGCCGACGCGGAGCACGACCGTTCCCATGTATCGGAGCTTGCCTCAAAAGTCCGCGATTTGAACCAAAAATTGGAGGATATAAACAGGGAGCAGCAATACCAGCGTCAAAGAGAGGCGGATTACCGAAATCTAAGCGAGTCTACGAATTCACGGGCGGTCTGGTACAGCTTGGCGCAAATTATAGTCTTGATTGCTACTTGTACTTGGCAGCTGCGACATCTCAGGGTGCGTTCCTTTACTTCACTCTTTTTCCCCGGCGTCCGCTGAAGCAACTTTTTTCTCAGCGATTCTTTGAAGATCGTAAGATGCGGTAACTACTCGTGTGTAATGCAATACATCCGCTTCGTTTATTGAGCGCTCTCATTTTGAGTAGCACCTTCTTCCCGTATTGGCCCTGTGAAATTTTGGCCATGATGTCTCGGACCTTCTGTCCTGCGACTTCGTCCGAATCTTGAGCAGGTATGGTGAGTATCTCGTGTTCTGGTGCTTTGAGCTGGATATCCCGGTTTGTGATGTGCGTTTGGAAGTCAAAGATTCACGTACTTTGCCTTGAGCAACGAGGTCTACAAGTGTTTTCATCAGATTTTCCTTGTCGTCCCGCGTGTGCGTCTGGTACCATCGACTTTGCCAAAATCCAGCAGTTGTAAGATTCTTGAAGATAAACAAGGATGTCGGAAGGGATAATGGTTGCTTAGACATGGCTCCATAGGAAACGAGGTACGCGTCGTGTCCGAGCAGTCTTGCCATGGAAGTGGTGTCCTTTCCACTTACACAATTGAGACCTAACCGAATTCCCTGTAAACAGTCCAGACCGGCAAATTTCACTGCAACGCATTCATACCTCGCCGGCGGTCCAGTCTTTGATGATGGTTTCAGTTAGACTCCGGTCAGCCAAATCGTCGTATGTTAAGACTTCTGTTCCGCCCAGAGCTTTCAGCTTTTTCGTTAAATCACCGAGGTCTGGCCTTGAGAGTATTAATTATGTTCTGGAGAAAGCTCTTGCATAAAAGAATACCAACCTGTTTCGAACCAAGTTGAGGGTTTTCAAGCCACGGGAAGCGGCAATTTGGATTACAGATTGACCAACGGCACTGTTTGCGTCATTGTAAAAGACCTATCCAATGTTTCTTCTTCACCGACCTATTAGCGCCATTCTGTACAACCCATTCGTCCTATGTAAAAAACACCGTCAGTGAAATGCTGCAGAACAATGCAGAAACGTACCTTGCCCAGTGTCACATAGTCGTTAAGCATGTTATAGGCCGTCGGCGGGTTAACCTTGGGAAAGTGAGGTTTCAAAATCAAGGTGATAGTAGATAGCTGCACACCGTCATAGTAGCCCCATGCACTTCAGTAAGTCCGTCCGCCCGGGGAAGCTTGAGAACATCCATGGCGCCTACGTTTCTAGACGATGACCACGTTCCCGCCTGCGCCTTGGTCATGACGACCCAATCTCCGGCAGCAAGTCCAGAGACCCCAGTGCCCACTTGCGTAACCTCGGCGAGACCCTCGTTGCCGCCGACAAATACAGATTTCCCTCAGCTAGCGAAACGAGGGACGGCTTTGCTGGGTAGACGCCTTGTATGACATTGACGTCCGCGGGATTTATTGGCGCAAGAAGATATTTAATGTTGACGGTCTCGGGAGGAGGTGGCGGTAAAGATTTATACGTGAGGGCACTTAATACCTGACTGGGG
Organism: Mycena leptocephala; assembly: GCA_029378395.1. Classification (NCBI taxonomy): domain Eukaryota; kingdom Fungi; phylum Basidiomycota; class Agaricomycetes; order Agaricales; family Mycenaceae; genus Mycena; species Mycena leptocephala. The sequence continues at coordinate 151,349 of JARJLF010000153.1, forward strand.
TCGCCAGTTTGAGTGTATACGATAGCGCGGTTGGCGCGCACAAGGGACGCGCGGAACGCCATGATCGGATGAGTCCAACTTGGGACAAAAGCGGTTGTTGTCTCCGATTTGGCGAAGACTTCCATCCCGGGCGCTCATTTGGTAACTTGCTACTAACGTTTGCCAACGCCTTACATTCATCCACTGCTAATATACATGTACAATCTAACGTGATACCAAAGTTCTTCCACTTGAAAAAAGGAGAGTCGGCTTTCACTTCAAAACAAAGAAAGAGCACATACGTGACTGTCTTCTTCTCGACGGTCGCAACCTCCGCCTTTGCCCGATTCAACACCTTCTGGAACTCGGCCACACGGTGTCTCATTCGCGAATGCATGTACGCCTTCGAGCACTTGATGTGGTAATGCAAATAATCCCTGAAGAGCTGGATGTGCGAGATCGTGGCCGATGCAGTTGCCGGGTTGGTAAAGTGCCGAGGAAACAGCACAAATGTCACGTAGCCCGTGTCCTCAGTGTTTCGGAGGTTTGGTAGATGACGAATCTCTAAGGGGGGGTCGCGGTTGGAATAAAGGACTTGGGGGGCATTTTGAATAGACGGTTGCCGACGGGCATCGACAAATTCCTAGTCCGGTGTCGGGAACCAGAGAAATTTATACAACTCGGGACATACCTGCAAAAAGACCTTTCCGTATATCCGATCGGTCTCGTCCCGGAAGACTGTGGAGAAAATGACGGTAACACGATCGTGTGAGGCCTGAATATATATTGCCTCCTCGTCCCTGTAATGAATCTGCATCAAGTCTCCCGTGCCAGTGCCGGCAGAATCTAAGCCTTTCTGAGAGGTGAAACCGAGCTCGAATGGTGCGGCGAGGGCGTTGCGCTTAAAGAGGGCGATCGACATTATGAAGCTCTCGCGGTCTTCTATACGCAAAGTTGGGAGTTTGACAGCGCCATAAAATTGCGCGACGCACCATTGCTAGCAGGAAGCTGTTCGAGGTCGATTGCCAAGCTGACGTTGTACTCGGGCTCTGACTGCGGCTGAAGAAGCGATCCATATTCCCGTTTAAGCACGTCCAGAGCGCCATATTGGACAAGCTCATCCCAACAACGAATATGCATGAGAGAAGGAGAGCAGATTTGCGCTCGGGAGTGGATAAATGGAAACGGACTCCGTCATAGTCAACGAATTGAACATCAACAGAAGAAGGCCTGGAAGTCTGTAGTTAGATCGGAATGGTCACAGGGAACAGCAAGTACTTTATGATTTTCTCGGCCAAGGTCGTCTGTATAATAACATTGTGGGGTTCAAGGAGGATCATGGTGGTCGGCTTCAAAGCGATGTATTGTTTGCTAGCAGACGTGATTGCCAAACAACGCGTCTCGCTTTCTTTTACCTTCCTTGACTCACTTCTTCTCTTTGCCATGTCCGATCTCCCTTCTCTGCTCCTGGCTTCGTTGAATCCGACAACTAGAAAGTTGGCGGAGCAAAATCTTAACGCTCTCAGTCTCCAACCGGGATTTCTTTCCCATCTTCTTCGTCTCATCTTGGATGCTACCAAAGAACGCCCTGTCAGACTTGCTGGGAGTGTCTTCCTCAAGAACATTGCAAGACTCCGGTGGGAAGAGGTGCTTTAATTTCCCCCACATCTCTGGGCATTAAAATTCACGCTCGACTAGGATGTCAACCCGCTCTCAGAAACAGACAAAGCATCGCTTCGCGCGGAGCTTGTGCCTGCCATGCTCGCCCTTTCAAGCAACCCGGGAGATAAGGCTATCCGGGCTCAAACTGCGGAAAGCATATCCCTCATTGCGGAACTTGACTTTCCTGCCAAATGGCCAGATCTCATCGATGTCAGTTCTGGGTCTGTGCCTTTTGTTTTCACAGTACTCATATACCTCCACAGCACTTGACTGCTTCCCTGTCTCCCACATCATCATCCACAAACATAGCGATCCTACAGACCTCGCACTCTATCTTCTCTCAGTGGCGTGCCCATGTCCGCTCGGATACTCTATTCACGGAAATCAATCTAGTGTTGTCTAAATTTATGGAGCCTTTCCTCGGCCTCTTTCGGCACACCGCCGGGCTCCTGCTAACGCCTCCGCCGACACTCGACACTTCGTCGTCTAGTGGCGAGTACGCTGCACAAGCGCAGACCATGGCACTTCTCATGGAAATATTCTACGACTTTACATGCCAAGACCTGCCTCCAGCAATAGAAGATGCGCACGCCGAGTTTTTTAGTCCGCCTGAAGGATGGTTTCAGAGACTCCTTGGCTGGAACCCAGCGGGATTGAATGTGGATGTGAGTGAGCTGATCCAGGCATTATTTTGTTTCTGATATCTCAACCCTCGATAGCCTGATGAGACAACTCCTTCCCTGCCGTCTCAGGTCAAAACGGGAATCCTACAAATTGCCGAGGTACTTCACTTTGAATCGCATCCTTGTTTTGTTGACACAACTTTTTAAAGCTCTTTCTCCAACTTTATCCAGAGCAGTTGCAGCAAACACGCACCATTGAATCTTTTATGCAGGGAGTTTGGACGATGATAGGTAACAACAATATGCCTGGCCTTTCGGACGACGGGGTAGGTTGTTTTGTGGTGTGGCGAGACCAATCTCTAATTTATGTGTGGTCCTAGCTTGTCTCTCAGTCGCTTCGTTTTTTGTCCGCCACAATTCGGTCAAACCATTACACCTCTCTGTTCTCAGGGTCGACACTCTCTACAATCATTCAATCCATTATCGTGCCAAACGTCCTTTTCCGGACCTCGGATGAGGAGATGTTCACCGATGATCCTCTAGAATTCATTCGCCTATCTCTTTTCGATTCTTCGTCTTCCGCAGCCGGCCTTGCCAGTGGAGCAGATGGACGGACTCGTAGACAAGCAGCCGCGGATGTGCTCAAGGCTTTAGTGGGTAGTGGGTTCGAAAGGGAAGCGACCGCTGAGGTCGAAAAGTGGGTTCAATTGGGTTTGGCGCAGTATAACAGTGCTACCGTTCAGGACCGGGTTGAAGGCCAGGGATGGAAGGCGAAGGATGGTGCGGTCTATCTGATGATGGCTGTGGCTACGCGAGGCTCCACTTCTCAAGTACGTGTTTTTATTTCTTATGATCCGCTCATTGAACCCATAACAGCTCGGTGTAACGTCAACCAACGCGCTCGTTGATGTTGTCCAATTTTTCTCCAGCCACGTATTTGCGGATTTGGACGCTCAGGAGGGTTCGGTTCATCCGATTTTGCAAGTTGATGCTATCCGCTACTTGCTGAGCTTTAGAAATCAAGTAGACATCCTCCCCCCTGGTCCAACAACAAAAACTCATATTATTTGCAGCTGACCAAACCTCAATTACTCGCGGTGCTGCCGCTGCTCGTCCGGCATCTTGCCTCGCAAAACTATGTCACATATACATATGCGGCTATCACGATTGACAGAATTTTGAGCATCCGACGGGACGGGGCGAACTTGTACGTGCTCGGTATTTAATCTTGTTGGTCCTATCAAACTCCAAATCGCAGATTCGCGCAAGCCGATATTCACGATCTAGCTCCCAGTTTGCTAGCCACTCTCTTGTCCAAAATAGAGAGCGCTGGGACAGCGGAGAAGGTGGCTGAAAATGATCACTTGATGAAAAGTTTGGCTGTTCCTTTGCAGTCTTACTAAAACTCAATCGTTTCTCGCAGCTGCCATGCGCGTTATTCTCACTGCTCGACAAACGCTCACACCCGGATATGAACAAACTCTTGGCCGACTTGTCGGGATCTTAGGGGTCATCTCTAAAAACCCCAGTAACCCGCTTTTTGACCAATATATATTCGAAAGCATATCTGGACTGATGAGGTTGGCTTTCAAACCTTTCCACATAAGATACACTGCTCATAGTAACATAGATTTGTTGTCGAGGGGACGCCTGTCACTTTACCGACTTTTGAAGGCGCGCTGTTTGGGCCATTCACAATAATCATACAGCAAGATATAGAACGTGAGTGGCCAGTGTGCGATCCTCGGAAACTGAAATCGATCTCGATGCAGAATATATTCCCTACGTCTTTCAGCTACTCGCCCAAATGCTCTCTCTCCACAGTGGCGATGTGCCCGCCCAATACCGGCCATTGCTGCCGTTGTTGTTCACCCCAGCTACATGGCAACAAAAAGGGAGTATCCCGGGATTGGTCAAATTGCTCAAGGCATTCCTTGCCCGCGATAGCATTCAAATGATGGCTGCCGGGCAAATTGCTAATGTCCTCGCTGTGGTGCAGCAGAGATTAATCCCAAGCAAGTTGAACGATGTTTGGGGCTTCGAGTTGTTGCAAGGCGTTGTCATGTTTGTCCGTCCGTGAGTATGACCGGGCCAAAGACAAAGGACTCGAATTAATGCGTTGAGCAGAAGCGATTTGCGGCAATACTTCAAAAGCGTGGTCATGACTCTCCTGACGAGGATGCAGTCAAGCAAGACCGACAAATTTGTTTATCTCTTCGCAAAATTCCTGCTTTACTGTATGGCGCTCAATGTCGAAGGCTTGGGGCCAGATTATGTGATTGAAACCATCGAAGAGATTCAACCACGGTATGTCCTAGGATGCGCTCTGGGGCATGTGCTAATCGCCATCGCAGGCTGTGGTCGCAGATCCTAACCAACTTTGTGCTTCCTCAGGTTCCGCTGATGCCTCAAAAGGACCGAAAGTTGGCTGTCGTTGGCTTCACGCGCTTGTTGACCAGGAGCAGCGGCATGATGCAGGAGCCAAATGTCCAGCTCTGGTAAGCCACTACAGCTTCCGTTGTGTTTCCTGAGCGTTGAATACCTTGAAGGCCTCCCGCCTTCACGTCTCTGGTGCAGCTTTTCAGGAGTCAATATCTTGCTGGCGCGACCACGAGTTCGAAGACGGGCGACGACACAGCATCAGTCGGACTCACTGAGGTCGACCAAGAAGAACAGACGGCGGGCTACCAGGCGGCGTACTCGCGGCTTGCGGCGTCGGAAACGACCGAGACCGACCCGGTATCCTACGTACGGGATCCGGAAGAATATTTGCGGAATGAGTTGCGGGAGATGAGGGGGAGGAATGGGCAGCAGCTGCAGACGCTGCTGTCTGCGGCAGACGCGAGCGTAGTTGGACCGTTCAATGTATTGTAGTACTTGTAGTACAAGACAAGCGCGGAAATGCGGAATAGATTTTGTGATGGATTATTTGTATCAGACCCGGCCTTAACCGTCATGCTAGCTCGTCGAACGCTGAGCCGCGCGCCGTCGGCGCTTTCTGGAGCTGGCCCCGGAAATGCTCGTAACATGGCCACTCTCCGTGAAATCGAGCTTCGTCTCAAGTCCGTCAAGAACATCGAAAAAATCACAAAGTCTATGAAAATGATTGCGTCCACCCAGCTCACAAAGGCACAGCGCGCTATGGCTGCTGGCAAGCAGTATGGGATTGCAAACTCCGGTGCGTGTTGTTCTCCACTCCGTGCATTGACAATGTTTCTCAATCCAGACGTTTCTTGACAGAGGTTTTTGCCAACTCAACCTCGGCCACTTCCAATTCGAACAAACTCTTCATTGTCATTTCATCCGACAAGGGTCTGTGCGGCGGTATCCATTCCTCTGTCACCAAGGCCACGCGCCGCGCGTTCGCAGGCTCCGCGGAGTCTCCCCTTCTCAACGACGAGTCCAAGCCTGTCGAGGTTGACGGCGCGTCCCCCATCATGGTCATTGGGGACAAGTCCAAATCCCAGCTTATCCGCTCCATGTCGGCGAACCTCCGCATGACATTCAACCAGATTGGGAGGGATGTCCCGACGTTCGCCGACGCGGCGGGTGTTGCCGACTTGGTTATCAAGAGCGGAGTCCCCCACGACTCCGTGGTCATCGTTTACAACAAATTCGTGTCTGCAATCAGCTACGAAGCCGTTGCCGTCGAGGTCCGGGGTGAAGCGGGCCTGAAAGAGAGCGGTAGGTCGTTTTCTTCTCGCAACGAGTCCTAAATAACCGCGTGTAGAGGGCTTCAAGGCATATGAGATGGAGGACGACTTTACCAAAGACCTTGCTGAGTTCTCCCTCGCCAACGCCATCTTTGCTGCGCTGGTGGAGGCTCATGCTTGCGAAGTCAATGCTCGGTAAATTGTCAACTGAATAATCTAAATACACGCTGAACTCTTCCAGTCGCAACGCCATGGACAACGCTTCCAAAAACGCAAAGGACATGATCGGGTCCCTCCAGATGCAATACAACCGTGGTAGACAGGCCGCTATCACCAATGAATTGGTTGATATCATTACTGGTGCGTTTCACTGTACTTTCTCTCATGCAGCTGTTCTGACCGTCCAACAGGTGCTAGCGCTCTATGAGATAGAAGTCCTGACGTGGAACCGCTAATATCATATTCATTCATTCGTAACGCTGAGAATCCGCACGTCCATGAGATAAGTTCCGTTGAATGTGTGGTATGATGTTTTGATCATGGTTTTGTTCTGGACGAGCATCTAACTACGGTAGTCTCCGTTAATTCTCACATAGTCCTAAATAAACCGAGAGTGAGCAGACATCGAAAAGACGGTGGGATCACGTACGTAGCTGAAATCGCAAGTCCAGTAAGTTGCTTCTTCGTTCCAATGCCGCCCAAGTCAACACAGATCCCGAAGTCTTCTAGACTGAGTATTTCCTTTGCGCGTACTTCATCGACCATCTCAGGCTCCCCGTTCACAAGCACAGGAAGAGATGCAGTATTGTCAGAAGGAATGAATGTGACGCTGACTTTACTAGGGTCCAGACCAGGAATCGAGATGGATCCGGCCGCAGACAAAATACGGCCCCAGCTAACCAACGGTCAGTTGCATATACTGCAATAGATCGAGCCTGAACGTACTTTGCATCCTCACCGTAAAATGCAGTCTTGGCAAGCGCTGATGTGGATATGCGCGAGGCAACGCGATGGGCCACTTCATAGGTCGATGCTCCCTGTAAAATTTGGTTTCAAAAATTCGTTGTGGTTTTCGGGATTACTGCTCAAACCTTGACGTTGATCGTCACGAACTTTGTTGCTCCTTCACCGTCGCGTACGACCAGCTGCGCTAGCTCCATGGCAAATTGAGTCAGTTCAGTTTTAAAAATTTCGTATCCTCTGGCATCCGTCTCTTCATCGATCTCGACAACTTGGCCGTCTTTCGATGCAGCGGCTGCGCCGTTAGCAAGTACGAGAATTGTGTCATTGGTCGACATCTCCCCGTCGACGCTAATTGAATTGAAACTCCTTTCGACTGCATATGTTAAGGCGCTCTGAAGACTGCGCGGTGATACAGCCGCGTCCGTGAAAATGCATCCCAAGAGAGTAGCATGTAGCGCAGGGAAAGAGGTCGTCGCAGGGCCCATGTTGGGGTGGATCATGCCCGCGCCCTTGTCCATGCCCGCCATGCGAAATTCGGTGCCATTGATCGAAAAAACGCGAGACCGCAGTTTCGGGAAGGTATCGTGGTCATAAACGCCTTTGCTGCCCGTTCCCATGCGGGAAAATCGGACGCGAGGGTGCGGGCTGGGGTAGCCTGGGACCGAATGCCTTGGACAATTTTTGATATGGGCAGATTCTGTCCAATGACACCGGTAGACATGACTAGTGTGTGACTATCGGCTGTAGACTTGGACGGGGGCAACAGCGCGTCGGTCTCCCGGACCATTGCCCAGGCGTCCTCCAAACCTGACGGCCTTGGGTGCGGCGAGTAAGTAGGCAGCGACGGGGCGAGCACAGAACATGCCTGTGACAGCATTGGCACAACCGCTGTTGACGACTACGGCTCTCGCCCTGCCGCCGTTCTGGGTGAGGATCTGGTCCGAGACCACGACGGGCGCGGCCTTGAATGCGTTGCGGGTGAAGCACGCCGCTGCGGACGCTGGATGCTCCGACGTCGATACAATGAGACCAACGTCGAGGACGCCTGGCTTCTTCTTCACGCCAACATGGATGCCTGTGGCAAGATAACCGGTCGGAAACGAGGAGGAGGGAAGAGGGCGATGGAAATGTGCCTTTGGCGGGGCCGGCTTGAGTGTTATGGTCGAGGAAAATCGCTTGAACATGGGGGTCGAAGGACAAGAGACGTACGCCGGGTTTAAGAGGAATCTAAGAACTAACTCAATGACTCAGGCATTTTTGCGGTAGGATAGAAAAATGTATTCCCGAGGCCCGTGCTGTAAATACAGGGTAGTACAGCAGTATAGAGGGATCTGGGGACGAGTATACCGTCGCTCCGTTACTCAAGCACCCACAAGAGAGTGTATGAGTGCAGAACTCGATTTCTGCATCGACGGCAAAGTCAAGAAAGACTTGTCCAATTTTTTTGGCGAGATTACATAAGTAACATTTTCTTTCAATGTTCACTGCATTGGCTCGCAGTGTCCCCGGCGTGTCCTCCGTCCTACGGGCTCGCGCGCCCTTGCCCAGCTCCCCAATTCAAATCTCCCCAGTCTCGACTTCTCCCCCGAGCCAGAGCAGACCACCGGCGCAAAATCTTCCAAGGATCCCTTTCCTCCGTCGAGCAAAAACGCCGTAGGATCGGTCGCATTTCCCTCGCCGTTCTGGTCCTGGGTTTCGGCATAAATGTGGCTTACATGGGCCGTGAATGGGACGAGTTTGAACTCAAGGCAAAGAAGCTGGTCCGTCCTCTGTCGTTTTTATCCGTTTGGTTCTGATACTGCCAGACCCTTGAAAATGCACCCGCGACGCGCTGGGGACGGACAAGAGAACGCTTCACAGATATATTTGACGTGGGTCTCCGCCGTCCGTCTGTTTTCTTAAGGTTGACTGGTTCAGTACTTCAATAAACCCGCTTGGCCCGAGCTTCTCCCTCCAGCTCTCCCCCCGCCCCACCAAAAGCCCTACACCCTCTTAATATCTATAGATGACCTCCTTGTCACCTCCACCTGGGACGTGCGTCGTTTCATTTTTTGTCGCTTGGGCAACTTCTTATCCTTCTCTAGCGCCAACATGGCTGGCGGACCGCCAAACGCCCGGGCGTAGACTATTTCCTCGCATACGTATCCCAGTTCTATGAGGTGGTAGTTTTTACGTCACAAAATTTCTATGTGCGTTCAGCCCATGTCGTCGATACCACGCCAATAATATATCTTTCTCCAGACCGCAGCCCCAATCCTGGACAAGCTCGACCGGTACAATTTCTACATCAGCCATCGTCTTTACCGGGAGGCTACACGGTCAATCAATGGCAAGATCGTCAAGGTGTGCTTTATTTGTCGTCCTTCCAACTTGGTAAAACTTTGCACAGGACTTGTCATATTTGAACCGACCCCTCAACACCGTCATCTCACTCGATACGAACCCGGAACATGTATCCACCCATCCCGAAAATGCGATTGTTATTCCGCCGTGGAAGGGCGACCCTAATGATAAAGGCCTCATAGCGATGATTCCGTTTCTAGAATGTAAGTGTCTTTTCTGGTGAGCAAACGCATTTACATTTTCTTTCAGCCATTGGGATCTACAAGCCCCAGGACATTCGCCCTATCCTTGCCGCCTACCAAGGAAAGGACATCCCTCTAGAGTATGCGAAGAAGGAGGCCGAAGCCAAGGCTCTGCATGTTGAAAAATGGTCCAAGGATCGACCACAAGGGCTAGCAAGCACAAGTTTTTCGTCAATGCTTGGCCTCTCACCAGTCCGTCTGCATTCCTCTCTTCTCTCATTTACGCTATAATGATGAGTTCAGAACACTCCACGCCGCCAAATACCCTTGACTTATCTCGAACAAAAGCGCTCTGAGGCGCAACAGCAGTACGCGGAGGAGCAAAAGTACATCCGGGAGCATAAAGATTATCTGGAGAGTCTGCTCCAGAAAGACCAGGAGATGATGGCGGCTGAAATCCCTGGGACCTTATGGGAGGCCATTGGGCAACTTACGGGAGAGCCAAAGAAAAAGCCTGCTGACCCGACGCAGGCTGGCAAGGAAGTTGATCCCGGGAAGGGTGGGGGCGCAGCATAGACGTCCGAACGTTTGTATCGCTAATCTACATAATATATCTTAACCCCCTTCTCATTCCCGGACTTGAACGTCAACTTTGTCACACGAAAGGTACCCAAGTCGGTTCAACGCCAGTAATAAATTTAGTTTCGTGGAGATTACATTGGTTTCCTTCTAAATACCCTCCCTCCGCCTGTACTTGAATCGACAAAGACTGAGCACTTGTTTCAGTTACGATTTAATGTCTTTGTCTGCAGCCGCTTGACGGTCGTGCTCCTCGATGTCCCTGTCAGGAAGATTAGCTTTGGTTTTTCTCGCAAAATAGTGCACTAACATCGCCTCCCAAGGGTAGTCGAGCCTGCCGTTCCATTAAGAAGAAGAATAGAAAGATGAAAAACGAAACTCACCACACGTCCTCTACAGTGGCCCCTGCAAAATAGCTGGAAGAACCTGTTCTTAGCTTGGAGACGGTACAACATAAGCTAACGCACGGTGCATCGGCTGGGAGGTCCGCCAGCTTGGCCTTGTTCTTGTTATGGACCACAAATATTCCAAATTTTGTGGCGTCGCGGAGGGCAGCACGTTCTGACTCGGGATGAGACAAAAGCTCTTCTTCGACATCCTTCTTAAGTTCAGAAAGCGCGTAGCTAAGACCGTTAAGCTAACAATACGAGTGTGTGACAACACAACTAACTGCAGGGTTTTCCGGGTGTCGTCAACCTCATCCTGTGGGGATCGGGATCGTTCAACGCATCTGAGTGAATAAAATGAGCATAATGCTAACCACAATTAAATTCCTTCGGCCTGAACAAAATGAGATTCGAGTGCACAGTACTATTCTTTGAAAACTTGCCTAGCAAGAGTTTTCCTGAATTCGGTCCCCTGTAAATACACGGTTGGTCGGGCGATGTCAATTCTTTCAAGGATTCTCACAGCCATTGGGTGCGAATAACCTCGTGGCCGATTTGTTCTGCGCTCGTGCCTTTGAAACAATTCAGCATGGATACGAAAGGGATAGTCCCGTAGAGCCGTACCTTCTACTGGCTCGTAGAGCGAGAGACCAATGGCCTGGATTTGAAGGGCCTTGTGCTCGGTTTCCTCCCGCAGAAAAGTGCGCATAACCCTCGCCGGGAAAAATCCACTTCCTAGGATGTCAGGCACGACCAGTGGAAACGGCCACGACTGACCCGCCACCGATGGCAACAAGGAGGTCGGGATTAAAATCTTTAGCGATCTTGGGCGTCGAGTTTCTAATCAAGTTATGGACTGTGGTAGGCCAGAATGAAATTCAGGTCAAATTTATTGGTAACTGGGGATCTCTCACTGTCGTTGTATGTGACGCGCAAGTGCTCGACCTCGGTGGACATTTTTTTTTGCGAACGAGGGCGATGGATGGAAGATAAAGTCAATCCAAAGACATGTGATCGCAACTGTAGCGTGTGCCTTTTGGTCGCGTTTCTCATGTCGGGTCCGTTTTCTACTTGTATCTCGCTCAACATTCGAACTGACAACGCTCAGACAATGCTTCTGGCTCTGGCGCGGGACCATCCAAGGCTATTGGCAGTCTTGCCAAAAAAACTACCGACGTAACTCGCCAGGGCACCCAAAAATTCAAGTTTACTCCAGTTCTTCCTGCTCGTCGACAAAAACCCGAGTGCGTAGTCACCCACTCTTCCGGAAACTCTTAGTTCTAAATCATTTCCCAGAGAAGTCAAAACTGTATTTTCTTCCTAGTTGCATTGGACAAAGTGACTCAACACCTGAATCAGGAACCTACAACTGATGCTATTCCGCAAGACTCTTCTCGTGGCCGTGGCCGCGGAAGAGGGCGGGGCGAGGGCAGGGGCAGGGGACGCGGCGCCCCCCGCGCTCCGGTTGAAATGACTGCCAGTGGACCATTCGCCATGGGTCCCTCCATGTCCGGCAACAACGCGCGACGATCGGTTCCCCGGTCCAATTTTGCCATTCCCAATCCCACCGTTGACAGAGCTTCTCTCGGGGCGGGCCTCACCCGTGTTCCAGCGGCGACCATTAAGAAAGAGAATGACTTGAAAGGAAAGGAGAAGGACAAACCGTCCGACGAAGAGGAAGAAGTTTACTCTGAACCGGATGAGGGGGTTGAGATCGTCGACATGGAGGATGTGCGTCAGATGGACTGGATGGCTCCTGAGAGTCTTCGTAAAGAGCGGCGCTATCCCAAAAAGAGGGTCAAGAAAGAGGAACCTGTTGACAATGAGCTTGAGCCCGGTTCGTCATCTGCAAGATCAAGTTTCTTTCTTTATTTTCGCTAACGTTCTCTGCAGCTGTTGTTGAAGTGGATGCTGCCAACGCGCTTGATCTAAGTGAGAGTGAGGAAGAGGAGGAGTTCGAGGACCTCATCGAGCATTTCGCGCGACAAGAGAACGTGAACGAGGTATAGTGTCGTTTATATCTCGGGCCTATCGCTTTCTTATAATCATATGTAGGATCCCACCTTGCGTGAAGAGAGGCTTTACTTCTTCCAGTTTCCTAACCCATTTCCTACCTTTCTGTCACCTGCAGTCGCTGTTCCTGACAGTGTCCCCGAAGTGGTTGATTCAAGCACCAAAAGAGTGTCCTTTGCTGACGACGTATCTTTACCGGGCTCTTCAAGAGGATCGATGGCTCCCCCCGAGACCCCCGTGGCCGCAAAAGCAGAAGAAAACTCAGTCATCGACGGCATTATTGGCAGTCTCGAAGTCTATCGCAGTGGCGCCGTGAAGATGCGCCTGCAAAACGGCATACTCTTAGATGTAATTAGATTGTTTCCGTCTGCGACTCCCTCTGATGCAATAAACCAAGGTAACGGCGGCAACGCAACCCTCGTTCCTTCAACACGCTGTCTGTCTCGATCTCGATGGAAAGCGTCTGACAATCCTGGGCGAAGTGAACAAACGCTTTGTCGTCTCCCCTGATATAGACACACTTCTCACTGCCATGGAAATTTCGGAACGGACACCGGCAGCAACAAAAGAGGAGGTCCAAATGGACACCACCTAAATTTTGAAAGGTCGAACACCTGTATATTTTTATTTTTATGAAAAAAATACACAACATCATTGTATTCCACAAGCAATAAGTACATGAACACCGTACTAAAAAGGTTCCTTGAGTATCTGAGTAGTCTTTGTTAGTGAGTTGCAAAGAAAGCAAGACAGATAGGAAAAGGAAGAATCAGAGATAGCGGGCGAGTACTGCCGAAACAGCCCCGCCCGAAGGTAGCTGAGATAAAATTCTGCAGTGCAGGGTGCGCTCCTGCGTAAAGCCAAATGCCTCAAACATCACATATGTAGGAAAAGAACTACAATGAACATGAACAGAGTTAAGACGGACTCACAATGACCATACACCTCTTCGTAGACACTAGAGAAGAGTCAGCAAAAGACAGGATGTTGGGTGAGAGGAGAGGAGAGGAGAAGAATCAGAGATAGCGGGTCGAGTACCACCAAAGCAGCCCCGCCCGAAGGTAGCTGAGATAATTTTCTGCAGTGCAGGGTGCGCTCCCGCATAAAGCCAAATGCCTCAAACATCATAGTGGAACCAAGAGAGGAAACAGAAGGAAAGGAAAGAAAGTAGACTCACGAGAAAGAGATGGTTGTGGTTCGTGAAGAAAAAAAGTAGCCGAAAGTTTGAAGTCTTATGTAAATTGCTTTCGAACTCCGCTCAAGCTCCGCCTGAATCTAAGAGTGGACGACCACGACGCCGACCGTCATCCCAGCGCCAAAGACAGCCCAAACCACGGCGACGTCCCCACCGAGAAACCCTCCAGCCGCTTAAAATGAGCTCGACGTCGCAGCCAGCCTATCCTATATCGTCAGAAAATGCGGTACCCCAGCAATCGCGTCAAGCCGCAGAGGAGGCCAGGAAAGACCGTACTCTTGCAGAATTCATGTTGATGCTAGATGACTATGAACCGCTTGTGCGTGCTCTCACACACCGACCTTCTTCCTACCAAACCGCCTGCTAGATTCCCAACGAGGTCACAGATTACTACCTCCAACGGGTAGGCTTTGAATGCGAAGATGTCCGCCTGTACGCTGCCCACTCCTGGGTCTCCGCCTGCACTTATTTTCGTCCAGGAAACGCCTTCTTTCTCTTGCCGCCCAAAAGTTTGTCTCGGATATTGCTGCCGATGCGTACCAGCATGCCCGTATCCGTACGAATGCGGCAGGTGGTCGCGCCCGTACTAATCAGCCCTTTACGGGTCCCGGTTCTGCCAAGGTTCGTGATCTCTCTCATGTAGCGCCTTTGGTTCATCTGGCGTAGGACAAGACACGTACGACGCTGACCATGGAAGACCTGAGCTCGGCGCTCTCGGAATATGGTATTAATTCGCGCAAACCAGAGTTCTATATGTGATTCCATTCCAACATTTGTACAAGTACTAAGTAGCATATATTGAGAATCGCACCGATTGTATGTCCTTGACTGTGGCCTTGGAATTCGCGAAACCAATCATGAAATCTCGTGACCGCATGCCTCTTAAACTCAAACCGTCTGAACCAGCCGCGCCCTTTTCTTGGGATGAACTCCCTCCTCCCTCTCCTCCCGAGGATCCTGCTTCGCTACCTTCACCGCCGACCTCATGGCTCTCTGCTCGTGACATGAAGCTTTTTGGCTCTCAGCCACTCACCTCGACTTCGGATATCGGTCTAGTCAAATGCAAAGATTGCGACAAGCCCGTTCTCCGCAGCTTTATGGCAGAACACTCAGGTTTTTAATGGCCAGTTTTATGGCGTATTCTTGCCTCACCACCGTGCTCTAGTAACCTGTGCTATCATACGTTCAGGCGGCAAGAAGCCCGCCAAAGGCAAATCGGGCCTCGAGATAGAAGGTGAGCTCTCGGCCTCCCTTACTACTCTTCTCCCTTACATATATCACAGACTCGAAGAAGGGCTCAAAGAAGCGCAAGGCCTCCCCATCTCCCTCTGATCCATCTCTGCCGCCAAAGAAGAAATCAAAGCCAACCACGAAAGTAACAAAAGGTCGAATGAAAGGCCCTGTCGATTACGACCAACAATGTGGCGTCATAAACGACAAGAACTTGCCGTGCTCCCGCTCTCTGACTTGCAAATCTCACTCCATGGGCGCTAAACGCGCCGTTCAAGGCCGATCTAGAAAGTATGACGATCTGTTGATCGATTGGCAGCGCGCGCACAATCCCAATTTCGTCGAACCCGTCAAGAGAGAGACCAAAGCGGAGAAGAAGGAAAAGAGGGAAAAAGAAAAACTCGAAAAGAAGAAATTGGCCGAGGAGCATGCTGTTGCTCTCGGCGTCGATCCATCCGCACTGAAGAAGCAGGGGATTCCGGGCCCAAAGAAGGGCGGGAAAAAGGCCTCTGCTGCCGCTGCTGTTCGAATGGCTGTTGGAGATGATAACATGGAGAATTTGGACGACCTTGATTCCGAGGCAGAGATGGATGAACTCGTACAGGCCGTAAGGGATGCGACCACCAAAGGCATCATCGGCGTGCCGCTCGCTGCTCCCTGTGATGCAGGAACTTGGTTCGTGCAACGTAGGGAGCGGCTGAGGTGTTGTCGAGATCTCTTGGTTGGAGCCCTGAGCAATTCCAATGGGAACCTTGCCATGGGGATGGGGGGGAGAGGAAGTCTCAGTCTTGCTGGTAGGGGTTGAACACGACGGTTTGTGCCAGTTACTGGTCCGTTTTTTCAATGAACTGAACGGTAATCACAGGGATTTTTTTGCATACTGTATTTTTTTTCGGAACCAAATGTACTACCCCGGAACTCGGAACCACCTGTTCTATCAACGATGCCGGTTCTTCAGGGCCCAACCACACCATCGAAGCAAACCTTTTTCACATCGGCAAGCGAAGGCCGGTTGTTTGTTTTTGGCCCGACGAGTGAAAAATAATTATGTATTTACGGCGGAATGGGACTCTCGACAGAGCTATTTGAATACATGTCATGTACAGTATGCGCTGACGATGTACCGTATGTACATCTGTACGAATTTGTGGCTTTGCGGATCTGACTGTTTGTGGATATTTCGTTCGCAAAGCTTAGGGCTTAGCCGAACTGCAAAACTTTTGACGGTGCGAAAAGGGCTCTCATCCTTACCGAGCCATAGATTTCCCTCGCCTCCTGTTTGCCTTCTCTCTCCTGCCCTATACCTAACTCCCTTGGTTTTTCTTCCGCTGTCGGATTTTCGCGTCACTGCGGACGCGACTCAACATCATGACCGAGGAAGTCGATTACGAGGCATTGCCGCCGAATGCAGGCACTCTGGTGAGAACGACAGTCCTTTCACTGCCCGCAACGTAATGACTTTGTAAAGGTAAACATGCTCGCAGGAGCACTGGTCAGTCGCGTCATCTCTCATTTTTTTCCTCGCCAATCTTGTTCGTTTGTATCGCAGGCAGGTATCTCGGAACATACGGTCATGTATCCTATCGATAGTATCAAAGTCAGTTCCTTTCTCAAGCCACTGTTTATCGGTTTTGTCTTCATGTTCCTGCGTTAGACACGGATGCAAGTTTTTTCTGCGTCTCCCGTGGCCATCTACAGTGGAGTTGGCAATGCGTTCACTCGTATTTCGTCAACAGAAGGGATGCGTGCCCTCTGGCGTGGTGTTTCGTCGGTCGTGCTCGGAGCTGGTCCCGCCCATGCGGTTCACTTCGGAACCCTGGAAGCCGTGAAGGAGCTAGCCGGTGGGAATAGAGGCGGTCAGCAGTGGTTAGCAACTTGTAAGTTTATCCTCGAGAGTTACCCTCGTTTCGGCGACGCTTATGGACCCCCAGCGTTGGCCGGCGCGTCGGCAACCATCGCCAGCGACGCGCTCATGAACCCATTCGATGGTGCGTGCAATTTGCGAAACATCCATTAATTTTATTACCTACCAGGATATGTTTGCTCACAGTCATCAAGCAGCGGATGCAGGTGCATAAGTCTGAATTCCGGTCGGTCTTCACATGCGCTCGGGTCGTCTTCAAAAATGAGGGCCTCGCGGCATTTTACGTGTCTTACCCCACGACACTTGCCATCTCGATACCGTTCAACGCCATACAATTCACGGTGTATGAGCAGGTTAAGCGGGTGATGAACCCCACGCACGAGTACTCTCCGTCTACCCACATTGTGGCAGGCGCAGTGGCAGGCGCATTTGCCGCAGCCGTTACGACGCCATTGGATGTCGCCAAAACCATCCTGCAGACAAGAGGAACTTCCCACGACCCCGAAATTCGCAACGCCCGAGGAATGGTAGATGCGCTACGGATTATCTGGGCAAAAGACGGACTCAAGGGTTACGGCAGAGGCCTAACGCCACGGGTACTCACTATTATGCCAAGCACCGCTCTATGTTGGCTCTCCTACGAGTTCTTCAGTTCGTGTTTACTCCCTGCTTCTCGAATCGATCGTGCTGACCTCCCTTCAGAGGCCGCTATTAGAACAGACTAATCGTCTTCGCATAGACTGAGCAGGGTGGAATGCGGGATCTTGTCCTTTCAGTGTACCTACATATTGACAGCTGCGTCTAACCTACATGATCTACGCAATACATTTATAGTACGAAACTTTAACTTATTCATTGTTTTGATGGTATATATCGCTTTGACCTTGTTTGTAATTCGACTTATTTCCTCCACAATGATACCGCGTCGAAGAAAATATTGTAGGGCCCGCTGGCTTCTCCCGTTTCTCTTGGCGTTCTACATTTTCTTTCGCTAATCGAGCAAGATCCTGTAGTGCAGCGCCCAGATCAAGGGCTCGCCGACTTCAATTTTTCGAGCGTAGTCCTAGAACTCAGGGATGCCAACTTGGTTGATGCGGGCTCGATGACCGCTGTTCTCCCCGTTACGCTGACCTCCCTGTCAACTCTCCGGAATACGCTTTCTCCCTTTGTTGGCCCATCGAATTGTGTATCCAAGGTGCTGGTCGTGTGCCCCGAGTCCTTGCTCTCACAAGCCCGCGCCGCCATTCGTCGAGCCGTCCGCTCCGCGCCAGAGAGCGTCGACCATCCCGATATTTCTTTATATCCCTGGGTCGGTGCCGGCGACCTGACCACCGGCGTCCTCCAGGCTGCAACACAAGCATCCACAAAATGGCTGCTGCTTCTCGACGACACCGGTTTGAGCGGTCTCAGTGACCGCACCCGCGAAACGCTTCTCTGTCCTGTAGCTGCGGATCTCCCTATTGGACCAAGAGGTGTCGTCGGCTCTCCGGGTAACTGGTCGTGTGCGCCTCCATCGCCGGAGACAGTGCCGGCGTTGTATCTACTTCCTCCGTTCGCCCTTCCCAGTTTGCTTGTTCAAGTACTTCATGAGGACTGGGTTGACCTCGGCCTCGCCATCGCTCTGTCTCGCAAGGACCATCTCGGCGGCGTGGTACGAAGTTTCGGAGACGCCGATTCTAACTCGTGCAACTATCCACAGTATGTATCTGATCCTACGGACGCCACCACATTTTCCGCACCATTCCCAGAGGACCCCTTCTCGACAAGCCATGGCGTCTTCGGTTTCTTACTTCCAAATATCGATGACTTGCATGTTATTCTGCAACTCGCGTGCCAGTTGCACGATTCTGGACATTCCATCAAAATTCTTCTGTATTCTGAATCTCGTAGTGCCTCAGGAATGCGGGAAACATACTCGAGTTGTTATCTACAATACGATACAGTCAAGATCGACGAACGAAACTCATACGCAATAATATACGACTGGTTGGACCGATTGGAACACGAGCCTGACGTTATTTTCACTGTGAACGAGCCGCCTACTCAGTCTGTGCGGAGCGAGCATGCTACCATTATCCGAATTCCGCGTGATGATTTGATGCATGCGCACTGGATGGGCACCCTTTCCTTGAGAGAGTGGATGAGTACGGTTCCGTTTTCCACTACGGCTTACTATACCCTGACTGGCTATCTCGCAGACTGGAACGTCCCCCAGATAGAAATCAGCATTATCACCCAGGACCGACCTCGATCGCTGGAGCGCCTTTTGTCTTCGCTGTCCCGAGGACGATTCTTTGGCGATTCTGTCACTCTTCGAATGAACCTGGAACAATCGTCGGATCTTGAGACCATCCGCATCGTCGGTGCGTACCAGTGGAGTCACGGCAGCGTGTTTACACACCGGCGGGTCGTTCATGGAGGGTTACTTCCTGCGGTGGTAGAGTCATGGTACCCGCATTCCAACGATAGCTACGGGCTGCTTCTCGAAGACGACGTCGAGCTTTCTCCGCTTTTTTATGCATGGATCAAAATGGGCATTCTGCAATACAGGTCAGTCGAATCTTGATTTCGGGGTTGTCCGTCCATCTGACGTTGCTCGAGGTACGGCGAAGCAAGAAGCAAGACTGCTCGCCTTTTCGGGATCAGTCTATACCAGCAGAAAAACATCGAGCTGCACCCCGAGGGACGAAAGGCGTTTGACCCTCGCAAACTATTTGCGAAGAACCACATTCCCGACCCGTCGACGCCGTATCTGTCGCAAATCCCGTGCAGTTGGGGTGCGGTGTACTTTCCGGAGCACTGGGGCGAATTCCACGAGTACCTTGCGGGCCGGTTATCGGAGGCGACGATGGAAATCGATCGGATTGTGGTGCCCGACGTGCGGTCGAACCACTGGACGAAGTCGTGGAAAAAGTACTTTATCGAGATGGTGTACCTGCGGGGGTACGTAATGCTGTACCCAAACTATGCGGGGTTTGTGTCGCTGTCGACGAACCACCTGGAGGTGGGCTCGCACGTCAAGGATCGACCGAAGGAAAAGCAAGAGGTGTTCCGGCTGCCGCTGATGGAACTAGGGTCGGGGCAGTTGCTGGATCTGCCAGGGGGGCGACTGCCGGGGTGGGATACGATGCCCGTGTTGAACCTTACTGGGTTTCTTTGTAGTCTAGAGAACTTACAGTCAACTTGTTCATAATACTTTCCAAAATGGTTTCTGATGCACAGCGCGTCGCATCACACGCACGTGTCCTTGTGACCCGTGACTCTGTGGCTTGTCTTCACTCATCATGCGCGACGCCCCCAAAACCCCGACACGGCGCTCTAAGCGTGGCCAACCAATAGCTGCTGCTGAAAATCTTTCCGGGCCGTCAACGGAGCAGAAATGGCACGGGGATAGCGTCTACGAGCGGGCCATCGAGCCTGAAGTCGACATGCTTCCTGAGAAGTTCGAGGCCTGGCAGGAACAACCGGAGGATGAGCGGGTGGACTACAAGGCTGTGTTTTTCTCCGCTTTCCAGAGGAAAGAGCGGGCAGATTCACCGATATTCAGAGTCGGTGACACGGTAGCGGTCAAGACGGAATCCATCTATAAACGCGACAAGAAACCGAGTATAGCCGTGATTGTGGCAATGTGGGAGCTGGTTCCTGATATTTCAGAGGAGCAGGAGGATAGTGAGGAAGAGAACAAGACTGCCGGGCAGATGATGGTCCGCATTCACTGGTTTTTGAGACCAGCAGAGTTGGCCGCGATTCGGGTTAAGCGTGATCACCTCGAGGTACGTTTTTTTCCCCAGAAGAACAAACTTCATAATCCAATATCCAGAACGAAATCTATTATTCGCTCGCGTCCACCGTCGTTTTCGAGTCGACCTCCATCATCTCTCGGTGTGAGGTGACGGATCAGGTACCGCGTTCTATACCGTCGAAGACCACCAATGCATCGCCGAATAAACGCTGGGTATACGCCGACGAGAAGGAGAAAATCGGTCCCTTCTACTGCCGTGTAGCTGTCGACTCGCGCCGCGGTCTCTATTATGACTTCAATTGGACCGCCCTTCGTGATGAAGCGCTCAGCGGAGACCCTTGGGGCTCCGGAGACCGATGGAATGTCGTCTTAGTAGACAAACCGAAGGGCATGCCAACTCAGAAGAAGCAGAAGCGGGATGCTCCTGAGCAGCCGAAACGCGATGTACCGAAACGTGCCAAACGGGTCACGATCGACTCCAAAATGAAAGAAGATCCAGATGAAGCAGACTACATCGAACGCAAAGATACTGAAAGCGACGACGACGACGACGACGATCATCTGCCAACGATGGATGACGCCAGCGATTCACCTCCGGTGTCGGACGCGGACATGGGTAGTGACAGTGATATTGACGAACCAAAAACCCCATCCAAGTCTCGGAAGCGCCGTCGTAACATGGGCCACCCCACCCCGCACTCCAAAGCCGCCCTTGCTCGACGAGCCAAGGGCGCGGGATCAACCTCGCCAAGGAAGCGCGCCAAACTCGCCGTTCGGTCAAACAATGCGAGCCTGGGATATGACTCCATGGCCCATCTTCCTCAGGACCCATGGCTTCGCGCAATGCATGTCCTTCACGTAGGAAGTAGGCCGGATGCCCTCCCCTGCCGCGAGGAAGAGTTTGGCCGGGTCTTGGGTTCTGTGAGCGACCTGCTTGAGGAGGGCAGCGGCGGCTGCGTTTGTACGTCTTATCATTCGCGAAAGTACGGAGATTGACCTCTCTTATTAGATATCTCTGGTGTCCCAGGGACGGGGAAGACGGCGACTGTACATGCCGTCGTCCGGGAACTCAAACGGATGGCGGAATGCAATGTTTGTCGTCTTCATTGCTCTTTACCGCTGTCGAGTTGACACAAACGCATGCCAGGAAACAAACCCGTTCACATACGTAGAAATCAATGGCCTGCGAATACCAGAGCCCACAGCTGCGTATAGCCTGCTGTGGGAGGCTGTCTCCGGACACGATGTCACTAAGGAGGGGCATCTACGAATCGGGGCTAAGGAGAGCTTGAAGTTGCTCACGACACACTTTAGTGGTGGCGGAGGACGTGGCCCTGGAGGACATGCCTGGTCGGTCAACCACGTCTGCATCAATTTTTTCAGTACTGATTTGGTCTTTCCTCCTGCATTAGTGTAGTCTTGATGGATGAGCTCGACCAGCTCATGACAGCCAAGCAGGACGTCGTGTACAACTTTTTCAATTGGCCAACGTTGGCTGGGAGCAAGCTGGTTGTGCTTGCTGTGGCAAACACGATGGACCTCCCGGAACGAGCGATGACTGGACGCGTTCGCAGTCGACTGGGTATGCTTGCTGCTCTCCGTTCTCGTCCAAGCGATTTTGACCGGCGCGCAGGGATGACTCGGATTAACTTCCAGCCATACACGGCGAAGCAGCTGCAGGCTATCGTCGAGGCGCGGATCGCAAGTGCAAAGGAGGGACAGCCCGAGGATGCGCCAGAGGTGCTTGAAGGCGATGCCATCAAGCTTCCTCGAAGAAAGTGAGCAGTATCAGCGGCGATGCAAGGCGTATCCTGGACATCTGCAGGTTCGTCGTCCGTTCCTCCCTGTTCCTCGACCGCCCGTCGGTAACGCTTGTTTAGGCGAGCAGTCGAGCTTGTTCACCCGGACCGCCGGATGGCGGTGATCAGGGACGTGAACGAGATAACGAAACAGATGCAAAATAGTCCTACGGCGGCGTACCTGCGCGACTGCAGCTTCCACGAGCGGATGGTGCTCGTCTCACTTATCAAGTGCATCAAGCGCGAAGGAGTGGAGGAGATCAAATGGGGCGAGGTTTGCTATTCGACTCGACTCTGCAGGCGGTGCTCTTACAGAACGCATTTCCAGGTGCTTCATCAGCACTCGACCTATGTCAAAGTTCTGGAGGACCCTGATGTCCCCGAGCTGCGCATGCCGACGCGAAATGAGCTGACGCTTGTGCTTGATTCTTTGGTCGCTTCCCGTGCGCTGCTTATGGAGGGAGGGGCGACGGCGCTGCGGAAAGCAGAGGGTGAAAGAAAGGTTGTGCTGAATATTGAACAAGGCGAAGTGGAGAGGGTTCTCGGGGATGTTGGAGGAGAGAGGTGGCGAAATATTCTGACGGGCTAAGTAATCTGTGATAAAATAAAAGATTGCCAAATTTGGGGAATGCGATTGGTTGCCGGTCCGGCCCGATAGAATCCGAGCATTGGGCCAACTCCCGACTACCACCATGTCTCTCTCTCTCTTTCCGCGCCTCGCCCGCCCTTTCTCCTCCTCCGCCGTTCGCTGTCTGGCCACGCCCGTCACAAAGCCCGTCCTCAACAAGGAGTTCAAAATATACCGCTGGAATCCGGATGAACCCGCAAAGAAACCTACCCTCCAGTCCTACACCATCGACCTCAACCAGACTGGGCCCATGGTGCGCGTCGGACGTCGCGTGTAGTCTGGTGCTCATGTCTTTTGTCCTAGATCCTCGATGCACTCATCAAAATAAAGAACGAGGTCGACCCAACGCTCACCTTCCGCCGATCCTGCCGGGAGGGCATTTGCGGCTCTTGTGCAATGAACATTGACGGCCAGAACACCCTCGCGTGTCTCTGTCGCATCGACAGGAACGGCTCAAAAGACACCAAGATATATCCCTTGCCGCACAGTGCGTGTTTCCGAGCAGCCATTACAGCATGCTCACACTCTGCTCGCAGTGTACGTCGTCAAGGACCTCGTCCCCGACCTCACGCTCTTCTACAAAC
The DNA here is from genome assembly GCA_029378395.1 of Mycena leptocephala. Lineage (NCBI taxonomy): Eukaryota > Fungi > Basidiomycota > Agaricomycetes > Agaricales > Mycenaceae > Mycena > Mycena leptocephala. The sequence goes on from JARJLF010000153.1 coordinate 174,774, forward strand.
AATACAAGTCGATCAAGCCGTATCTGCAGAACCCGAACCCGCCGGAAGACGGCAAGGAGTTCCTGCAGAGCCCCGAAGACCGCAAGAAGTTGGACGGCATGTACGAATGCATTCTGTGCGCGTGCTGCTCGACGAGCTGCCCGAGTTACTGGTGGAACCAGGACGAGTATCTGGGCCCGGCGACGCTCATGCAGGCGTACCGCTGGATTGCCGACTCCCGAGTACGTGCGGCGGCCCTAGGGGCAACGAGTTTGTTAACGCCGCAATCTAGGACACACACACGGCGGAACGGAAGGAAGTGCTGCAAAATGAAATGAGTCTGTACCGCTGCCACACCATTTTCAACTGTATGTTTTATCTCTGGTTTTTTTCTTCTCCCTGTACTGAGAATAAATGTAGGTTCGCGGACGTGCCCCAAGGGGCTGAACCCGGCGTTGGCTATTGCCAAGATCAAGATGGAGCTTGCGGCTGATTAGAGTTTGTAAATAAATACGGATATTTTATAAAAGAGTAGTCTCCACAGTTGTGCATTACCATGGCCTCCATCGCACTAAAGGAGCGCGACTATGCCCCCCCGCTCGAGGAACATCCCGAGCAGTTGCCAGCCCAAGCTGGGGCTCACTCGGACTCGGAGTCGACTGCAACCGACTCGTCGGACGAGTTTAACTGGGACGAGGACGAAGAAGAGGCGGGCAAGCTTCATGAAGAAACCGGCCTCAGAGCCAAGCGCGGCCGCGCACTATGGCTCGCGTTCATGAAGCTTGCCCGGCCCGTCCGTACCTTCTTCGTCGGCGTCGTGGGCTGCGCTATCCTTATAACCCCACTGCTCGTCTTCCAACTCCGTTTTAAATCCAATGTCGCCCGGCCCCACGTCCACGCCTGGTACTCCTAACCTCAACACACCCTTCATGGCATCTGATTCGTTTCAGGTCCCTCTGGCTCGCCATCGTATGGGCGGCCGCATGTCTCACCGGCATCGTCGTTGACAACATTCCCCGCTTCGTCATAGCCATTGTGGTCCTCTTTGGCGGCCAAGTAGAGCGCCTCAAGACCCAGCTGGAGCTCACCCTGGCGGTCAAGGGTTGGCTCAAACTCGTTTTGGACATTTCCTGGGCTTGGATTAGCCTTTCCGTCATCCGTGCCGTTTCCAAACCCCCAGGGTCATACTGGGTCATTGTGAACCGTGTCATGCAGGCAAGTGTCCCAATTTACAGCCATCCACTTGCGCCAACGATGAAGCTAGGCCCTATTCTCCTGTGCCATAATCCTTCTAGTCGAAAAGGTCAGTATTATACCGTGCCTAAACGAATTCATTCTTATATTTCCGGTCATCCAAGCTCTTCCTCCGCTTCGTCGCCATTAATTTCCACCAAAAGGCTCTCGCTGACCGTCTCGCTGAGAATCAGCTGGGGCTCAAAGCCCTAGACCGCCTCTCCAACGCGCAGCCTGCGCCCAAAAAGGCACCTTACGGAAAGCGCGGACGCAAAACTCCAACAGGCTCCGTAGATTTTTCACACCTCCATCTCAACGAGACGGAGGCGACCACAGAAAAGCCAGGTTCCAGCAAAATCACGAAAAAAGACTCGACCCGCAAACAAAAGAGACGCAAAGCCATGGCTAGCATCATCGTGGACCAAGTTGGCGGTGCGATCGGGCAGGTTGCCCTCAAGAATTCCCGGTTCAACCGTGAGGGCGAACTGGGAGACTTGTCGTCTGCCCGCAGGCTTGCCAGGAAGCTGTTCAGCACCCTCAGCGACGTCTACCCTCCGAGATCACATCTAATTGTCCAAGGTATCCCGTGCCCATTCCCTGTCTCCAAATATTTATCCGGTTTCCTAGATTTTTACCCTTACTTTCATTCCACTGCCGAAGCCGTGAGTTTTCTCAACTGGCTTATGTCAAAAACTAATTATAATACTGTCCAGACCGAGGCATTTGCTCTGTTTGACAAGGACGGAAACGGGGACATCAGCAAGAAAGAGATGCGCGAGGCTGTCCAGCGCATCTACAGAGAGCGCAAAGCACTTACATCCAGTCTCAAGGTGTGCAGGTATCCAACCAAATCCGTTCAATTCTCAACTTGCTTCCACAGGACGTCGGCTCTGCCGTTGCAAAGCTTGATGCCGTTCTCGTCGCCGCCGCCCTCATAATCGTCATCTTTGTCTGCCTCCTCATTTTCAATAGATCCAATACACTCACATCCCTCGTCCCCCTCGCGACTATAATTCTTGGATTTTCCTTCATCTTTGGCAACTCGGCGGCCACTTTGTTCAACTCGGTGCGTGGAGTCATTCGAAATAACGACGTGTTTAACCTGTGTGATGCAGCTTTTGTTCATCTTCAGCACGCACGCTTTCGATGTTGGTGATCTAGTCATGATCGATGACCAGGTACATTCATTACTGGCTGCTTTAAGCATTTCCCCTCATCAGAGCCATACATAGCCCTTGATGGTGCGCGAATTCGGCCTATTTGCAACAACCTTCCGGAGAGTCGATGGCCAAGAGATCATCGCTCCCAATTCCCTGTTGGCGTCCTCCAAACTTGTACACAACCTCCGCCGCAGCCACTCCATGTCCGTTTTTTTCTCAGTCTGCCCAGCCGTCTCTCATCGTTCCCAGGTGGGAAACGACCACTTTGATGGTATCCTATAACACCCCTCTCGAGGTTTTGGAAGAGCTGCGTGTCCGCCTGAATGCATACGTCGCGGCAAACAATCGTGAATGGTCCAATTGCGCCCTCAACATCGACAAGATGGAATACCAGAATGCAATCCACCTCATCGTCGCAATGGAGCGTAAGTAGCTGAAATGCGTACACACCGCGCATTCACTGATCCTTCTGCAGATCGTGCCAACTGGCAGGACTGGGGCGGCCGGTGGGGGCGCCGAACGGCCTTTATGCGAAATCTCAAGACGGTATTAGAAAGCTTGGACCTTAGCTACGCTTTGCCTACAGTTCCTGTCTTATTGCCACAAGGGTTGCCCCCTGCCATTGGTCGCGGCGGTCCGGGTACTTCTACGGATACAGGCAATGCTGGCAATTTCTTCTCCAGCGAGGGTCGCTTGCCGCAGGCCAGGCCTTTCCGTTCGGAGCTGACTTCATTCTAGTAAATCCATTTAGATTAAGCGGACTCGTACATACCTTGAGCCGATCTCGTACCCATATAATTACGCCAACTTAGAAGTTTTTGCTTGAATGCTCTAAACCCACCCTCGATTACTGATATCTTAGCCGTCCGAGTCTGCAAACCACATCACATACCCTCAGCTTGCGTGCAGTTTTCCTCCCGGCTCGGGTAATCGCTCGCAAGATGCCATCTTGTTACTAGACTCAATCACCAGCACACAAGTTTAATGCTCAGTCATTGCATTGGCATGCCGTTGCCCGCCAACGCTTCGTGTGGTCTACTTGATATACGCAGCTCCTTTCCCTTTCGTTCAGTAGTCGCCAGTTCTCTGTTTCTCCCAAATATTTTCTAGGTGAGGCCCGCTTCAGTCGCGAGGGAATAGAAGATAGACGATTTGTTGGCGAGCAGGTTCTGCGGAGTGTCGAATTCCGCGACCTTGCCCTCATCCATCACCAATATACGGGAGCCACCAATGATCGTATTGAGTCGATGCCTTCAGGGGAATCAGTGAATACCAAATAAAAAAGGGAGGAGTACTAACGCAATAGTGATGATGGTTACATCAGCAAACACCGGCCCTTGAATAATATCCTGTGATATGGTTGACTCACTATGCAGCTTTGGACGTAGGATGAGCGTACCTGGATCGCCTTGTCGGTGTCTAGATCAACGGCAGATGTCGCTACGAAAAGGCGATAAACCAACTAAACGAACATGATATAAACAAGCAAACCTTCATCCAATACAAGGATTTTAGACTGAGTGGAAAGTTAGAGGAGAGTAGACGTCGATTGAATACAACAGACCTTTCGGAGTAGAGCGCGCGCAAAGCAGAGCAATTGTCTCTGACCAGAAGAGAGCGACTGCGTGAGGTGAAGTTAGAGGAGGGAGGACGTATTGAATATATAACAGACCTGCCCGCCTTCCCGCACGGGGGCGTCTAAACCCTCAGGAAGACTTTCTACATACTCTTTCAGGTGTGCTTGACCGAGCGCGACCCAAATATCTACGTCATCATGCTCGCCAATGGGATCAATGTTTTCCCGTAAAGTCCCTTCAAACAAGTCTGGCATCTGCGGAACGATAGATATCGAAGAGCGCACTGCAAATATTCAACAGTGCCTCGATCCACAGGAATCCAAGACTTACAATCATGAAGACCCATGTTTTTAATGTCAAGACCATCGATCAATATGGAACCCTCCACGCCTTCGATGATTCGGAAAAGGGCGAGAAGAAGTGAGGATTTACCCTGATTCATACTCAGCGAAAGAACGTAAACTTCGCCGACAACCACGTACCGCTCCAGTTCTTCCACAAACACCCAACTTTTCTTTAGGATTCTAGGATTCGATTAGTATGGCCCTGAGCAACACCATCCACCTACATTGTAAGCGAGATGTTCTTTAAAACCAGGTTAAGCTCTGACCGATAGCGAGTCGAGTAATTTCTGAACGGAGGAATTAGCGACAGAGAAAAAATTGTGATACTGCTTACTGGAATTCTATCTTGCCCTGGGACGGCCAGTTGTCTTTCGGCTTCGCCTCTGGTATATAGTGTGGGCTTTCTGGGGACACTTCGATTTGATGCAAGATGCGCTCGACGCTGACAATGTTCTGCTCAACATCACTAGCAGATCTAACCACCCAGTTCTATAGGATCGGCGGTGAAATCAAGCAAAAAAATCGAGAACCCAGAACATACCAACGAAGATGTGGCATTCATTGCGTAAGAAAGAACTAATCCGACCAGTCCGGCGTCGACCCCGGTTGTAATCAACGCAACCATGGCAAGGACGGCGACCACAGAATTATCACTGCACCAACAATTTCGAGCCGAATAGAGAGCCAACGATTGACAGAAATGCTGGGCAAATAACATATCTGGTTTCTGTCAATATGACGCTGGTTAGCCTTGATAAATATCGATTGCTGATTGAAGGAGCGAATGCTAAACGCAAAAATGAGCGGCGTAGGTAGAATCAAGCGAGGGCTCATTACGTTGAGACGCCAGTCAATGACTCGGAGAACCAAGCAAAGATCGGACTCTTTGAGACAGCGTCTAGACGTTTTAACTCTCGCGATGTAGATAGATAATATCTGGTGTGACGTGAGCAACGATGCCAATGATAAAATGAGGGCGTACTTCATAACTCTGAGGTAGAACCAACCCAGTGGAATGATCGAAAGCAAGAAAAGCGGGAAACTTGATCCAATGACAACTACAATCGAAAGACAAACCGCTGCCGTTCGGACCAGATTTTGAACAAAGCGAGCAAGAAGCTGATCAACGACGTATACTGGACCGGCATTAAGAAATATTCCTCTCAAAAAAACCGTATTGGGCTTACTGTCACGAGAAAACAAATTCAAAGTACTGAGGAAAAGGATTAGAAAAAACTACAGCAGGAATGGCGGGAGAACAAACATACCGCCCGGTAGGGGTTAGCTCGAAAAATCCCAAGGGAGCGTTCATGAGAGCGGTCAACATCTACGGACGCAGTCAGATTTATGCCTTTCGGTTAAACACAAGCGACCAACCGAATCGTGCAAACGCTTTGAGCTTCGCAAAGAACATAATATCCACATGATCACATATGATAGGCATCCCAGCAAAGTGGCGCTTAGGGAAAATAGACCGTAAATCATCAAGTATTTGAACATGCTTGAGTTATTTCCGGTCTCTCGATTGCGCTCTCCCCACTGACATAGCGCTGTCAGCCAGGAAAACCGTGACCATAACTATTTTGCACTCACACTCCGAAGTGCCAAATTCGAGAAAAGCGTCATGGCTTGTTGAGCAACAGTGGCCAACAAATATACAACAAAGCCAATTTTCGAAGCGGCCTCGATATACTGAACATAGACGCGTCCTTTGACTCGACCCTGTTCTCTATGTTCCTGGCTCAAGCCTACAGAGTTCGCAGCTCTGACGGGCTTTGGAGGGGCAAGCACTGCTTTTGGATAACTCGTGCGATGACGAAGCTTTTCGGAGAGTGCTCCAGCGTAGTCTGAGCTCTTGTCGCTCACACCAATGGTTGGGTCCTCGTTCGGGGTGGCACTGCCGCTGCGCGTAATAAACGGAGTGGAGGTCCCGGAGCTGGAAGTGCCGTGGCCATGACTGGAGGGGGGGAATTAGTTCAAGAATGGTCCAACAAGGGGAAAAGCGTACACAAGCTTGCTCAGATCACCGTCAGAATTTTCCATTAGTGTCTGGTATGATCCACATTCGCGAATGATGCCACGACTTATGAAAACGACCTGGTCGAATTGCTTCACAAATGCGATACTGTTAGTAACTAAAATTCGAGCTTGGTTTGCGAGCAGTCCATGGGGCCCAATAACGTGGTCTATAGGAGATTTAGCATACTATAGGAATGGAGACGAGAAAAAAACCAACTAACCAAACACGTGACGTGCGACATGGCTATCGACAGCGGCGAGACAATCGTCAAGGAGGACAAGATCAGCTCGCGCATAGACGGCCTGGCCACAAGCTTAGACAGTGAATGGCACCAGGAAGAAACCTACCCTAGCCAAACTTATACGAGCTCTTTGCCCACCACTAAGCTGATATGACGTAAGGATTGTGACGAAGTAAACCAGTCCATATTACCGTAATCCCTGTTCGACGTTGAGTCGAGCGAAGGAGGAAAAAAAAACCAGGTCACCTTTTTCTCCGACCTCTGTGAGGTCACCTTGCGGAAGTAAGGCGATGTCTGGTCCAAGAGCGCAGGCTACGGCAAATTTAGTTACTAAACTAATTTATCTATGCCAGAAAAGACTGAACCTTCGAGCACTGTTTGATAAAAAATTTCGTCGTACTTGGAAGAGTCATTACAAGTGCCTTGATTTGTGTTTGAAGCCTTACCAGGTGATTGAAAGTGATGTTCTCGCGGACTGTGGCAGACATTATCCTGCAAATATCAAGTCAAGTAATTGAGCGAGAATGGGATTGGCACGCACCAAGGATTTTGCGGCGCATACGAAACACTGCCGAACAGAGTCACCTTCCCTTCACTTCGTGACATATCTCCAATTATGGCGGACAAGAGACTCGTCTAGGAAAGATTTAGGCTGAGCCAAAGACGAAAGGAGAATCAAGACCTTGCCAGCGCCAACACGACCCATGACACTTGTGAGCCCTCCTTTGCGGACGATGAGATTGATGTTTTCCAGCGTGGGCACAACGCTTTTCGAATCCCAGCGGAATCAGCATCTTTAATGTTCAAAACCTGTGGTACGACTTAAGACAGTCGCACTTGCAATTTGGAGCACAAACCTCATCCCCTGGTTGTAAATTAGGCATTTGAATGATCTCTCGGGCGTCTGGTTGGAGTTCCAAGGATTGGAAAAACGCTGACAAGCGTTTCACCGACACGAAAGCCTCGATAACATTTGATATCACTTGGCTGAACATCGCCAAAGGGAACTGGAGAAGCATGAACAAAGAGATGGCGGGGAAAATGATATCGGATGTTAATGGGCGCGATGAGGTCGAAGCGGCAGTTGCGAAAGATGCCTGTGATCTCGAACTCTCAGAAAAAAATGAAAACAGGGCAAAATGAAAGGGCGCACGAAAGCCACTAGGAGGGGTATCCCGCTCCACAAAGTCATACTGAGCGACTATGGACTTGTGGTTAGTTGATATGCAACAAGGATATGAAGGTACAGACATTCAGTAGACCTATCTTCCTGAGCATTCGCAATTCCTTGTCATTTCGTACCGCAAGTATTTTCCGGATGAACGCCGACTCCCACGCGTATAGTTTAATGCTCTCCATCAATTTGTGAGTTCTATGAATTTTAGCGTCGCTGCGCACACTATACCTTGATATTGGACAGGAGTTCAGTCATAGACGGGTTCGCTGGTCTCGATTTTTCATTTGCTGCTCTTGCATCCCTTTCAAAACCCGAGCAATAACTGAGGGGAACCGGTCACAAATGCCGAAGTATCAAGAAAATACAGACTTACACGTGCTCATAGGAAGTGACAAGATCATGACTCCAACGCCTACGAAACTTGCCCACCGAGAAGGTTGTACAAAGATATAAACGCTAAAATGATCTAAAGTGATTTCAGCACGGATAAGCAGGAGAGCGATGCTAAGGAGCACCTGAAATGGCCCGGAAATGCCGATTAGCGCGTACGTGCACAAATCCTGCATCCGGATCGCGTCGACAGACATGAGATTGACCTGAATTGAGTTATTCATCTAGGATTACGAAAGAGGGCGGCTATAAAAAATCACAATGTCCCCAGATGATCGGCCTCGCTCGTCGTTTGAAAGGATCAATGCCTTCGAGAAAATTGCGGTGACGAGTCCAGCACGAACTCGCATTCTATGCTTTTCATTAGTTATTATGTAAATTTAGGTCTTGGAACTGACCCTGTTTCGAAAGTACGTTGAAAGTACTAGACATAAACTCAGGAAAAAACGCCAAGAGAACGAAAATCAAAGGCAAACCTGATTCACAGGACGGTCTGTATCACAGAGGCGACGAACATAATAATCGCAATCAAAAAGCCTTCTAACGGATTCGGCTTTCCGTCACTGTCCCGATAACGGGCGTTTTGGTAGCGAGAAATGTAAGCCAAAAGCAAGCGGAGAAGCTGTGGTTGTAGGAACGCCAAACAATCCTGGCGCAGGTTGAGAACCGGAAATCAAAAATTTAACCACACGTACTTGAGTAATCTTTAGAATCGCAGCCATCGTGAAAGGGCCACCATAAGCCAAGAAAAGGGACTTCCAAACCCCATACTTGATGAGATACTTTTGCAATTTATTCCCTAGATGCTCTGAATCATCACTTGGAACCAAGGAGGGTAGGTCATCTTCCGTAATGAATTTCGATGCCTGCAATACAAATATGAGATGGCTGATGAGTGAGTACGTCGAATACTGACTCCTTTCGCCATTAAAGTAGTCATCCACCCGAATGACTGAAATTTTACTTGGTCAGAAAATAAAACCGGATACTGAGTAAGCGTGCGAACCCATCGACTGAAGATATTGGCGGTTAAAATTGGGTTCTCATGTACAGAATTTTCGTCTTTGGGCAGTCCAATCTCAGGCCCAAGCATTCCAACGAAAATGACGCCAAGCCGAATAATGCTACGCTACCCTTGAGGAGAAGGACCAAGCGATAGTGGTCAAAATCTCTCAAAATGAGGGTCCGAGCCCAAATTAAAAGGCAAGCTAAGTAAACTGGCCAAAAGATTAAAAGCACTGAAGAGCTTGTCCTTTGTCGGCTGTGGTTATAATACGTGAAGACAATTGATCCCAGGAGGGCCACCGGTTCCAGGATGTACGATTCCAAGACTGGTATGGATTTTTGAAGACGAAGAACCAGGATGAGGTTGGCTACACTAGAAGTGAATGCAAGGAAAGAAATGTCTTGGCACGGCGTCAGAAAACCTCAAAACCATCTGCTGCATAACTCACAAGTTTTGCTGCCAGTATGACTCGGCTTTTTGTGGACCGCGTCTGAATGTCTGCAAGACAAAGAGATAGAGAGCTCAAGACACTCCATGCGAGGAGAACGCCGAGGAGACTAGAGTTCAGTATGCCTTCCTCGAAGCAGGGAGTCAGGTCGAAATCGCGAAGACGCGACACAGGCGCAAATCCTTCAACATCGCGACATTGTGCCATCACAGACACGACTAGTTGCCTCTGACGAAAAACAGGTCGCTGAAGGCGGAGGTAAGCTTATCGCAAGCAAAAAGCAAAATCCTTATTAATAAGGAACAACCTGCCGAGTGTTTGTCGCTATTTCGCCCGCCGTCGGGCGAACCAAACATCCGGAAAAACTTCCTTCCGAAATTAACCGCTCTCCACTCGCCAACGAACGCGATGAGGTCCTCCAATGCTCTTTTCAGTGATATGCCTGGACGTGGGTCTCTTTTATCTCAACTACAGACCTTGAACTAACCTCGAATTCGCACAGCCAAGGTCTATGTACGCGATTTTTACATCGTCAACGAACGGTTTTTGAACCTGTTATGTTATAGAACTTGTGGTGGGGCGACCAAACCAACCAAGCGCAGAAGGGGATCTACCAATACAGTACGTCGTCGCTGGGACGCGCTTTCCTCCTTGTTTATCTCGCTCTAGCTCTCTCGCCGTATCAATCAAAGGCTGCCCCGCAGATGTTCCGGAGTTACCTTTTCAACGGCTTCAGACGTCTGTCTGTATACGCTCTCCCTATCTTAATCCCTGCTGGAATATGTGCGTGCAAGAAAATATCCAAGGCCTATTGCCTACTGAATTCCGCTCATCATCAGACTACTACGTTTGGAAAGCGGCTGTCAAGGACTATGAGTGGAGGAACAGCAAGGAGGGCCATCGGCTTTGTCTGGTCACGAAGAATAGATGTTTCGTAGGCAAAACACCAACGCCCGTCATCGCTGCAAAATAATAATTTAAATGCACATACATGAGACTGATCGATATGAGACTACAGTAATCTAGGTCTTTTTCTTCTTGGACGGCCGCTTTGCTGCTGATGCGGACCCTGAGGGAGTGAAGGACGGGATTCTTTCTTGACGTCGTCAAGAGTGCGTTTCTGGCGCTCGTCTGAGAAACCATACGAAAGATCGAAAATCAATGACCGACCTTTCCCTTTGTTCCCTTGGCTTTGGCTTCCTCGGCCTGCCGCACCTCTGCCTCTTTCTCAATCATTCCCAGGAGAGTGTTGCATCGCCTTTGAAGCTCCTGGGGAGATCTGCTTTTGAAAAACCAGTCGAACCTAAAGACGGGAAACTCTGTAATGTCCTTCTTGATGCGCTCGTATACGTCGTCCGCTTGCATGCCGTAGTGGAAGAGGCGACAAAGGAGATACCGGTCCTCCTCTTCGCTGTACACTTTGCCTTTGGTGGTCGGGTAATTGAGCTCCAACTCCTGCATCGGGTATCTGACGGAGGAAATTTTCTCTCCCAGAAGGTATTCGAGATTGTCGCGCTTGTTGCGCTTAGCTTCTCCCTCCGTGATACGAGCAGCAATCCTCGGATATTCTGTCCAGCCGGCGATTAATGTATGGCGAAAATAAGACGTAACACTAACCTTGCAATGTCTTCCACTTCTTTTCGAACGCGCGGTAATACTTCTCAACGTCTGCAGGGGCCTTTTCTTGTATTTCAGCCGCATAAACCTCGAAACTCTCGCCCCTGCTCGCAATGTCAATTGTCAAACAGCATCAAAACACAAACCAAAGACCGACCATCCATGCGATTCTAGTGCACGAACAAACTGCTGGAAATCGCGGCGACTCCAATCGGGGAAGCCTTGCTCGACATATTCATCTTTCTTGATAATCTCCTCTTCGGTCAGAGGTTCCGCTGAAATATATGTAAGCTTGAAGATTACAAAGTCTGTCAGAGAGCCAACCATTGTCAATGAACTCCTGAGCTGCTACTCGCTCTTCTTCGAGCCGCTCAGGTGTGTCTTCCGGCGCTTGTGACTCGCGTACGGTAGCTGCGATACCATTGAGGCGCTAGATTTCAAACTTAGATCAAAAGACCAAAAATAGGACTGGCAGCAGAAATTACCTTGTGCACAGCCAGCTCCCGTTCTTGCAGAACAGACAATTCTGGAGGGAAGAACTGGAAATCCTGACTAAGGACAGAATAAGTTCCAAAGTAATATTTTTTTAGATTCGACTTACACCTGGACCTGCTTAGGCGCGCGCGGCAGCTTGGGCCCTTTCTCCGGTTTGACTGGACCTGTGCGCATGGCATCCTTGAAATAGCTGTCAACCGAGTAATTCGATTTGCGCTCCCGCTTTGACAGCGAAAGGAGATTGAAGTTCAGAGGTTTGCGTTGCTAAACGAGACTGAGCCGAAATGAAATCTCGATGTTCTGCGAAGCTCACCCCGGTTCTGAAGTCTTCCCCTTCCCACTGCTGAACTGAGGCCTCCGACTTGAAGTTACTGAGATCCTCGAGGTTGAGGCCCTCGTACTTGCTATTGAGCTCTACAGTACGCTCCTCTCCTCGTTGAATGATGGCATCGATGTCGTCGTTAATCAATAGCCTTGGCTAGAATGAGTTGAAAGCCCTCTCATATAAATTCTAGCTCACTCTTCAGACGAATTGATAATTTTATCGGCCCCATGGGTGATCATGTCAAGGAGGTCGTCTTTGTTCGCAGCTGAAGTTGAAGATCGTTAACCGGATGCGCAGATGGATATGCCTAGAACTTGCCTTTCGACTGTTGTGTCCGACCTTGCTGAATGACAAGCTGATCCAATCGCAACTTTTGCGCTGCCCGTTCAAGCATTCTTTCCTCGACACTGCCTTCTGTAATGAATCTGAACACATAAACCTGCTTCGTCTGGCCGATGCGATGTGCGCGATCCATAGCTTGCAGATCCGCTTGCGGATTCCTGACGATTCAAGATCAACAATAATAAAACAAAAGAGCAGACTCTATTTACCAATCACTATCATATAGCACCACAATGTCTGCCGTCGTCAAGTTGATGCCCAAACCGCCCGCGCGAGTCGTGAGCAAGAAGATGAACTTTTCGCTACCAGGCTTATTGTACTCGTCGATGGCTACTATTCGGTCGTCGTGTGCCGTGCTCCCGTCAATACGACAATATTCTAAGTCGAAATTAACCCCAGCCGGACTTCAAGAGTTCAGGACTTACTATATTGTCGGAAAAGACAGTAGTCTTCCAAAATATCGAGAACACGACTCATCTGACTGAAGATGAGCACCCGAGACCCCTTTGCTTTCATTGACTCGAGGAGTTTATCAAGGATAAGCATCTTCCCAGAGTTTTGAATAAGATGTTCGTCGGTTGTATAGGGAGGACCAGGTTCCTGAGGATCTTCAGTCGTCTTCCAGGCGGCAGTGTTTTAATGGAACTTACGGCGCCATCAAAGAGATACGGGTGGCATGTAACTTTGCGAAGCTACCAAACCCATGAGGTTCACTAAGAGATGAAATTTAAAAAGGCTCATACCTGCATAACCATTTCATTAACCGTGTCTTCCCCTCCTTCTTGCCAGTCAAACCTGCACCAGATATAAGGGATCGGTGGTAGATCGAAGTAGGTCCATACCATTGACGGCGTCGATGTCCTTTTCAAGGACTGAGCGATACCACTTCCGCTGCATCTCCGTCAGTCCGACATATATGTTGATTTCCTTCTCTGTTGGAGAAAATGAGTATGTGGATCCAAGGCAGACGTTAGACAGCTTACTCGGCAAAAGCCCTTTCTCTACGTCGCCTTCACTCTTCTGAGCAAAAACGGTCGCAGGATCTTGTGGAGCGCTTCCACAACCTTCTTACTCTTCTCCTCTTCTTCATCCGCTCCATCGTCGTCCTTGTGCAGGAAGCTATCGAGGTCCCCGTAGTCGACAAATATCTCGGGACAAATGAAGTTCAACAATGCAAACAGCTCTTTCAAGCTATTTTGCAATGGTGTCCCGGTTATGAGGAGACGACCACGAGATATGAATGCTCGAACAATCTGCGACAATATCGAGTCGACGTTCTTGATCCTATGGGCCTCGTCAATGACTATATATTCGAATGAGAACTTCTTCAGGGCGGATTTCTCGATGAGACAGATTTCATAGGACGTTACGCAGACTTCGAAGTCTTGAGGTATGAGTCTGTTGGAGATGATGTCGGCACGTTCCTCCTTCGTGCCGGTGAGAAGAACGACGCTGAATTCGGGCGACCAATGGGCAAACTCGCGAGCCCAGTTCTGCAAGGTCGATTTAGGAACCACGATTAGGTGAGGGCCGGGAATCTCCCGGTGGAATTTCAAGTATGAGAGGAAGGAAATGGTTTGCAGGGTCTTACCCAATCCCTGAATTTTCATGAGTTGTGCTCAGCTCGGCAGATGAGAATGACCACACCATCTCGTCAGCGAGAATGCCATTTAAACCGTTGTGATGTAGCGAGACCATCCAGTTCAAGCCCTGAAGTTGGTATGAACGCATTTCGCCTTTGATGACTGATATTTATTGTCAGCTACCAGGTTTGCGGATAGGATGAGGGCGATATTACAGCTCGGCGACGTCTCAAAAACGTACGGCTGGTCGTTGCCATCGGCAGCAGCCTCGCCGTCTTTGAGCATCTCTTCATCTTCTTCCTTTTCGGATTTGCGATGACGAGCACTTGAATCTCTGAACCACAACGTCAATGGGGGGAGGAAAAAAAATGGCAAATAAATTTACGTGGGCTTTTTACGTCCACGACCCTTTGGCTTTGGTTGAGCATCCATCATAGCCGCGTATTCTGGATCCCGGGCGCGCTGAAGAACGTTACTCCTCGAAGGATCGAAACCAATCAAGACCGACCTTTATATCGACGAAATGTTTGAACAATTCTGTCTGGCCAAGCAGGTACGAGTATCGTTTCACAGCATCCGCGACCTGGACGTGAAGGACGCGTTAATACTCTGGAAACACGGCGAGCAAAACACGCACTTTGGCTTTGTCCATCTCCTGTCGTTTCACCTGTAGCTTTCCTTCTGCTGCTCTGCGCTTCTGGGTCTTCTTTTGATGTTCTGTAGGTTTCTTCGAGGTGGATGTGCTCGCTTGTGCATGGTTCTCCTGCAAAAGGTGTTGGCCACACATGTACAGTTTAGTATTACCCGGGGCGCACCTGGTCATCCTGAGGCTCTTCCTCGCCCTCGCTGGGTATTTCATCGTCGTACTCGCTTTCTCCGTCGGCACCCTGACTCGGCTGAAAGAACGACGTGAGCCTCTAACTGTCGCGGCACAACTGGGTACTCTGTACCTGGCGAGAAACAATGTTGCTCGGAACGACATCGCTGAGGATGTCCTCATCCGCGGGAAAGAGCTACAGCATAGTTTAAGCACGGATACTGGCGAATAAGGGCCACTCTCACATCCATGAACTTGAAGACTCGAGAGGTTTGAGACGCGTTGGTCACGAGCCGTAAGCTCTTGAAAACAATCATCAACAATCATTCTTGAATTACTGCCAATAATCCAACAACGATTCGTAGCAATTCCCTTTCGAAGTCAAACCTTCACCAGAAATGTCGTCGCGTTGGATTCCCCTCGAAAGTAACCCAGATGCAAGGCTTCTCCCTCGTCGGTTTCATGCCACTGACGTCCTCCAGGTCTTAAACTCGTGGTCCAACAAAGCGGGCCTCACTGCCTCGGAGGTAGGATTATTAGAATGAGCTTGGAAACTCTACTAGACGTTGTTTTGCAGTTTGGGGATGTATACGGGCTGGATGAATCGGTATTTTTCAATTCCTCAGCCTCGCTCCAGTCTCACTGCGGAGTACCTAGCTTCTCGCTATGGTTTCTCAACCGGTTAAAGCAATTGTTCTTCTGTTCCCGATATCTCCAGAATCCGAAGCCCGACGCAAACAAGAGGATGAAGAGATTCTGAGCAAGGGCAGCCCAAGCTTGATCCAACCATCATCTGGATCAAGCAGACGGTCAGTGAAGCTACCCACTTCAGCTCCCACTGAAATATTATGCATGCAGATCTCAAATGCATGCGGCACAATGGGCCTCATCCATGCTATAGCCAATGTAGGTTTATATTAAGGCTTCTCGCATTGCTCATTTGCAAAACGTTTGCCAGTCCGATGTAACGTTGGAGCCAGACAGTGCGCTCGCGAAGTTCATCGAGCAATGCACTGGTATGGTTCATTTACCACCCACGATTCACTTATACTTGACCTTGTCACAGACAAGACGCCTGAGGAGCGGGCCAAGCGTTCGTGGCCGTATCTGTATCCCGAGGGAATCTGAACAATATTTAGTTCTCGAGACGACTCCTCTCTTCGCGACATTCACGCCGCAGCCGCAACATCTGGTCAAAGTGCTGTCCCGACTAATCTTGACACTGATCTCCATTTTACTTGCTTCGTTGCCGCCCCGAGCTCCAGAGGACCGAGCAGCGAAGGATCGAGTATGCGCATCGTTGAGCTCGATGGCCGTCGCAATGGACCCATCGACAGAGGGGAGTGTACCAACCTACTTGCAGTATGTCCGCATCTGTTCATGCTCCGACAATTTTCTCATGACCATAGGATGCGGCCAAAATCATTCGAGAGCTTTATATCGGCGACTCTCAGAGTATGCATTTCAACGTGATGTCTCTTGGACCGCCTTCTTCATAAACTCTCACATAATAATACAAATTGTACAAGATTATAATGTACTTCATACACGAAACCGCAAGTATGCCATTAAGAGAGCCGAACAACCAGTAACTGCCATGGATTAAGTATGGGACAAGACCGTTACAAGCCAAGATCTTACCGAATCCGACGAGATATTGTAGTGTTGTCGCCTGAAAATACGGTCAGTGATTAAAAACTTTATTGCCGGAAACCCGACCTTGGACGCCTGGATAGCCGTTCGCAGGCCAGCGATCTCTTGCTCTATTCGAGTATCAACCTCTTTAATCTTGAGTTCTTGCCCGCTCCCCTCCTCCCTGAGACGACCCTTCTCTAGATTCAAATCCAATCTTACACCTGCCTGTGTGCGTGTAATTTCCTCCCGCAATCGTTGCTTGAGCTTCTCAATGTCGGTCAACAGACGGTCATTCTCCGCCTTGATCATAGCAAGATCGTTCTTTTCCATTAGCTGGAGCTCCGACTTGATTTGTGCAAAGTCGACTTGTTGAGTGTAGTGGTGCTGGGGTTTCGATAAGGTACAGTGCCGACGATGCGAGCAATGCGTACCTTCTCCTGCTCGGCCTTGGTGACCATATTGCTGGTCATATTTCGAATGCTTTCGTCTATAACCTCCGCCATCGCAGTCATAATGCCCTCCGCCTGTGCGCGATTCAAACCCTCACGTTCTAGCCGCTGAACAAAGTGGTGAGTGTCGAAATGGAATTCATTCCTGGGTCGTGTCGAGGCAAATCCTCGAGTCAAGAAACGGCCTGCTGGCCGAAGCGAAAGACGGAGCATGGATGATTACTCTTGTTTGCCTGCACTGGCACAGCGCAGCATAACAGCTCGATAAAGGTTACAGTAAACAAAAGCGTATACTTCAAAACTTAAATTCTTTGCCTTTCTTCGAATCTCGATCTCTCTCCTTCTGCTTTTTACTCCGGGAAGCGACCTCCTTCGCCACAAAGTCCGAAAAGTCCTCTTTAGAACCAGGGACACCTGCTGAGCCTCGCGAGTGAGCATCGTATTTACGACGTAGCTCCTCTTCAGAGAGGCCCTCGAGTTCCGCAGCATCAATTGAAACATCCACACCATTAGCCTTGCGCTGAAAACAACGTCAATACGTGTTAAAGTAGCAGTCGTAACCCTGACCTTAGTGGATCTCTCGTCTCCGAGCACCGGGATGTTCGCGTGCGAGGAAACAGCGCTGACATCGTACCCGCGTTCGCTGCCCATTAGGCCTCGCACACTTGTCTGTTTCTCGGGGACCACTTGGTACAAGGACCGCGGACCCGCGTCGTAGGCTTCCGACGCGGCCCTTCCTTTGCGCAATTCAAGGAAGTCTGGAGTTTCAAGACCAGCCGCCACAGTGGAAACTACGCTGGCCATGCCCGACGGTGTCTCCAGACCGGAAGGTGTTTGAAGCCCATCGGCAGGCGCAGGAGTCTCCTCTTCAGAATCAGAGCCCTCTGCAGAGGACTCGTCTTCTTCTTCTTCTGCACATCATGTCAATGAAAAAACAAGAGGGATGATGGGATAAACTCGCCTTCTTCTGGCTCGAGCTCGCCCCAGAGATTTTTATCGATCGGCTCCCCCATCTGCGGGCATATTAGAACAAATACCGAGGATAGTCTTGATTCGCCTACATCTGTGTCACCCGCCTTGGGAAGCACACCAAATACGTCGCCGTACAGTGGGCGATTGTACTCGTCAAGTGGCGGTTTGCCCCATCCTCCTGGATGGAAACCCCACTGTGCGCTAAAAACAACCACACTTAGCAAGAGTAAAAAAGGATCACTTGCAAAAAAAAACGCACCCTTCTGGGATGGGCGCATTGAGTCCTGGTATTCGCAAAGTAGGATAACTCGGAGGGGGTCCGAATCGTTGCATGCTAATGAGCCACGGTGGGGGAGCGAGCGGGGGGATGGACAAGGCCTCCACGAGTTCGGGAGACAGGTCGCCTGGTCGTTTTTCCTTGAGCGATGTTTCAAACTCCTTCCCTTCATAATACCTGCAAAAACAGTCAGAATCACGTTCACGAGCTACACAAGTCACTCACATTTCCCCGAAGCCTGTGACCGGCGGCTTGGTCTGAAACTTGAAGAATGCATCATGCAGCTTCTGATAGTCAATGTCGATTTTGCCCATCTTTGGCTGCACTCTCTCGCGCGTCTTCGCCTTTAAGCTCATATTTGCCTCCTTCTCCTTCACCGCATCCCTCATGGTGGCGATTCCAGTATCGGCAATATACGAGGGAAGTTGGAACGGAGGCTTCTCGATACCCCGCTTGCCTTGGAGATAGTCGCGCTTAGCAGACCAATGGATGGGTATAGGGATGGTATTGCGTTGAGATTTCAAGTGCAAGAGCAGACGAGGGTCAGCGGCGGTCACATCAGTCCACTCGACGACCTCGGGCTTCTTGACAAGACGCTTGAGTTCTGCGACGGTGAGGCGCGAAAGCTTGCGCTGTTTCTTTTTTGATATCGGTTTCGCCTCGGCGTCAGAATCGCCCTCGGAAGCCATATCATCGTCAGAGTAGATAACTTCGCCTTTGGTGTGAGCGCGTTCCCGGTCCTGCTGTATTTAACATGTTTGAGCGCCTCTGTGCGTATGAAAATGGCACTCACTGCAGATTCCTCGGGAGGTAACTGAAAGCGAGCAAAGACGTCGGAAAACGCTTCCAAAACGGAGCCGTTGGCATCCAACTGCTCAGACACGTACTCGACATTGTCATCATCATCCACGTTCATAGCATCCGCGCTCTCGGTACCACCATTAGCATCCTGTGGCAAAAATGTGAGGGAAAGGGGAAACAGAATCCAAAGTCACGCAACTTGTGGCGGTTTTTCGACAGCAACTACCCTGCGCTGCTTCTGTTTCAAGCGGCGGAGTTGGTTTTTGGACTTGATAGCCTTGACGCCGTTGGGCTGGGACGACGGTTGGGCGACCATAGCTCGGCTCCGGCAATTGGCAATTGGCACAAACCAAAAGAGCTGAGTTTGCACTTATTGATCTGCAGCCTTGCTGCACAGCCTCTACTTTTTTGGACCACTTCCCTTAACTTTTGACTACCCTGGCGTTATCCCATTTTTCAATCGTGTCCGACGACTAAACGAGGCCGGGGCTTGCTCAATTCATTCCACGGAGCCTCCTCTTTTTCGGGGATTTCATTCTCTTGCTGAATTCATTACACGGAACTTCCAACAAAGTCTAGAGGCTCAGGATGCAGAGCGACGACGTGATATGGTCGGTCATAAACCACCAGTTTTGCTCGTATAAAGTCAAGTAAGAGACTCGAAAAATAAATTTCTTTCGCTCATTCTCATCCAGAACCACCACCCAAAACTTTTGCCGAAATGAGTACAACGTTACCGGGTTCTGTAATCGTCAGTCCTGCCCTCTGGCAAACTCGAGATACGCGACTGTTCGCGAAAGCGAAGGTTGCCCTGAACCTCTGGTCTTTTTCTGCACATTAACACTGTTGCAGGGGTCTATATCTGTACGTGAAGACCATCGAACGAGCCCACTCTCCTGCACACATGTGGGAACGCATAAAGCTCTCCAATAACTACTCCAAGGCACTGGAACAGGTTCCTTTACTTTGCAGTAAATCTGGGGCACTGTCTCACGTTTTACCAGATTGACAATGAACTCATCCATTGGCCAAATTTTACGATCCACAAATGCAAGCAACGCGTAACGAAAATAACTCAGTACCTTATTAAAATGCGGCGCCTCAAGCTGCGTCAACAGTGCGTGCCTTTGCTCCCTACTCTGTGTCATGATTAATTTATTTCTCAGACCAAAACTTGTCGGCATTAAAAAGAAACTGGACCGCCGAGTGGCCGTCCGGGAGCGTAAAGCCCTGTCTGCCGCCCACATCGAGCGCTCCATTGAAAAGGAGCTGATTGAGAGGCTGAAATCCAAGGCGTATGGAGATGCGCCGCTGAATGTGAACGAGACTGTTTGGCAGACTATCCTAGATCGCGAGAAAAATGGCGGCAAGGATCTTGCGAATGAAGAGCTGGACATGGAGGCGGACGAGACTGATGAGGAGGACGAGGAGGAGTTGGAGGACGAAATGGACGACTGGGGCGACCGGGAGTTTGTGAGCGACATAAGCGAGGACGACGATGATGGGCTCAGCGACTTGGAGGATGTCGCCGTGAGTTTTTTTCTTTCTTTCTCAAGCCAACGCCCTCGTCTTATGTCTTCCAAAGGATAACTTGTCGGAAGAGGGTGACGATGACGAATCGGATGGTGAAGACAGCGACTCGGCTGAAAAGACGGGGCCCAAAACAGCCCTCGGAAAGCGGAAGGCTGCTCCTCCGTCAAAACCTTCGCGGAAGCGACCCGACAAGAAACCAAAGAGTAAGCCTAGCATCTTTCTCATCCAGTTCTTCACTTAACCAACACAGAAGGGCCTGCAGGCGACAGGGAATACGAACACGCAAAAGGGGCCCGAGTCGAAGTGGAATACGAGAACGAAGTCGAGAGTGTCCCACTTTCGCGGGCTGCACTTGCTTCTTGGTAGCATTCCGTTTTTATCTGTTTTCGTGTATTATATGTATCGAGGAGTAGTAATAGCCGTTCTAAAATTACAAAGTGGAGTAGTAGTGTAGACGCGAGGAAGTTAGGTGGGATTAATTATTCCATTTTTGCTTTGTTATTTTGCTTGCGAAGTTCCATCTCCTTCCGCGTCATTTGGGTGCCGAGTAAAGTGTCCCAGTGCACGAAAAACGGTTGAGCGAAATTTGACTTGATACCAATTTGCTGCAAGAACAAGTCAGACACTAGCGGGAGAATAGGGGAAAGAGATATACCTGATGGTGTATGTCGTGATAATCTGCGTTATTCTGCGACATCATCTGCAACGGGTCGAGAGGGAAACGGTACCCGCAATGGTCATCGACAGTCTTGAAAGTCGCAATGCTGAACAAGAGCGCGGCCTGACGAGTGCTCATACCGGACAGAGACTCGGCGATGACCGTGCCGAGCGAGTCCAACAGGAAGCCCTCTACAGGGTGATTGTACAGAGCACCGAACGCGTATGGGATGTAGAGGCGGTGATGCCAAGAGTGGAAATGCCGGTACAAAAACTTGTTCATGTGCATGTATCGGTGGAGGAAGTATTGCCAAGTGTCGATGGTGAAGCTAGCAAATGATTAGCATGAGTTACTCGGGGATATTGAGCACGTACATGGCGACGAAAAACTGGAACAGGGGTATGGCCCACCAGTAGATATAGTATGCCAGAATGGGCCGCGCCCCAACGAAAACGGCCAGCTGCCGGGCAATGTCTGCTATCTTTGTGGTGTGGTCAGGTACCACAGTGTGCTCGTGTGCCATCCAAACGAGCCCCAAAGCGGTCTGGAGCACTTGTTGGAAGATTACGGCCCAAATGACTGCCGTGCGGGAGACACGGTTGCGAGACGCGACTTCGGCCGAGTCGTGGATGCGGTATCGCTCCAGCACCTTCCAGTCGCGGGTATCGAGGTAGTGAAAAAGAGCGATAGTAGCCAGTAAGCGACAACGGGGGCCGCGAGAGCAAGATGGTGGTCCGAAACACCATCGACGAGCGATGGCTTGGACGAGTAGTACCAAGGCACGTCCGTAAACTCTACACAGACACCGTCGAAGAAGTGACCGCAGGAGACGTTCATGCCCGTCATGTGTAGGGGGTCAAGTAAGACATCCATTCGATTGCTCGTCAAGATAGAAATTCAAGAGACATCCGAAGCCGATCACACGGCAAAACACGGAAACGATATTATCCAAGTAACACCATTTGTTATTTGATTCCGTTCATCCAAGACATAAAATTATTCAACTCTCGTGCACTTCAGCGTTGTACAGGTACACTTGTTAAAATACAGTACACTTTACTATATACTTCTCGTCCCAAAAGACCAGGAAAAATCGTACGCCGCTACGGTTCGTTCAAGTTGTTCAATAAAGTCGTGAGACACCGTTTCGTCACCATGTCGCCTTTAAGCAGCACGCTGAACGTCTGGTCTCGAAGGGGCTCGGGCAGGCATGCCCGGAGGGCCTCACGCGCTCTGGACGCAAGTCAGCACCCATCACTAGCGCATAGAACAGACTAGCCCACCTAAGGTTGTCGCTGAGGCGTAGGTAGCACCGCACGACGTGTTTGAGCAGCCTCACCGCCTGCGTCTCGACCAGCTGGTTCACCATGTTGCTCAAGACCGTCCCCACCGCATAGAAGCGCTCATAGGTGTGGCAGATGTACGTCAGCCCCGTCTCGTCGAGCAGTATCTTCTGCACGATGAAAATTGCGACCGTCTTTGAAAGTTCCGAGCCCGTCTCCATTATCCGGAGGCAGAGCGGGATTATTTCCGTCGACAATAGAAAGTGAATTACAGTGTTATTATCGTTTTGCTGTAGAGGAATAAGGAGATGTAAAGATTACAATGGAACGCAACTCACTTTTACAAGGGCCCCGATGACGCCAAGGGATGTAAGCCGGAGGTACTCGAATGGCCGGGTTTTGGATGTTGTATTCAGGAATGGGTAGAGGAATAGTGGGATATGGGCTACAGGGACGGTCAGCGGGGCACAACTGAACGTATGGATGAACACACCATTTAAAAAGAGCTGCCGTGTCTCCGAGTGGGACGCCACGCACTGGAGCAGGGCAAGAGCATTGCACACGCGGTTCGATACATGCGCGGTCAAGTTCGGCGGAGAAAGAAGAGGGTAGACGGATACGATCTCCTGCAACAACGCCGGCATAATTCCTGCAGCATATCCGTGAGACTTGAGGCAACATATGCATGAGGCAAAAACACACCAAACGAGTGCCATAAGACAAGAGCTAGGTCGTCGTACTGCTCACGCTTCTTGCTCAGCTCGAGAAGGGCGCCTTCGCGGGTGTTCGGGTCCATGAGGTCGATTACGAGTGAGTATATTTTGCCATCTTCATGGACGGCGAGTGCACTGTTGTTGGGCATAAACTGGGCGACTGGCTGGTGGGGTACTGGGTGTGCGAGAGGTGCGGATAGCGGTGGGGTGTCCGAGTAGAGGCCCCCCCGGGCATACATATTCTGCACCGGGAGCTGGTTGCTCATGTTCATCGACTGACGAATACGAGCAAGAGCCCAAATTTGGCCATGTCACATAACCGTGACAGTCACACGCTCTCGGCTCTCGGCTGAGTCGGCCCCGAGTGCTCCTGCATTTGTGTAGTTCTCGGACTTCTGATAGGGGTACATTGTCAACGCTACTGGGATTTTATGAACACACGACCAGAGACTCGGTGTACATGTTCGATTTTTATCGGGCCATCCGGAAGCGGTGATTTTCAGGTACTGCACGAACATCCTAACAGATTATTATGATATCTTCTTAGTTCAAGTTCTCGATGCGCGGTAAGATCCAAGACATGGTGTGGATATTCGCGACCATCTTCTCTTTTTTTTTTCAAGTGCTCATTTTCCCATTTCCAAGCGCCGCTTGGCCAAGGATGTTACAAACCCATTGCGCGCTCTGGAATTTCCAGAAGGTCGACCCTGGGGTATTGTAAGGCAATGTACCAAGTTCATTTTTGAGAAAACTTGAAGATGAAAATCTCTTTGTGCTTTATAATTTACAGATACGTAGCAAACATATGCAAGAAATACATACATCGTCCTTGTCGTTGGGGGTATTTATATCCAGAGGGTATTTTATTATACAGTCATGACCAGTTCAAGTACGCACGCATGTTACGCCCCATTGGCGGTGTGCAGCAGCCCAAGCAGTTTATACTATCCACGAATCAGCACCCACCGAAGAACAAGCAACATACACGACACACCTTCTCCTCCTCCGAGTCGGAAAACATCGACCACGGCTCCCGTTCGCCCTTGAATTCCACGGCAAACGAAAAGGGGATGGCCTTGAGGTCCTCGTAGCCCTCGTTCCATTCTCGCAGCCCGCGCACCTGCCCCCGCAGATCGAGCTGGTCTAGGACTTGGTTTGAATCCTGTGGTCCCAATGAGCACGAGCGCGTATAAGACGGCGCCACATACCTTTTCCTTGGGACTGCGGTAGAAAAATACTGTCGACCCGATGAACTTGAAGTATCGCCGTCGCCACACCAGCGAGTCGCCGGTCTGCATCGTGACCCAGCCGGTGACAAGATCCAAGTCCGCCTTGGTGCCCTTGATCCTGGAGCTTGCAAGCTGAATCTTCTTCTTGCGCTCTTCCTCCTCCCGCCGCCGTATCTGTTCCGCGAGCTGCGTCGCCTTCTCGGCCTGTGCCGCCTGCTCCTTCCGCCACCCCTCGAGCCGTCGATGCTCTTCCATCCGGCGCTCCCTGTAAAAGATTGAGTAACAAGAACAGATCGTAGGTCAGATGAATACCTATCCGCCCGCCTCTTTTTCTCGAGCTCGTGCTGCTTCATCTCCTCTTCCCGACGCTCGAGCTCCTCGCGCCGCCGACGCTGGGCCGTCACCCGTTTAAGTTCGTTTTCAAGGGACGCGCGCCGCTGCTCCTCCTCCTCTTCCTGCTCCCTCAGAAGAGCCTGGCTCGGGTTCAGCAGTTGACACGATTAGAGTCGACTCGGCCACTTACCTGCTTCTGCAGCTTCAGTTGAATCTGCCTCTGCGCCTCCTCCTCTAGCGCCTGCTGTTCTTCAATCTCCCGCTCCCGTTGTAGTCGAGCCCGCCGGCGGGCCCGCTCAGCGGGGTCTACGGGCTCAGCATTCCACTTGGAAGGCATGGTCACCGAGCGCTTTTTGATGGCCGGACTGCGCGGGGCCGGGGGCGGGGCGGGGGAATCGGGCTTGACGACGACGACCTCGTCGGAGCTCGACGAGTCGCGATGGTTCACGACGGTGTAGTCCGAGTTGCTGCGGTGGCGCGTCGTGATGAGCTGGGGCAGTGGCCGCGGAGCGGGAGGCCTGGAGGTTCCGGCCTTGGGGGGAGTCTCGGGTTGCTGCTGGTACGAAAGGGAGCGTCCTGTTTTGTCCTTGGGCGGCGGGGGCGGTGGCGCGGCTTCTAGATGCACAGTGAATGGTTCGACAGTAAACTCTGGATCAAGCTCGGGTTTCTTCTTGCGGCGGAGGAGGGAGAAGACGCTCCCCTTGGAGGGCGGTGGCGGGGACGAGGTCGTGGGGGATGGATCCCCAAACTGGCCCATCTCGTCCGTGGTTGGCTCTGCGGTGACACGGTCGACTTGGATGACGTGCACAGAGTCCGGTGAGGCGAGAGCCTGTGGAAATTTGTCAAGGACGAGAAGCGCGTGAGCCGGTGCAGCAGTCTCACACTCTTAATAGACTTTGGAGTTAGATTTGAGAGGTGATCGACTGTCAGAGAGGTTTGGTGCGCCTGGGGAAAGACAATGGAGGCGTCAGTTATGGCAAATGCACAAAGGATTCGGCTAAGTACCTGAAAGACCGCGCCGATGCGACGCGAATGAACGAGTGCGCGGGCGCGGCGGACACCCGAGACGGTCTCGGGGATGATGTTCAAAAGAATAAAGCCGTTGTCGCCGTCACGGTAGAAGGCTATAAAGATCTGCAAGGGATCGTCGATGTTGCTTTTGAGCTCTGGGAGTCCTTGGGAGCCCGAGGCAAAGAGCTGGAAGCAGTCTTCAGGCTGAGCAGCGGGGTCGTAGGCCAGCAAGAGCCTGGAAAATTGGTTGGCTGCAAACACGAGTGCGAAGACGCGCACCAATTAGCCTCTTTGCTAAGAACCGCGTCGTACGCTAGCCGACTGCTTGAACCTAGAAGCGCCTGGACAAAGTAAACGCGAGCTCACCTACGAGGACGGCGGCATGGTCAGTGAAATTGACTGCCATGAAGGAGTGAGAGAAACAATAAATTTGTATCTGATTGTTTCTTGTGTTACTTTTAGGCGTAGGTGTGTGACGTACAACTACACCCATTTGCCGTCACTTAAGCTTTGCCATGCCCACTATGCACAATGTCTTACACTTTGCGGCCGTACGAGGCAGTAAACCTTTTAGATTTCCTGGCAGTCATGCCAGTGGCCGCGGTCGAGTCTCCAAATTCGTGTCACCGTAACTATGTTGCAAGTGGATTTGATTTTTTGCAACTCGGACTCTTTTTTTTGCGACGTGATTTTTTCGCGACTCCGACTCGAAAATTTTCGACGTGATTTCCGGCAACTCTGAGTCGCGTCGTCCATCTCAAGAAAAGTCGTGTCCGCAAAAGTCACCGCGAGAAAACGCATCACATTCTTCATGCAAGATGGCTCGCTATGGAGGGGTGAGCTCCCGTTCTGAGCAGGCGTTTATAAAGATACGATGGATACGAATCATACGATACACAAGACACCACACGGTTCTCACGGTTGTTCTGCGTTCTACGACCTTTCATGCGGTGTATAATGTTCACAGGTTGAGTCTTGGATTTTTTGTTGGCCAATTGACATCTTTCGCCGCTGGACCTTTCGAAAGGCAAAGCGATTGTAGAATCCGCCGAGAACCTCCTCCTCGCGTCTTCGTTTCTTGGTTCTACTTCTCGTTGACGGTCCACTAACACCGCTCGATGTATAGCGTCCGGGTTGTGAACTTCGGCGGAGCTCGCGAGTTTCGGTTCTGGCTGCCACCACATTGTATGTTTTACTAGGCACCTTGAAAGGCAGCGCGCCGGGGGCATCCTGGAAGGTCTGCCAGCCGGGATGTCTGATCACTGCATTGAAAGCGAACGCTATGAGGGCGTAGGTGATGGGAACTGCGGCATCTTCCGGTGAGTTGCGGATGAAGGAGAATTCTGCTCCTGAATCCGGGTTTGCTGCCGTGTCAGTTGTCGCATCGCCTCCGCCGAGATATATAGTGGAGATGCTTTGTCGTCCAGGGGGGTGACCTATAAGCCAGTCGCGCTTTAGGGCTGCGGGTTTGTCGACATGGAACAGTTTATGACAAGATTCAATTGATGAACGGAAGCATGGAAGCAAGTAGGGACAGACAATCTTTAAGGCTCTTGTCGATATCCGGGTATTTTTCGCCCTTCGCGCGGTCTCCGAACCAGCTCTGAAAGTTTTTTAGCCCGTCTGAAGTAATTTCAGCATAGTCCCAGTTGACGAGAAAGCCCTTCTTGTTTCCTCGTCAAACATGACATTTCCGTCGCTGATGTCGCGATGGATGACTCCAGCTTCGTATGCAATTTTGTGAGCTGGGTGGTGAAAATTATTTGGATACTAAATGAGATGAGACGTACGTGCCACAGCCGCCCACAAAGCGAGTATGAGCTCCTTCTAAGACGGCAAGTGTTTGAGCGGGATGCCTACAGGCGTGAGCAGAGAGCAAGTATGACAGTGCTCCTGCTCCTCACGAGCTGCCGAGTTGATTGTATGCTCAGACAACGCGAGCTCCCAAGGCATGGTGCCATTCCTTGGGTGGGATAGTTTTTCTCTTTACAATATTTTGTGTTATCACGTCGTAGAAGTCTGTCTCTGGCGTCCCATAGACTAGTCGCCAAGCGTCGGCATAGTCATTCCCAACCGCATGTCGAACCGCGTGCCCAGTTGTCGTTAAATCTACGGCAGAATTTCAACGATCTCGTCGAATGGTGCTGGTTTCGGGAAATGGACGGGGCAAGAAATCCCTCGACGGGTCCTTCTCCCGCAAAAATTTCCTGAAGACTTTTCCGTGATGTACTGGTATCTGTTTTGGCAGAGCTTCCGGGTTCCGTTCACAGAGCTTTATAGTCCCGAGTAAGATGAAAAGGAGTATCTCTTTGTGCTCGGTCGTGGTTTTTCGACTTTGGCGAAGTCAGCGACGCGCTCTGAAGAAACAATGCTCGGTGTCACACGCCCGTGACCACTGGTGTGATAGTCCTCTTTCTTCCAAACGCGTCTTCGTCGTGTCAATTGCGTATAATTCTACAAGATGGCAAGCGAGTCCTTAACTCAAGAAATATCGACGCGTTTTGCCGACTTCGCGTCCGACACGCAGCTCGTCGCCGAGTGTCCGTTCTGATACAGCTATACATGACTTTGGCTCACTGTCCTCGCGACTGCGTTAGGCGTGTCTGTGTGCAAAAACTATTCCCTCACCCCGGAGGAGCTGCAGTACAAGTGGGAAGCACACAATTTCCGTCCGTCCGCGACGCGCTCCGAGATCTCTCCATATACGCTCGAGTCGCTCACCACGCTCAAGGCGAAGATCCAGCGCGAGCGAGCACAATCGGGAATGCAGAAGGCCGCGCCGCGCACCTCGCTCGTCGCCGCCATTAACCGGAGTGCGTTTCGCAACCGGAACGCTGGGCCCAAGGCCGCGAATGCGCCTGCGCAGGTCAAGCTTGAGCCAACCGCGGATGGGTTTGGGATGGCGGGTACCGTAGGCCCGAGCACCGTCGCATTCAAGGGACCAATCAATGACGCGCCAGCTCGTAAGAAGCGTGTTTGTGCGTGGCTTGACCGTTATTTTTGTTAGCGCGGGCTGACTGGTGAATAGACCGGTACATGCACATGAAGCCCTCGGAACGCGGCGATGGTGTGTTTTCCTCAGTATTCACACCTACGAGTCGTGACCATGTGGCACAGTACTCGACGACACAATAGACGAGTTCGCAGAGCGAATACGTGAGCACTACGATCTCACTGACCTCGGTGACCCTTCATCCTCGACGGCCGTCTGTGCTTTCTTCCACCTCGTTCCAATCCAACTGAATTTGTGCAGGACGATATCACCGTTGTGGGTCGGATTATACATGACGACGACGCCGTGGAGGAATCTGCAAAGCTAGCTGACGGCGCCATCTCGTTCGAGTCTTCCCGCGCACTCGGCAACGGAACTCGCATACCCCTGCGCTTCGACTGGAATCTCAAAATACGTGGCTGCGCGCAGGGCAGCGGCAGTACTGCCTTTTTCCCCGGCGCGATCGCGGCCCTTCGCGGGAAAAATGGCGGCGGGGGATATTTTCAAGTTTCGGAAATCCTCACAGTGCGTTGGGTTTATCCTCACTGTGCTGTCGCCCTTATGAGACGTCCGCAGCTACCTCCTCTTCCGCCATCGGCCCCGAGCGTGAAAGCCGATGCGGATGGTGCTGCGTTCTCAATGTTCATCGCGAGCGGCCCTTATACCCCGGACCAAGACTTGGGCTTCAAACAGTGGCGAGCGCTCATCAAAAAAATACAAGAGGCCAAGCCTGCCGTTCTGCTTCTCGTGCGTCGCAATACAATTTTTGCCCTCCGCATAGACCGTGAACTTGATCCACAGCTGGGACCGTTCATCGACGCGTTGCACCCACTGATCAAGTCCGGCGACGTCGACAGCACGCCGCTGAACCTCTTCCGGACGCGTTTCACAGACCCGATCCGTTCTTATTTGGATTCGGTGCCGGGAAGTATCGCGCTCATCGTCCCCAGCGTGCGGGATCTGGTCAGCGACCACGCGGTGTTCCCTCAAGGCGAGCTCTCGGCGGATGTTACGCGGGGTGACCCGGTACGTCCATTTATTTATTCCAGAGGCACGCTGTTTATTTGCCCTTGGTGTTTACAGCGAATCCACCTCCTGCCGAACCCCGCCTGGTTCACACTCAACGACGTCACGTTCGCGGCAACCAGCGCGGACGTGCTGTTCCACATCAGGAAGGGCGAGTTCGTCAAGCGCGGCGAGGAAGTGGACCCGACAGCGCCGATGTCTGCAGAGGACACGGGCAGCGACCCCATGGCAAACGTGTGCCGCCACCTCCTGCAGCAGCGCTCGTGCGTGCTACTTGTTTTGTCCCCCGGAAAGTTGCTGATGCGCCAACAGTTTCTACCCCGTCTTCCCGGTGCCGCTCGAGCTGACTTCGGAGGTGGTTCTCGACGTCACGCACACGGAGCGGCTGCGGCTCGGTGGAGGCGATAGCGATGACGCGCCAGAGTGCGCGCCTGATGTCCTCATTGTGCCCAGCCGGTTCAAGCAGTTCACAAAGGTTGGTGCACGCGTCTTCGCCGAGGGTCTTGACTTATCTGAAGTTAGACGGTCTATGCTACGGCGGCCCTCAATCCATCGTTCGTGTCTAAAGGCTCCTACGTGGTGCTGGACGTTGCGGCGCGGGACGGGAGCGGCGCCAAGGCGGTGCTCTCCCCTCGGGTCGTGAAGCTCGAGAACTGAGGTTGTAATTTATTTTGAATGGGTTGTACACTAGTTTGAAGCACGGTGGGGCCGGGTTTGACTCATAGCAACAATGGTCGAGAGTCCAATTTCGCGACGATGCTGCGATTTCCAAATCCGTTATCAGGACTTGATTTTTCGCAATTTGGACTGCGATTTTTTTGGCGGCTTGATTTTTTCACGCGTCGCGCATTGACTAGTCTTCGATGCCTCGATGCCTTCTGCTTGCGTTGTCGCGACTCCACTATATCGAGGAAAGGACGGTCCGTGCTGCGCTGCATGACTCGGTTGACCTTTGCTACTGCGCTCTCTTCCCACGCCTATACGGATTGAAGCCATCTGCAAAAAGGTTGTCGATGTTGAGGCTGCAAAAGACGCACTTACTGCGGAACCGTCTAGGGAAAGTTGAAGACTCTGCCAGCTTATTGCTTTTAACGCGCCTTCGCCGTCACTAATACTTGACGATGGTACCCCTGCTGCCCACCAAAACGCCCTCGCCAGACTTTTGCTCAGCGACCAGCCACTCGTTGCCGGCTGCCCCGGGCCATTCCTCGGTTGTACAGATTTTGTCGGGTATCCGTCGAGGATGAGGTGCATGCTCTCCTTGAGTGCGAGACTCATGCTCCGCGGCAGATATGCGGGAGTGCTCTCGACGTTGCTTTCTAGTGCGACTCCGCACAGCAGGCAGAGATGTCCTTTCTCTCTTTGACGGTATATCCCAGCTGGTTTTAACAAATCTTATAGTTAGGTTAGGTTACGCACATCCGCACGCCGTACTCTGTCTAGTAGCGAAAATATGTTAGTAGCTCCAGCTGATGCTAATCCAACCACGGTTTCTGTTTGTTGATCTAACCAACGCCGAGCATCCTGACCCTACTGTCGTTTCGGAAACCTGCTGTTGACTTGGCTTACTCTTGGTGTTGAGCTAACTACATCGTTGTCTTGATCCAACTCTTCAAACTTGTTGATCCAACCCCGGTTTTGGGCTGTTGAAGGAACTCCAGATTACATTCTTGATTTAACCTCAGTTACGGATGTTGATCCAACCTCACTTTTATAATGAACTTGTTGACTCGACTCTAGTTTTTCCGAAATGACATTGTTATGATCTTCCCTTCTCCCAGAGCCTATAGGAAGGACTTTAGCATGCTGCATGAATCCTATCAATGGAACACAAGGGTCATTATTATCTGTTGCGCGGCCCCGGGGCTCATAAAAGCTGCATACAGCCCTGGTTGAGCCTGCTACTTGCTATTTGCGAATTTCGGAACACCTTGATCACTGGCAGGGTCGTTCAAACGAGTGTTGTTACAGCTGCATAACCCTTTCTCAATATTCAAAAAAACAAGTCGCTGGGCGGCACCAGTTCTGCCGCGAAGGTAAAATAATGTATACATAGTTCCTCTTAGTCTCTCTTGACAGACACTCTATATCAGTACTTCCCCGCACCTCGGTATAGAGTTCCTCTGTGGTTCTCCATTAATATGAGGCCTTCAGGATTCACGAAGGCGGTAGGGTAGAGCCTAGATTCAACAATATCACTGTCTAACCTCCTCCTCCGGATCCGAATGCTGGTTTAAAAAATCCTATTGAGATTCGTGTATTCGGCATGTAGACTGACATGTAGATTCACCGACAAAAATTAAAAATTGATATGTTGGATAAAATCTTGAGTCAGGTCACCAACTTGAACCTGGGTTTAATCAACACAGAAAATCTGGGGTTGGATCAACAACACAATAGTTGGTTGGATCAACACAGAACATATGTAAAATATGGTGTTGAGTCAACAAGGTAAATCCTGGGCAAGTCAACATCTTCTAAGGATTATTCTATTTAACAACCCCCCTTGTTAGAAACAACCGGGTTGCTGAATAGAAGGTTTCTGTTTAACAACCCTCCTATTTTTTACGCTCGAGCCAGCTCGAGTCAAATTTGGGGATGCGTTCGTTTGAACCCCATGCCAGTGCAAGCGGCGACATTTCGTTGTTGCGCGCATTGGGCGTACCATGCCTCATTTGTGCTCACCATAACGGTGTGCAAGTAGGCATTGGGCAGTTGTTGACACGGTCACAGCAGTCGCGCATACCCGCGCGTGGCCGATACGCCGCACGCGCCCCCGATGCGCCCGTCATAAATCACGCGTGAATAACCGGGTATTTTCGCGGTGCACGGCGGGCGTATGTCACCGATACGCACACCGGCGCGGGACGCATCACGCACATCTCAGAGCCAGGACAAACCAAAAAGACATTACAATGAACTGTGGTTTGTCGGTTTGGTTTGCCTACCGGTTTTTAAATATAACAATCTTTCTTTTGGGGAGATTGTTAAACAGAAAAACTTGCTCAACAACCCGGTTGTTGCTGACAAGGGGGGTTGTTAAATAGAATAATCCATCTTCTAAAGCTTGTTCAACAAGTCGAAAAAGCAAACTCAACATTCGAAATTTGTGGTTGAATCAACAAGCGGGTGAGTAGGATCAACAAACCCAAAATGGGGTTAGGTTATGCAGACGCGGAGCTAGAAACATACTTTGCGTCTACTAGCGATATTGGAATAAAAGACGAGTGTGCATCGAGTCATGACTACTCATGGCAACAGTGGTCTGACAGATAATGTCGGTTCAAGTCGAAGAAAGTTTCAGTCGGGCAAGGGTGCAATTGGGTTGGTCATGGGTGTCGTGATCACGAATTGATTTGGATGATTTGATTCTGTTTCTCTTCATCGTCCATCACAGCGAGCAAGGTCTACTTTCCTCGCTCGCCCTAATACAAAAGCAGCCATGTCCCAGACATATGCGACTAGGCCCGTGGCCAAGGTCGACGACGTCCAGGACCAGTACAACCAACACAAGAACCGGTCAGTTCTCCACTTGTCATATCAAGCCCCACTCACCGTCTTGCAGCCTCGTCGATGCAATAGACTCGACAAAATCCATCCTCGACGACCTCCGCGTCTTCAACAAGGACGACTGGGTCGTTCGATACCCCCAGCTTAAAGACGACCCCGCTGCACCGGACACCCTCCGTCGCTCCCTCTCCTTTGCAGACGACCCCAAGTCACAGACCCCCGTCAGGCTCGCCTTGACCCGCTCAGTCACCCTCGCTTCCGTCGCAGAGGCAGCCAAGGAGGAGAACGAGGTCGTCGTTCCCCCGCTCTCCTCCGACTTCCATGTCCTCCGGCTCGACCTCAAGCTCGGAAGCAACGCGTCCGCCAACTCCGCCGCGTCCCTCGTCTCCCAGCTCGAAAAGTCCTCCATTGCCCACCTCTTAGACGAGCGCCTCGCCGCGTCCGTCGCACACATCGACAAGCTCCGTCTCCGCGTCCAGGACACTTCCTCCAAGGTCCTCGTTACCGGCGACCTCAATGCCGGCAAGTCCACCCTCGTCAACGCCCTCCTCCGCCGCCAGGTCATGCCCGTCGACCAGCAGCCGTGCACCACCGCCTTTTGCGAGGTCCACGACGCTACGGAGAACAACGGCGTCGAGGCCGTCCACATCCTCAAGGATGGCGCAGCCTACAATCCCGCAGACGAGTCCACCTACACCCCCGCCGCGATCGAGGACCTCGAGGAGATTGTCGCAGAGTACGAGGCAAAGGGCGACGAGCATCTCCTCAAGGTCTATCTCGCCGGCAAGGACCAAAACTCCCTCCTCTCCAACGGCACCGTCAACATCTCCCTCATCGACGCCCCCGGTCTCAACCGTGACTCTATCAAGACCACCGCCCTCTTCGCCCGCCAGGAGGAGATTGACGTCGTCGTCTTTGTCGTCTCGGCCGAGAACCACTTTACCTTGTCCGCAAAGGAGTTCTTGTGGACCGCCAGCAACGAAAAGGCGTACCTCTTCATCGTCGTCAACAAGTACGACATGATTCGGAACAAGGACAAGTGCCGTCGCGTCGTCCTCGAGCAGATCAAGGGCCTTAGTCCCCGCACCTACGAGGACGCCGAGGACCTCGTCCACTTTGTCGACTCGGCTTCTGCCACAGGCGACGCCGAGAACAAGGGCTTTGACGAGATGGAGGCCGCCCTCCGCTCCTTCGTCCTCACCAAGCGCTCAAAGTCCAAGCTCCAGCCCGTCGAGACCTTCCTCCTCAACCTCCTCAGCGACATCGAGCTCCTCGCCTCTGCCAACAAGCTCGTCGCCGAGTCTGAGCTCGCGCAGGCCCGCGCTGAACTCGCAGAGGCCAAGCCCGTCCTCGAGAAGATGCGCTCCGGGCGGGACAAGCTCGAGGAAGGCCTCGAGAGCGTCGAGGAGGACGGCGTCGGGCAGGCCGGCGCAAAGACCAAAAAGGTCCTTTCCGACGCCTTGGAGCAGGTCGGCAGTGGCAAGCCCGTCGGCGGTCTGCAGCTGCCGTCGTACCCCGGGCTGTTCGCCGTCTGGGACTACGCCCGCGACGTCCGCCGGACGCTGCTCGAGTCGCTCGACCTGTCCGTCAAGATGGCCGAGGACGAGGCGCGGAAGATCACCTCCGCCGGCGTCGCGCAGATCAAGGACCTCGGCGAGGAGCACCTCCCCGCCGGCGTCGAGCGCAGCCGCCGCATCTTCATGCCCGAGGCCATGTTCTCCGCCGTCCGCCGCGGCAAGAGCGCCGGGGGCAGCAAGGGCGTACTCAAGACCCGCGGCGGTAACACCGTCGTTGTTGCCGGCGGTGCCCACGGCCTCGGCATCGGCCTCGCGTCGCGCCCCGACATGCAGGAGACCACCTTCCTTGACCTCTTTGACGTGAACCACCAGTTCTGGGTGCACTTTGGCGACGCCCACCAAAAGTCCAGCTCCGAGACGGACTCGAACCCCGGCGCGCTCAGCGTCGTCGGCGTCGGCGTCGGTGCGCTCACCATGGTCGGCGGCCAGGCGATCGGCGTGCGCGGCGTCATCGAGGGCATCGTCCGCCTGAGCGACTTTTTCGGCAACGAGACGGCGCGCAAGTGGGCCTTGCCTGTCGTCGGCGCCGTCACCATCGGCGCTGTCGTCTACGTCGTCCTCGAGCTGCCGAGCTCGATCCCGCGCACGGTCGGCCGCCGCATCCGGGCCTCGGTCGAAGCCGCGGAGGACGACGAGAAGCAGTGGGAGGCGGAGCACGCCGTGCGCATCGGGCGGGAGACGCGCAAGGTGCTGCGGCTCGCGTCGTGGGACCTGCGGGAGCGTTTCCGCGGCGCCATGGAGGAGCGGGGCAAGGAAGTCAGGAATGCGGAGGAGGGCGAGAAGCGCGCGTTCAAGGCCCAGGAGTGGTTCGGCAACGTCGGTGTCCGCGTCGGGGAGGTTCGCGGAACGGCGCGATTGGGCGAAGAGTCGGCGATTTGAGGCATCCACCATATAGATACAGGACCCTCGCCGCCAACGACTGATTTATATGTCTTTTTCTTTCTATTAATGTCCGCTATTGACTTGGAATCGCTCGACGGAGTGTCTTTCAATACCAGCCTCACGTCTTCACGTTCGTTTTAATTGTCCTACCCCATGCCTAACTACCAGATTTACGATCTATTTGCACGCTCACCGCGCGTTTACAAATACAATGTATACAAGATGAATTGATGTCTATTCGCTATTAGAGACTTTCTTGCTGTGAATCCGCGTGTGCCGTGTTAACTGGTCCACTCTTGCAAAAGACTTGTTGCACGTCTCGCAGGTGTACGGCTTTGAGCCCGTATGAGTGCGAAGCTGTAGGGGGGATTAATGACGGAGGTTCGCAATATAGCCGCAACATACATGTTTCGAAAGGTTCGACGATTCCGAGAATGCCCTGGATCGCAGGTCAGTTAATGGTGCAAACACAACGGCTGAGACTTGCTTATCGCAACGAGGGCATTTGAACGGTTCTCGCCATTGTGGGTCCGCTTGTGAATGGTGAGTGCACCGGTGATGGCGAATGATTTTCCACAGCCAGGATAGTCACACAAATAGGGCTCTGGACGACTATTTAGGGACGATCCACGGGAGTCTATATATATACTCACTTTCCTGCGTGTGCCGTCGCATGTGCTGTTGCAACGTGGCAGCCTCGGAGAAGTTTTGCAGGCAGATTTTGCACTGGAATGGCCGGTGGCCCGTATGCGACTGGACAAATATAAGCGTATGAAAAAGAATGATACGAATGTGCGAACCTGTAGGTGTCTGCATAGCTTCTGTTTACTCGTGAAGCCGCTCTCACCGTGTCTAGGACAGTCTTGCCAGTAACAGTCATATGATGTCTTTCCAGACCCGACGTGAGCATCGGTCAGATGTTGGGTGAGGTCATCTAAAGAGCCAAAGCTCTGTCCGCACGAAGACCAACAACAAACATGCCCAGCGGGACCGTCATCCTCGGGCGGTAGAGCGGATGAAACGGTAGGCTCATGAGCGCTGTGATGCGATTCCGGTTGAAGTAATTCAGCAGAATGGGGACCGTGAAAGCAAGGGGGAAGACCAAGGTGGTCGTGCAAAAGGTGGGAAGACAAAACACACAACGTCGAGTCGATATCGCCCGAGGAGGGCCCCGGAACTAAGTCCGGAGTGGGATATATGTTGCAGTTTTTCCACTGACACGACATTGAGCAAGGGTCTCGCGACTCGGATGTCGCAAGGGGCGAAGGCGTAGGGGGATGACACAGATGAACCAGATTGACATGTTCAGCAAGGCCAGAGAGACTTTGGAATGACGCGCCACAGTCACCCCACATGCAGGCGAGAACAGGTAACGGAGGGTCGAGTGCCGCTGGTACAGCACGAGGGGATGGGGTAGGTGTAGAGGCGGTGGTGTTCGTCAGAAGCGGAAAATTATGGTCGGCTTCGAGCATTGCGGAATCGCCAGACGGGATGTAGTCCATCGTGCTCCCCCCTCCGCAAGAACATACAAATGTTTTGAGAGATGGATCCCACGACCAAGTGGTCTCTGGGTGGTTTCTGGGCTCCTCGTAATAGGAATGAAAATCCGTACAACATTGCAGCTGGATACAAGTAAGACGCGCAATTCAAAGATGGTTACTCTGGACGGACAAACTCGTCGAAACCGTTGCAATCCTGGCAGCTCGATGCATCTTCACAGACAAGATCGCAGTGGTTTCCGGGGCACTCGCACACGGATCTTGGTCGCTGCACGCCACAACGACGCACTGGTCGGTGCATTGCGAAGTCAGGGACGGTATTGCGTGGCAATCGGCGCAAGCGGGAGCCCCCGGTTTTTCGCAGGTGGTGAGCGACATTGTGAGGGCGAGAATGTGGCAGTGGAAAGAGTTCTAAGCCCGTCGATAATTTAAGTAGGAGGCTGAGCGCCGGAATCGGATCACTCCAGTCTGCGAGGGTTCTCGTTCTTGGTCACGAACCGACACTGACGTGACAACGGCCGTCTAAATCCGTACATGGATATTCCGGCATCTTTATCTGTTGCGGCATTGCTCAGCCTTGACACGTTTCGAAATTTCTGGAAATCTCCAAGAAATTGTTCTCACTTTTTAGGTCCATGGCTGTCATTGATAGTCCAGTCTGTGGGTTGACACTGTGGCTACAGTCATTGCCATCCAAGCCTTGCAGAACCAAGGAAACATATCTTTTGCACTGGGTCATTGTTGTGAGAAGAAGCTTAATCTGCTAGCTATGTAGGGTACTAGTACAGTAGTACTTAGCCCCAACTTTGATGGCAACATGACCTATCTAGCATCTGGACCAATATTTCAATGTTGGAGAAGAGAAGGAATGATCCAGAGGATACACATTGCCCTCTGATATCTGCAAATGTGGTATGCCAGGTGGGTTTCTTGGTCTCATGTTTGACCTATGGTTGAGGACCATCTCATTGAGTGTGTACCATAAGTTTGAGCAGTAGTTTAGCTTACAGCAAAAGATTCAGTGGCCCAAGTAGTACTAAAGCTGGATTTCAAAGGCAAACTTTTGGCATCAGAACTAAACTTGAGAAGTGTTCACCCTTATTCACCAGTTTGCTTTTAAATTTCAATTTGTTCTTGGCATCTTCCAAGTACAATTTATGAAGGCATCTACAGTGTCTATGGTGCTTCCCCGTCTATGCAGACGCTGTAGCCGCCGTAGCACAAAGGTAGTGCATTGCCTAAAAATACTTGTTTCGAGTAGTGGGTCTTATGGCATTATGATCAGTGGTTAAACTGCCATCTTCCAAGCACAATGTAGGTAGCAGTCTACAGTCTGTCAGTGCTTCCCTGTCTATGCAGACGCTGTAGCCGCCGTAGCACAAAGGTAGTGCATTGCCTAAAAATTACTTGTTTTTATAGCTTTATTACAGCTTGTTGTTATGTATACTAAGGCCCTCCGGGCACACCTGGTACCTTTTTCCACACAAGGCTCTAAATCCACCCAGGTGAACAGTTCCACTTGGCCCTCCATTCTAACTTTCATGACCTCAGAAAACTGAGACTGGATCTTGTGCCGGCTCAGTTCGCACATGAACCCCCACTCATGTTGAATAAATGTTCCATTTCTTCAATAATATTCATGTCGACTTGAAGTTTGTATTTAGAATTAGAGGCACTGGAACCACAGCTCAAAGGTCTGCTCAGTCGACACTCACACATCGACCAGCTCACATTGAGCCCACCAGGTGTTAGAGAAATTCTTACAGGTCATGATTACATCTCCAAACCTACTTGCTTGTTGCTCATTGAGCCCAACATAGAAATGTCATTTTATAATTCTTTTCTGATGAAATGTTGGGTGACTTCCCATAAGCATTAAAATATACTTGAGCTTGTTTGAGAGTGCCAATGATGCCATCAAACTGTAAAATATTCAAGCTGTCCACCAATGTGCTGAATTCCCATAAGATAGAATAAATAAATCAAAGTGGTTTGTCCATGTACAGGGGATGGAAGTGACTCCGGCAGGCAGTGGGAGTGTTCTCAATTTTTCTTGAAGAAAATGTGCTCCAGGATGGTTCGGGAGGATGGCGGAAAGTTGCGGCCACCAGCCAAAACAGTTTATTCATTTAATAATAATCTGGAGGGGGGCTCGGTACCCCTCCTCCAGATTAGAATTGATTCACATTAAATCTTGTACGATTTTGGGATCCCGATTGATGGGGTCCCGACAGCTGCCTCGGCAAAGCACTCAGATACTCCTTCAGCATTTATTTACTTATGGGAAGTCACCCGTTGCCGAGTTTATGAACTGATATAGTTGATAAATATTTTCTGGCGCTGCCCGGATCAGCCAACAGATCCAGACAAGTAAGATTACTTAAAGGGCTTCGAGACTATTCCACTTTACCACCACGCTCACACTACGTTGTCCTAGGGAGGCACAGAGTTATCTTGCTCCCGTGTTTTAATTGCTCAACTTGGTTCGCAGTCAGCCGTAGAGGGTCTGGAGGCAGTGTGCACACAATGAAAGGACCCATGCGAGGCCTTAATATCTGCTTGAACAGCA
The DNA here is from genome assembly GCA_029378395.1 of Mycena leptocephala. NCBI lineage: Eukaryota > Fungi > Basidiomycota > Agaricomycetes > Agaricales > Mycenaceae > Mycena > Mycena leptocephala. Next base: position 214,477 of record JARJLF010000153.1, read on the forward strand.
AACAGTCAGGTTCACAGATTGATTGGCATGAATGTTTCAACAGTGCCTCTAAAAGGTCGGCCTGTAACAGCTCTCGAGGGCGAATCACAAATATTTATAGTTGGGGACGACGTCGTATGACCCTGGCGAGTCGTGGAATGTTACACTAGTGTTTAGGGACTTGGATAAGCCTCCAAGTCCCCGAGACAGCCTCTACCGATGAAGCTTGAGACCCTCGAAGGTGGAAATCCTCCAACGAGTACTGATGTGTCTCTCACAAGCGAAGATGGAAATCCTTCAACGCTTCGATTGTCGAGATAAGGCTGGCTCGGGAGCTAGGAGTATGCTAGATGGAGCCCTGAAGCTCCTGGAGATAGATCAAATGCAGAGGTAACACGGATTGCAATGGATAAGACAATTACCGCTGGTAGACTCTCAGAGAGAGACAAAGGCTAAACCTCCGTAGAAGACTTGGATCATCGAGATCCAATACACTTAAAGAACACCTGCCGGCCTAGTACGCGAGTCTGTGGTTAAGAGCACAAGACGAACGGACGTTAGGTTGTTTTGGTGGTTAAGGTATGTAAGATAGTGATATTGATGTGACTACATGCGTGATAAGTACATGGTCATGTGACTAGTCACGTACAAGGAAACAAGGAAAATACAAGTAAATAGTGGTTAGTTGAAGAGTAAATGGAAAAGGAAATATAATGGTATATGGCCCTTACAAAGCCCCCCACTCTTCAGCTAAGGGCTATAGACAAGACCAGTTGAAGACAAGTCCAGAAAAAAAAAATCCCTCTCCGAGTCCATATGATGTCCATCTCAGTCCCGCTCTGCGTTCCTGCATTCCAGCAACCCCAAGATCCCTTTGCAGTGCCTTGCATGTGCTTCAGACTCTAGTTTGCTGCTGGTGGCCCAATACCTGCACCTGCTTTGCTCTAGTTGCAGGCGCAGCAAGGCAATCCACCATCGCCTCTGGCTCTGGATGCTATTGCTATACTTGCTGCTTGGTCCCTATACTCCCGTAGCCCCCCAGCAAAAAAATCCGCTATTTTCGACGTAAATTTTGCGAATTTTGTGGAGAAAATCAGGAATAGGTGTCTGCCCCCCATGCTCGGGGGTCTCAGGAAAATTTGTACTGAGTCCTCTGTGCATTAACACCAATCTCCACAGGATTGCAGTCATATCCAGCAGCAAAAAGGAAAGAATCAGAAAGTCAAGGTGCAGATCAATTCAGAATTGATGGAGGAGTGATGGCAGTGCGAGGACGAGGAGCTTGCTGAGCACGTCGGAAGATGGAAGAAAATTTCTGAATAACTGTCCAGTCAACTCCAACATTCGTGTATAGCCAGAACCGATGAACAGAATATTTGTCAAATGTCGTGCATCCGTGTATCGCGATTTATCTGAAGTCTTTGAAAATCCACCTGATGGAATGCGCAGTCGTGTATTGCGGCATAGTGGAGAATGCAGTATAAGAAATATGAAATCAAAACCAAGGTGGTCCCTGCCGAACGCGAGTTCGAACCACCGCGCACTCGGAGAAGAATTAGCCCCCCAATGTGGACACATCTTATTGTGATATGTTGCCCGCAATCGATAAGCGTTGTCGAATGATAAATTGAATGACAAAGATTCGAGTCACTGTTCCCGGGAAGGTGCACGAAGGTCCAGCCCTTCAGCCTTGGCACAGAGGCGCGTGAGCAGATGGGAAACCACTCAAAATATCTATGGGAAGATATAATTGATGGGGGTGCAACTAAAGAACAGACTGAATATATTGCAGAGACAGCTTGGTATAAATACAAGTCTCTTATCTATGAGTCAGACAAGTAATGATACCAAGGCTGTGTGAAACACAATAAAGCATATGGTGAAAAAGATGGTAGTTGGGCAAAAAGCATGCTAAACCTAAAGTGAACATAGCAACGGTGAAAAGACAATAAAAGAAGTAAAATTGTGGAGCAGTCCATGTGCATTCCACATGTATTCCGCATGGTCAACATGACCACGGGTTGTATTTCCAACACTCCCCCTCAAACCGTGGATAATCCAAGAGCGCGAGCGAAATGTTTAGCTTTAGCACTCGGGAGGGCTTTGGTGAGGGTGTCGGCGGTCATTTCATCCGTAGCACAATAAATGAGCTTGATTGCACCGGCCTCCATGATATAGCGAATATAGTGGTATCGCAAATCAATATGCTTCGTGCAGGCGTGGTAGTGGCCATCCTGTGCAAGGGCAATTGCAGATTTGCTGTCGCTGAACAGTGTGGTAGGCGAGGACAAAGGGCGGAATATTTCCCCAATGAGTTTGCGCATCCACATAGCTTCTTTAGCGGCATGGGTAGCAGCAACGTATTCTGCCTCGGTGGTTGAGAGCGTAACAAGTTCCTGCTTCTTCGAAGACCAAGAAACGGCTCCTCCATCAACCATGAATACATACCCAGTAATGGCCCTTCTATGATCTTGCGAGGCGCCATCGGCATCAACGTAGCCAAGTAAACCACACTTGTCTCCCCCATAAACCAACACCAAGTTCTTCGTTCCGTTGAGATACTTGTAGATGTGTTTTACGGCTTCCCAATGAGGCCAGCCGGGGTTGTCGTTGAACTGGGAGACAGTTGAAACTGCGAACACAATGTCGGGCCGAGTACCCATTGCGGCGTACATAAGGGATCCAACAGCTTCGCAGTATGGAACATTCTTCATTCTGGCAATATCCATTATGCTCGTTGGCGATTGGGATTTGCTGAGAGGAAGGTTCGGGTCAAGAGGCATCGCACTAGGCTTCAAATCATTGAAGTTGAACCGTGTGATAATTGCCTCGATATAGGCATGCTGCGACAATGTGATTGTGCGCTCTGCATAGTCCCGGGTAATCTTGATTCCAAGTAGCCAATTGATTGGACCAAGATCTGTGAGCTTATACTTCGCATTCATTTCGAGCTTGAATTTCCGGATCTGCGTGAGGGAACTTCCCAAAATCATGCAGTCATCAACGTGAATTGCGAGTATGAGGAGGTGGTTTTCTTCCTCTTTGAAGAATACACCATGATCCGATTCGGATCGCTTGAAGTGAAGATCGGCTAGAGCTTCACAAAGGAAGTCATACCAATTCTTCGCGCCTTGCCGAAGACCGTAGATTGATTTGTGGAGTTTCAACACAAAATATTTCTGGTCCTTTGTGGCATAACCAGGCGGTTGTTCGAGATAAATGGACTCGTCCTCTGCTAGGACTCCATTCAAAAATGCACTGTCAAAATCCACCGTGTGGATGGGCCAGTTGTTGCGTGCTGCAATAGCTAAGAGCAGCCGAAAGGATGAAACTTTGCAACGGGTGCATAAGTCTCGTAAAAATCAACACCATAAATCTGGGTGAAGCCTTTCGCAACTAATCGAGCCTTGTACTTCTCGATTTCACCGGCGGCATTTTTCTTGATGCGCAGAACCCATTTTGAGCCAACGACGTTAGCGCCAGGTGGGCGCTCGTGAGAGACCATGTGCCGGTCCGTTCCAACACGGCAAGTTCTGCTTTGATTGCCTCTTCCCATTTAGGCCAATCAGGTCTCTTTCTCGCTTCCTCAACGTAGGCTCGAGTCCTTCAGCACCAGCAGTAGCAGCGGCCATGGCAAAGTCTTCCACAGCTACCATCTCCCAATCATCTGAAACTGCTGCATCTTCCTGTACTTCTTGGATGCCAGTTGGGATTGTGGGGTCTACTCTGCGGTTGCTAGTGACTCCATCGCCCTCGCGCAGGCGTCTCACGTATGCAGACTCTTTCCTGACGCGTTTGGGTCGACCTTCTGGCTTTCAGGCTCTAGATTCTCGAAGTTCTCTCCAAGAAAATCGTTCTGTGGCTGGTTTTGAACATTGTTCTGTGGCTGGTCCTCTACATCGGGAATTCCTCGCTGTACTCTGGACTGGTGCTCTTGCAGCTGGTGGCGCTTGAACAGGTGCTGGAGGGTTCACATTTTGCACGGGTGGTCGCTCGACATTTCCCACTCCCCCTCGAGCGGCAATTTCCCAACGATGACAGTGTCTTCTTCAAAGTTGAAGCTAACACTTCGTTCAACTCCCACTGTGCGACGATTGGGCCAATAAATTCGGTGAGCTGCACTCTCCTCATCTATTCCCACCCAATAACCAATTCTCCCTCGCATATCGAGCTTGGAGTCGTTATCGTCGTGCACACGGACTTTGCAACCCCAAGGGTGAAATCCGCCAGAACAGGCTTCTCTCCGAAGACAAGTTCATATGGAGTTGTATCACCAATTGCGCGGGTCCAGGTACGATTTTTCAAGTACACTGCATGCATCAGAGCTTCGCCCCATAGAAATTTCGGAAGGCCGCTATCATGAAGCATAGCGCGAACCTTATTCAAGAGGGTGCGATTGAGCCGTTCAGATACACCACTGTATTCTGGAGTGTCATGGACTGTGAGGCGTCGAATTGTTCCTTGGATTGCGAGGTGAGCATCGAATTTGTTGCTCCTATATTCTCCTCCGCGATCTGAACGTAGGCACTTGATTTTGACATTCATTTGCGTCTTCCACCAAGCTTCTTCTGCCAAATAATGTTCAAAGACCTCGTCTTTATGAACCATTAAATAGGCGCATGTGTACCGGCTTTTGTCGTCTGTGAAACTGACATAGTACTCCTTGTGGTGGATGGTTCGAACAGGCGCAGGTCCCCAGAGGTCTGAATGGATCTCATCTCCGAGATTTTCAGCACGTCTGGCCTCTCGGAATTTTTGAATAGGCTTCCGAGTCATCTTGGCAAATTCGCAAGATTCGCATACTGTAGGTTCACTGGATTCATCCAGTTCAATGCCATGAACAAGTCCTTTCTTGACTAGTTTCCTGGCGGCCTCGTGCGCTACATGTCCCATCATGCGATGCAATTCGTCGATGGTGACCTTCTCTTTTGCAGCTCCTGCAAATTCGGTTGCGGGTTTTGGGTGCGGGGTGAAAACACGGTAAAGTCCGCTTTTCTCGTTGATCTTGCCAATTGGTTTACGATCCTTGTCGAAGATACGACATGCACCATCCCCAAACCATACATGCGAGCCAGCGGCATCGATGCGACTGATGGAGACCAATGTGACTCCCATCGTAGGTGCGTACAGCACGTCTTTCAAGAGAATTCTTGATGCGGGTTATCGCCGTTTGGAACAGTAACATACATGTCCCCCTTTCCAATTGCACTGAAGGATCTCTTGTCTGCGACAATGATAGATTTCGGCGTGATTTCGACGAAATTAATAAACCGTTTCCGATTTCCCGACATGTGCTTGGATGCCCCCGAATCGTACAAATCTATGTCGATGAGGCTATCCCCTGACTTGTCTGTGGGGAGCATTGCTGAATCAAACGAAGTCGTGTAAGCTTCTTCCATTCCAATGTTGGATTCTTCCAGAATTCCATCGCGCAGAGCCTCTGCTTCAAGTGCTTCATTGGTAGGTGCACGGGCCAAATAATCATTGATATTGCCCTCGTTGACTTCAATCCACTCAAACGAGTCATGAGAGTCCTGGGAATCGCTGTCGTTCCCGCCGCTGTTGCCGTAGGCATCGTTGCCTTCATCCTCCGAGTCTGAAACATCTTGGAGGTGTGGCATTGACCCATCGCAGTCCGAGTCTGTGTCGTCAAAATCGGCCAAGTCAATGTGCTCATCCGAGCTGGTAGACTCATCATCTGAGTCTGAGACTGTTTGTAGTTCAGGCATGCCCTCGTCCTCACTCTCCATGAGATCATTGAGGCCCTCGGCATCCTCGAACAAGCCATCGAAGATATCACTGTAATCTTCGGAACAAATCGATGTTGTGTCGAGCTCGAGTGAGTCTTCCTCGTAGCTCCCGCTATCTGCAAATCCTGCAGACACGTTGAGACCTTCTTCAATAAAATCCAACACATTCGATTCTGTGTGTGCCATCCAGGCGGAATCTTCTTCTTCCTGTGCTGTTGCAGCATTGGCCTTGGTTTTGCCTTTCCCCTTTCCTCGTGGACCCTGGCCGGCTTTGCCGCCGCCTTCAGCCCAACAATCCGATTTATAGTGACCCTTCTTCTTGCAATTGAAGCATTCAGCATCTTTCTTCGACTTTGAACCTCCCCGACCCTTCCCACTGGAAGAATCATTGGAGTAGAAGGCAACATCCTTGTCATCCTTCCTGCCGTTCTTCTTCAGAAGTCGGCGCTCATATTCGTCGGTGACAGTGAGCATGAGATCATCTGCACTAAGGGTAACTCCGATCACGCTAGACGTAGCGCTGACCGCAGAAATATAGGGATCGAATGAGGAGGGTAGGGAGCCGAGAATGATTGCGTAGAAATCTTCATCGGTCGGGGTTTGACCCATTGCTGCGAGATCTTCGCGCATGGTCCTAAGCTTTGTGAAATGGGCACGAATATCGCCACGCTCTTCACAACGCTCCTCTTGAAGCCTGCGGCGCAAGTCTACTGAAACCATGCGAGATTTCTTCTGGAATTCATTGCCGAGTTCCGTCCAAATTTCACTAGCAGTTGTCTTGCCTCGGATCTTCATGAACAGTGAGTCTGGAATCGTCCCAGCGATCTGCTGTTTCACAATCGCCTCCCCCTGCTGCCATACTTTCAATTCTTTCTTCCATTCTGTCTCCAATGCCATTTGCTGTGCAGTCCATGCTACAGCTACTCCAGTGGAGCAAATAGCCAAAAGAGGATCAACTGGTGCGGCTGCCAGTCTATCGAGGTGCTCTGCAAGACCTCGAGCATCAACAGCCCATATGAACCGGTCTTTGTATATGACCCAGTTCGTGCCAGTGACTTCAAGCTTCGGGATGCGCAAGAAATCATCGCCGAGTTTGGTGGTTGTGGACGACATTGTAGGTGGATAGAATTTTATTCAATGAAAATATTTTCGGGCAAGCAGGTGCGGTATGAGGATGATCAAAGTGGTAAGGTTTTCTTTAGATGCGGGGTGCGGGGCCCATAACCTATGGGAAGATATAATTGATGGGGGTGCAACTAAAGAACAGACTGAATATATTGCAGAGATAGCTTGGTATAAATACAAGTCTCTTATCTATGAGTCAGACAAGTAATGATACCAAGGCTGTGTGAAACACAATAAAGCATATGGTGAAAAAGATGGTAGTCGGGCAAAAAGCATGCTAAACCTAAAGTGAACATAGCAACGGTGAAAAGACAATAAAAGAAGTAAAATTATGGAGCAGTCCATGTGCATTCCACATGTATTCCACATGACCACGGGTTGTATTTCCAACACAGCGAATCTGCGGAGAACCCTTCCACAGCCAGTCTTGAACTCACTTCGTGAGCTCTTCTTCGTTATGATGAATACGACGGATCGCGTCTCACAATCGTCTAATCAAGGCATAGTAGCGCTAATTTCTCTGGGGCCCACCACTTCACTGTGGCTGGCGGAACCTTTAACAGCATCACTAAGAACTACATCGCCGCCGCTCCGGCTTTTCCGCCTGGTAAGTTCTTCAACACGTTTTGTGACGACGCTCAATACTACTGAATAGACTTCCGAACAATCCCTCTGGGAGATATCGACCTACAAAATGAAATATGCTTAGGCACTAACACGGGTATCGTAGATTGCGAACGCGTGAGGCCGCGTGTTCGGCGAGTATACTCTGCCACAATCGATGGCCGAAAGTTGGGCGTGACGGTCGCCATGTATCTCGGCGCCAGTGCAGAAGAGGTGAGTTTTCTTTTTTGCCCTTTCGAAATCTATTTTCTAATAACATGGTCGCAGGAATGGCGTCAGGATATTGCGAATTATATGACAGTTCGGTAAGTTTCTTGGAAAGCTTGGTTTCTTGTAATAAATTATACACCCAGCCATCCCAATATCATTCAGGTTCATGCAGCCGCAGCGAGTTCGAACTACATGTATGCCACAGTTTTCCACGACGGTACGTCCTGTCATCTCGAAGTAGGTTGAGTGTGATGTTGAATCAGAATTGGTACCGTTCGACCATTTCCTGAACGTTCATCGCCATTCACCCATCTTGACCGTGTATATCCATGCCTACTGTGTAGGTCCATCCGACACTGTCAAGTTGCTAAATAATGATTTATTTTCAGCAAACTGAGTTCAAAGTACAGAAGCTTAACCCTATCGACCAGCTCGCTGATAATTGTTGCAGGCGACGCGGGATTATTTGTCCTCCACTTTTCAACGGTTCCTGGTAATATATTCCATCCAGTTGCTCTTCTCCCTCACAGTATTTTCAGGTTGATCGTGAATGCACATTTTTCATACGTCACTCGACGGGCCGACTCTGTGTCGACTTGGTACGCAGCAACAACAAGTACTACTGGTTTCCCACTCTGGAGGGAGTATCCCGTTCACGTGGAATCAAACCATTGAAAGCCTCGAACGAGGTGGCCATGGCCATTGATTCTCTGACACTGTACCAGTATCACAGAATATGTTATTGGAATCTATCACAAGATCGACACCTCTACTGTTCCACCTCTGCAACAGTGAATCTGAACACAATAATCGCCTGGCCATCAAGGGATCCACTCGAAGACTTGGTTGAGATTGCAAGCTTGCCGGATGCAGAGGTTTATCTGAGTCGTTGCCAGTGGACCACTTCTGGAGAAACGACAGGAGAAGTCCTCGAGAATGGCTGGACCCGGTATCATGAGTTCGTGTTGACTGCGTGGTGATCTATTCTAATACGGGATATTCCAGGTTCGCTTCCGATGATATAATAGACAGTACTTTGCAGTTATATGTGTGGAACTGGGCGCCCGAGTTCTGGATCAGTCAAGCGAACCACATTTTTAGCTGCCTCCAGGTCTCGTCCAATTTCGAGGATTACGGCACGTCTATACATTCTCGGTCCGATTTCCTCATTGACCCGTGCAGCAGTTGTCCCAGACGACATTTACTTTCGGCTAGTAATTTCAGTGACCTCGAATGACCCTCCACTCGCCTTCCTATTTCTCTGCCCACCAGACCATTTTCGAACGGGGTCCTCCTCATTCAGATGGCCAGGCTGTCCCGCCTATTGGTCTCTAGATCCGTCAGGTCTCGAACGTCTTAGCGTCGATGATGCAATTAGGCTGGGATTCCCTTCCATCTCGCTCTCCACCGATATTGAAGGGTGGTCCTGGGATGCCAGTGTTTACGCCGGACTGCGACAATTCCATCAAGCGAAAGGCTTCAATGTAGACAGTCAGGACGTCGCCCGACATCTCGGTCATCCACTTTTCCAATTGTCCGGTGAGATAGGCACACCATTTGCCCACAGTAAGCCACATCCCGACCAATTCGTCCCCATTTAACTCAAAAATACTTTAAGTGGATGACGAGGATCATTGTTCAGAAGATGATGAAGACCCACTCAATCAGTCGGAACACACGGGTATATCAACGACCAAGGATCATAGTAAGTGCCAGCGATGTATTGTGCCACTTGTACTTAGAATCCGGTCAGTGCAAGAGTTGATGGCGGGAGGCGAAGAGCCTGAACTTGAAGACCAAATCCCGCCAGTTTCGCGGACCTCCAAAGTTATTATGATCATCCAGATGACACTGATGTTGTTCCTGAGTTTATCCTGGCTATACGACCAAGTGGGGATGGACATGAGAATGAAAAGTTCAACTGCGATGTGACGGGACGACGACATTTAAGCGGGTTGGATACGAACTGCCCTCTCAATAATCCGATATGTAGTAGTGGTTGAATTTCGTATGTATTGCTCCTCAAATTTATTCAATTCAAAACCGTCCTTGGTTTAGTTTTCGTTCCTGCGGACGATGGGTGCATCGGGACATGACTCCGCGATGGACTAAACATTATCCCTTTCGAACGAACCAGAAAGAGGGAGTCGTTTTACCGTTCCAGAACTGTGTCTCTTATTGTCTTGAACTGGCCCCGCCACGGGAGGGAACATCAAGTAAACGTATTGAAGGTCAATTTAATATGCACAACACGGGAAACATGGGCGAAAATGATGCGGCCGTGAAACAGAGGCGGAATTTCAAACCTATTTAAATTGAGCGAAATCATTCGCTGGAAGATGAAATAGAACGCACAGAGAAAATGTGCATTGGACTATACTTCGGGGCTGGCGTTGCCCGCGATATCAGCGGCCCAATTGGCCGACCGGATGCCGAAGGAGACCTTCTGAATCGAAGGAAATGCCTTGCGGTAGGCGATGGTTCCAGGTCCGAATATCTCTGCGATGTGCAGGTCCTGGAGTTTACAGCTGGATTTCGACATAAATGACGCCAGCGAAGCGATGGGGTTGGTTTCAAGCCATGATTCCGGGATTCGAAGACTCCGGAGTGCAGGCACCACGAAGGTATGAAGATAGCCGAGAAGAGGTCCGGATCCTTGCCGATTTTTCAAGGTCAGGGACTCCAAGCATGGAAGTGGTAGGTCAACTGGTGGATTGCTGTCATCGTACTCCCAATCGAACAAGATCAGCTCGCAATGCACCAGATTGGATGTTTGCTGCAAAATTGGAACGCAGTCATCCGCCTCGAGCTGGTCCAAAGTCAGTGAAGTCAATTGCCCCCAAGGCAAGATGACATCCGAAAGGTCCGTGGTACTGAGGATGGCCGTACGCAGCAGAGGCGCGTCGTGGATAATGATTCCAAGCAGGGATGTTTCGAACTTCAAGTCGACGTGGCGCAGCAGAGGCAGCCTCCCTTCAATAGTGGGGAAATCGGAGCAAATGTAAAGTTGCAGGTACTCCCACCGTTCGCAGTGAGCGACGACTGTTGAGAAGACATATTCGGACCTGTGGTAGTCATACTCATCCATGGCGATGGAAAGTGGGCAACAACCAGATCTGCTGAATACTTCAGAGAGGTCGGCCGGTGGTCTCATGGGAGTTCCATGGTGGGATAAAGATATGGCCCTCCAGAGGTCGGGCGTGGTCAGTGCTATTTCTCGCCATTTGCGACAAATGTGTGTCAAAACGGTGGGCGAGAGGGGTCCGGCAACTGGTGGGCAGAGGGGATATATGGGCAGGAAATGTGTGAAGATCTCGGATACGATTTCGTTTGGCAACCGCAAGACTGGGTACTTGTAAGAATCGAGTCGCTCCTGCACGACGGTTTTCAGGAGTCGCAATGCAGCAAGGGAGCGCTCAAGACTCCAGATTCGGGTTTCAATACCTGCGACGCGAGCACGATCTGCTGCAAGCGTACTGAGCATGATGGAATAAGTGTAAAACTGGATTCTGCAGTTGACCGATGCTTCAAGTTGGGAGAGACTCAGATTATGATACACGATTTTATAAGGTTATCACTCACCAATTCTGGATCTTGATATGCCGTGGTATGCGCTGGTATGCAGTTATGTCGCTCGTCCAGGTTGTGGCTCCTGAAAATCGAGAGGATCTGGTGCAAGACGAGGACGGAAAGATCACTGATTGATTGCACTGCCACTGATGTTGCTCTTTGTACACCAAGACTAAACAAACATTCTTAACAAAACCATTTCTCTACTTCCACTATTTCCACGCCTTCTCCGCCTCCAAAAGACAATCGAGAGCATCACAGACGCTCTTCTCCCAAGGAATATACTCCTCTATCCCCAGAATTTCCTTCGCCAGCACTGAATCGCTGGTGGACAGCGGCCCCGGCAGAGGAGGTGCATTTTCAGCACTCGATAGACTGTCCTTGAGATCTGCCCGGGCGAACGCCAAATGTTCGACTGCGGCCGCCCATGTAAACGACCCACCGCAAATCAGGAATCGTTTCTGGACGCCATGTTCGGAGGGTTTGGCCGTCAGTCTCAGGCTGCGGACGTGCGCGCGCGCGACGTCGCGGACGTCGCAGTAGAACGGGGCGAGCTGCGGCGGAAGGGGGCGTCCCGGCTCGCCCGCTATGAGCGCGTAGACGAAGACATTTGCGCCAAGGCGCGTCCTGTCGGGCGTCGGGAAGTCCGCGTGAAGGGGACCGTAGATGAATGGCGGGTTAACTGTAGGGTATGGAGGTTTGTTTGCGTGAAATTAGTCACAGGAAAATATTAATACGGACTTGTCGTCAGATCGACCGAAGGATGAGATTCTGCGAATTCCCACGCGGCGCGTTCTGCGAGGATTTTGGTGGCGAGGTAGTTCCAGACGGCGTTGTTGTTACCAGCGAGGAGTTCCTCCTCTGTTACGGTACCCCAGTCTAATCGCAACTTCCCGGTTCATGAAAAATCAGAAAGAGAAATGAATGCGTACCCTTGTGAGAGAGGGTAACTCCGTTGTACATTTTGTCCAGGGAAGCTGTCCATATATTAATCATTACTTGAGCAGACCGAGGGAGAGTTAAACGTACGGTCCATGGTTGTCGCCCAACTACTAGTAACGACTATCTTTGAAACTCCTGCTTTCTCCGCTTGCTCGAGCACATTTAGGGTACCTCGGACGGCTGACTTTAGAGGATTGAGCATGCACTTTCTACCCGATTTGACTCAGAATCACTATATACCTTCAAACCCTCGGCCGGCGTGGCTCTTCCAGCCAGAGGCGATGCGGTGTGAATGATATATTTGACGCCTACAGTTGTCTCCTCAGATCTTGAATTCCGAGATATGTAATGCGACGACGCACCTTGTAAAACCCGACTCAAATCACTAGTGGCGATATCCTCCACCTCAACTACCTCGAAATTGGGATTGTTTCCAATGGTTGCAGTCTTCAGCGCTACGAGGCTGTTTCCACGCGCTGTCCTACATTTAGTGAAATGAGTATATAGTCCAGAAACGGTAGAATGTAAACAGACCCGCGCACGACGTAGCCTTCCGCGAGTAGCTGCGCTGCAACGTGCGATCCAACGAACCCCGAAACTCCTGTGACCTGGTCCGCGTTAGTCTGGTTCACAGGTTTGAAGAGGAGTTTGCGGCATACCAAAACCATTTCGCGACCAGGAATCATTGGGAGGTTGAAGCGGTTGTGTTCTTGGGCTGTGGGGACCAGTTGTGGCCTGTGGTGCCTTCAAGTTGATCTCCGTCACGGATGTGGTAGAAGACGCAGCCATTTATAATCTCGCTGACAGCCCGAATATCCACATTTCCGTAGCGGTGGGCCGATAATGAACCCAGCTGTATTTGCAACTTGAAGCTCGACGGCAGCAAGTAGCCTACACGGGGTATAGCACGACTTTGTCACATTGGGGGTGGTGAGGAAGTTGTGGGAGCTTCAAGGAATTGATCCGGTGATGCAGTTGATGGTTCTTGTTCCGAACTTGACCCGAACTTGCCCGAGCTCGAAGTTTCAAATAAATTCATTCATTCAAAAAAATCATCCATCCAGTTTGTACCTTGTCCTGAAAACTTCAAGTTGAATAGCAGCTTGCTCTTGAAGCTTGAAGCTGCACGTTTTATTTTACTTACCGGATGTCTATTCTGACTTATAAGTTATACTAAAAGGACAAAAAAGAGAGCTTATTCACAATGCACAGGGACAGCCTGTTCTATCGGGCACTCGGTTGAGCCTTAATATATTGTCCACAGTGTGAAGTACCATCAAGGTCCCGGGCCAGAGCAGAATGAAAATAAAGGCTAAGAGGATAACAGAAAGGAGGAGGATCTTGTACATATCGGAAAGCCTGCTGAAAGAAGCGAAAAGTTGACGACTGGAACTACAATTATTCAAGGGTAATAGCCTTCATTCTTGTGTGACGCCGAAGGGAATCAAAAACTTCGAGATCTTGAATCCGGATTCATAGGCGAGCTATAAGTGCTGGCATAACGTACGCACGCGGTCATGTGATCACTGCCGCGGCGCGTGTTCCCATGCCAAGTTGGACATTACGGGCTCCCATATTGTCCTTGAGCTCAACAACACCATGTACACAGAGTACAGCAAAATATCGTGCACTACGGCCAATGTACACACGACTTCAAGTTCGTCTGGCACGCAAGCGCTTCGGCCATTCGCCCGGCCCATTGCTTGCCCCATAATCTCATTCACCTGTATGCCCATTGCCCATCACCCGCATTTGTCATATTTTTCTCAACGATCTTGACTCCGAGCCAACTCCGAGATAGAAATTTAGATCTTATTCTCACATAGTTATTTTTGAGTGACACGAATCACAACACGCTCCAGCTGACTGGCGCGTCTTGTCTGTTGCCGTACAATAGATGCTAAACATGCCGTCGGTCTGTCTGCCATTGTTTTAATTAGACCCATCCGTTTCCTATCCAATCTCCCCGTGCATGTCTCAAAGCCATCAACGCTACTGTGTGACTCGCGAGGCTGGGATCCCCATTGGAAATCAAACATTAGCTCGAACACTATCTCCTGAAGAAGGTCGGAGAGAAAGAAGGATGGAATACAGCGTCATACATAGCTAACATGCGTGTTCATCGCACACGCAGCCAAGGAGAACTCATCTATCTTTGTCGCATTTACCGTCTATAACTCATATGACGCTATCGTGCTGTTCTTACTCCATCGGAAACCTCTCAACTTCGGAACATGTGTCTCGTATGATTATGCACCCCTCTTTCCCTTCACCCACCATGTCGACTTTCCATAGACATAGCCTTCGATATATTGTCGAGGCAGGGATGTATGGAACCGCATCTATTGCTTTGGTTATGATCCTAGTCGCCTATCTGACCCTCTCCCGCCGCAACACTATCCGGAATATCCCCGGGCCTCCTTCCCCGTCGTGGATTTTTGGTTGGACTTCCACTCTATCTCATCGGGCCTTGCTAATTACGCTGTGTGAGCCAGGCCACATGCTGCAATTAATGATGCCCCCGATGTACGGCGACTATGAGTTCAAGTGGCAGAAGACGTACGGGCTCGTCTACCGACTGAAGGGGTGTTTCGGAGTTGGTCTATTCAGCTGAAAGCGCGTCTTTGTCGCTTATCCCCCACACAGCAGGATCAATTGATGATTTCGGATCCTGCTAGCTTAAAGTACATCTTGAATAGTCCGCATTTCAGACGGGGACCGTTGAAGGATAGCACCGCGCACTTGCTGTTCGGCGATAAAAGTATCACGACGGTGAACGGTAGGTTTTCCCACTCCATCCGACTCGGTATGTATACTACGCAGGTACTGACTGAGAGCTTCTACAGAGCACAGTCATAAACGGCTCCGTGTTGCATTAAACTCCGGATTTACCGCAACTGCAGTCCGGAACCATCTTCCTGTGTTTGAAAAGGTGGCACAGATGGTGAGCCTATTCTTGCTCACCCGACTCGTAGTACTTGGATTTTACTTCTTGCCCCAACAGTTGACCGATCAGTTGGAGTCTTCCGGGGCATCGACCGATATATGTCCTCTTCTCAGTCTTGCTACGATAAGTGCAGTAGCTGAAGGTAGAATGAACTATGTTTTCAATTGCCGGGTCTAAATTTCTTTTGTTTCAGCGATCTTGGGCTATCCGGCTAAAGATCTGGGAGAAGAATTCCTAGCGAACAATTTCCGGGCGATGTGCTCACACCCTCTTCCTTGCTCAAAAATGTTGGGTTGACGAACGACTGTTCTAGGACCCTGGCATCCAATCAATCCGCATTCCAGATCCTCGCCCACGCCGTTGCTGCAGGGTTACCTACGCGGATTCGGGATGCGGCTATCCGGCTCCCGACCCGAACCTACATAACTCTTCGGACGTCGCAGCTCCTGGCGAGTAACCTCGGGAACCAACTCGTTCGAGAGAAAACGGATGCGGCATGCCAGGGACTGGGGACCAACACGGATTTTTTTAGCCAGCTTCGTGAGTATCTCCACGGAGGATCGTCTCTCAATATGCTGAGGGCGGAGTATTCAGTGGATGCAGATCACTCAGACAAGACCAAGAATACGCTCACGGGAGAAGAGATCGCTGCCCAAACAGCACTTCTTTTGATTGCCGGACAAGACACTACTGTACCAGAGTCATTTGAGAGGTGCCGAAGGCTAATTGTCTCGTATTTATAGGCTAACACCCTGGCTTTCGGATTCCTGGAGCTCGCCCAAGCTCCTGAACTACAAGATAAACTCCGCGCCGAGATCCATTCGACCCTCGGGGCTGCGCGCACCGGCAGCGTTTCATACGATAGCATGCCATTGTTGAACGCATTTATTAAGGCGAGGGTCTGCCCAGTGCTTATTCAAACAAAGTAATAAACCACTTGATTCGTGGCAAAGGAAACACTCAGGATGTACCCTGCCGTGACAATTTCAGATCGTATAGCTCTTGAAGATTCGGTTATTCCCTTGGCCAGCAGTATTATGACCTCAACGGGCGAACACATTTCACAAATATCAGTTCAAAAGGGTCAGCTTTTGCAGCTGGGACTCGCGTCCTATAATCGGTCCGAACCGTCCCAATTAAATACATCGCCTTTCTCGGCTCACAAGCCCGTCTAGACTCGAGTCACGCTGGGGTGTGGACGCACACGAGTTTAAACCATCACGCTGGCTTGAGGGGACGGTGTACAATGGGGACGCCTTTGGTCCCTACGCCAATCTGTCAGTCAATTTAGTTGTTTCGTCTTTTATTGCTGTTTGACATACTGTTCATAGTCTTAGTTTCCTCGGTGGCCCACGCACATGTCTCGGGTACGATTCATATTACTGTTGAACTCGTTCAATATTCACGAGCCTCGGCCGTAACTAGATGGCGTTTTGCGTGAGTCAACATCCTCAAGTTGTTTGGGTCTCCTTACATTCGGGCAGGCTTTTGGAGATGCAAGTATTTATCTGCGAGTTGGTGGCCAAATTCTCATTTGCACTGCCGGAGGGCGAATCCGTCGGCACTCGTTGGGCCACCACGCTCCAACCGATCATGTCCAATGGTCAGAAAGGCGCTCCGCTGTGCATTAAACGCATCGTATAGCCGGTAAAGCCGCGCGCAGGTTGTATTCGGTCGTATTCATCCCATTGAGAGTTGCTTCTGATAGCCCTCGGATGAACAATGAACTTGCATGAAAAGAGAATTTATTACCACCATAACAAGTCTAGCACTCGATGTATGCCTTTTCTTCACAAATTCTATGTTTGAACCGGGTTCATCAAACCTGTCGTCCTGTTCATTTTCCGCAAGTTCTGGCTCGTGCTTATCCAATATATAGCAAGCACCTTGCACTCATCAACGCTTGTAGCGCCCGGCTGCCTCTTTGTTGTATCCACCGGCGAGAAAGAGAGAGTTCGACTCCTCGAGCCCAAGCCATCAGTCTCTTTTTTTCTCGGAAATTCAACCTGCCGGGTTCGACTTGAACTTCGTTTGGCATATTTACTGATGGTGCCCGGAGGCTCACGTTTCGGTCCGGTGCGGTTCCATTTATTGTTATAGGTGTAGGTTGAATTAGTATATGGATATGGGTTGTGTTGCGCGATGCGCACGGGGAGGTGGCGAAGATTATCTGCCTCAAACTCCCGAATTCAGATCTTCAAAATGAAACAACCAATGGTTCGATATTGATGCAAACGATATACGAACCGATTGCCAAGACTCCTTTCCATTGTGTCCGATCAACAGCTAGCAATACACTACCCATGCTTTCCCCTTCGTCGCGAAAATCAGCACGCCATTGATACTATCCACGGCAACCGCCCCCAACCAACCGATAAATTCTGGCGAGACCGCTAAAATGCGGCAAAGAGTTCCATTTCCCCCAAGTTGAATGAGGCCCCAATCGGATCCTTCGTGGTTTTGGCGTAAAATAAATGACATGCGCCTCGAAGGAGTCATCCGAAAACAAAAACGGACATCTCCGCATTCCATTTCTTCAGACATCGCTTCGACAGGCGCTGGCATTGTTCTATTGGTCGGAATGAGGCGTATTGAGGTATGAACCTTTCGGGAAGTGTAGTTTAGAACTAGGTGGTCAAGTAATATTTCAGTCTGGTGGACGCGAATATTCCACTGGTCCGGTACACGCGTCCTTCTAGTCCAATGGAAAGTGCCGAGCTCTGCGATGAGTCGGTGATTGATGACACCTGTTTCCCAATTGTTTCCTGATGTTGTTGGTTGAAGTTCAATGTCGACAAACTCTAGAGTAAACTGTACGCCGTCTTCTCCTCTGTCTCCAGCCACGAGTGCTACCACAAGAGGAAGACGTGGGTGAAGGCATGCGTGAACAATCTAGAATCCCGAGTGTGTTCGGATAACGAAGATAACATTGAAGCAAACACTTACCGAATTGGCTGAGATTTTAGCTCGCGCTCGTTTTTGGTGGTTCAAATCTAAGAGAAGCAGTTCCTCATTCGACCCGTGCCATGGCGTGTTCCAGATTAAAATGAGAAGATCCTTCATGCACATTTCAACTGACCGAGTCAGATATGGGGTCTGTGTAGTATAGAAGAGCGAGATGACCGGCGGGTTCGAATATCCAGAATCCGGGTCATATTGTAGCGTGTATACGCAGAGAGAGCTGGCAAGACAATTAATACCGACTGGAAATAATATCGGACATTCTCACCTTTCGTGGCGGTCTTCGTCCGTCCAAACCACAGCAACGATCACAGAATCGCCGTTGTCGCGACTCTCCGAAGCCCAGGTGACAGGTCGGAGATTATTGTGGTTGAATTTATGCGCATATGTTCCCCGTATGTCGTAAAGACCGAGCCATGTCCCTCCCATTAGGAAAGAATGGCCGCCCGGAAGAATATGACAGCGGGACGGCACCTCGTGGAGCCACATTCCCCATGCTTGGACGTTATAGAGTCCGGTTAACTCGACGGATTTGAGAGGAATTATTGTCGGCCCTTGAAGCGCCTTAGCAATTGAGATCGCGCGTGCGGCACAGCATAGCAGGAGAGGCAGCTCAATCGAATCAAGAGTCTTCCCAGCGGGCAGAGGCAACATGTCGCAATCGAGAGCGAGTCGCCATATCTGCCTCTCTGTGAGGCACACAGCTCGGGGGTAATGCGAAGTCTGTGGGATATAAATGAGTAGAAAGTAAATATCAAGACTGATCACAGACCCTTGTAACACTCAAGAGATCTGCAATCGACATCCCAGTCAGAATTTTGGAGACCAGTTCGACGGGAAGGGAAACTAAAGACATGAAAGGAAGACGAGGACGAAGACTGTGTGTGGGTCAATCAAGGTGTTCGATATAGAAAACGTTCGATCGAGGCAAGTGGGTCAGATTTCTGATCGTCTTATCCGCGAATGAGCGATCTGATTCGTTGCGAAAGCTGGATGGCGTTCAATATGAATGCCAATCCAATCTCCGACAGTCTCAATAATGTAGCACAGGATTCGGAGATAGCCTATAGTTGCATAAACTATTAGATTAACAACGTATACTCAGTGGAAGATTCCAACTTCCAAGAATATGGCTGCCACTTTACGGCCGCTGGAAACGGCGGTAGGCGCCGTAAATTGAAGGAACCTGGAAGAAACATAGATGCAGAGAAGAAAGAAAATGCAAAGCGACCTCCTGTAAGACTGTATCTGGTTGGCTTAGCCACCCAGGAAATCCGCATCGTCCTGCCTGTCCTCTGAACCAGCCAGCTTGGAGCTCTGTGCTCTGTTCGCGCTGGGCGCATGCTCCTGCAGTGCATGTCCGCGGCACGATTAGGCGAACTGAACGGCGCTGAGTCCTGACGCGATGCTGTGAGGGTTGGTAAGTTGGTTGGGATTGATCCGTTGATGTAGTGAGAAGACGCTTAAGGGTGAACGAACCCTGGCCAAAGATTGGCCCAAGAGAGTCGGGGTTTTAGTGGGTGTCGGCTAATTGCACGTAATGACGGTTGATCGGTGACTGACTTCCGAGTTAGTCGCCGGGATACCCGAACGTACAAGGAGCTGAATCCCCACATACCGTCCTGCAGGGGCACGAATGAGGCGGACGCATCTCCTCGAGAGGTATTCCTATTATCTTCTGGCCTGCCAGTTCCAAGTCCAAGCCCTCAATCTCAAGCGGGCGGAATTTGACCGACTATGTCGGCCCGGAAACTCCGGCTTGCCGGAGGGGAAGGGAGGGAGAGCGGCAACGAGCCCAACTCTCCCTTCATTGTGAAGTTCAATTTCTCTCCTACGGAAAGTCATTGAACGCACCTCAAAAAAAAAAGAAAGTTGGTCGGGATTGATCCGTTGATGTAGTGATAACTCGGCTCGGTCAAGCGCCGGGCAGTGCTTTTTCGTTGCAAGGCTTCACAAAAATTCAGGCTCACTTATCTGTCCCCTCTCATTCTAAAATTCTCCTTGGCTTCTCCTTTGAGCGCCTTCTTGGTTCAAAAATTAAATTCGTCGATTTGTCCCTTGGACTTGGAGTTGAGAAACCACCCTGTTGTTCAAGTTCAAGACTATGCAGATAGGTCTCGGTGTAGAATGAATGGCATCTGCTTCTATGCAGTCAGAGCTTTCCTATCCAACGCAGGCGGAGTTTCATTCTTTTGTTCGCCTTATCCGGCTTATGAGGAAGAAAATAGCAAAGTGAGTCAGCCAATATCAGCGACTTCTCAGCAGACGCTCAGCAAAATTTGCCTGGGATAATGGTGTGGCCCAGTGTATAGATAAAGGTCAGCACTGCAATACTTAGTCGCGAAAGTTTTAAAGCACATCCGACTGGCCCAGGCCGTTCACCTACATCATGTTTGATTTCTCGCTCCACAGACCCAGCCGTTGAGGAACTAAGGCTCGGTAGCTGATGATCCGCTGGACACCAATCGAACAACGTTCGATTGGCCTGGCCTGAGAGCCCAGCCCAGAGAATTTAGGGAGTTTTCTCCATTCAAATCGTAACAATCAACATCTTATGATTTTTGCCCCAATTCTCAACCACTTGGCTACGATGATACAGGAAGCGCGGGAACTTTCGAGCTTAGGGAGATTGCACAGATGAGGCAATTAATTCAATATACTTCTTTCAAGTTTTATTTATAAATCTTACACTCACAGGCGATTGTGTCGAATATACACCTAGCCGCCTCTACTTATTCCAAGATCCCTTTATTAAATCCGCGCCTCTTTCTCCGATGATATATGCGGCAGCCTGGGTATGAGCGGCAGGAATAAAAGGCTGCCTCTTTCTCAGTATAGAAGGAAAATTGGCAATTGTCGACTTACCGCGACTGAAAGATCGACAACTCGAAGCCCACTCAATCCCTTGACATTCAAGTTTGGATCAACAACACCCCATGTTGCTCCTTTCGGCGACATGCTCGCAGTCCCAGCAGGATGAAATACGGATCCACCAGACTCGCGAATAAAGTCATCAATTTCAGCGTCAGTGCTGGTATGGTTCACGCCGACCGGAGAGATGACATAGTTCTTCCAGGCAGGTGCCGTAGTAAAGTGTATTGCGCTCTTGACAGCCTCGCGCATGATGGCGAAATCAAGCTCAGACCCAAGAAGGTTTGGATTGATGACTGGGACTGAGAGAGGATCATTGCTGTTGAGTGTCACGGAGCCACCTGAGAAAGGATCAGATAGGTATTGTCAGAAAATAGATACGACATACGAGACGCGGGAGAAACCACGGCGGGGACTATACTCATGAAGTTGCCCGTCGGAGGGGGAGGACCTAACATTCCATTCGCGAAAATAAGTTCGTAATGTGCTGTATTGGGCCCTGCGGCAGGATCGGGAAAACGTTCAAAGATAGAGGAGCTGTCGGGAATGCGAAGCCACCCGAGCTGGCTCGTTGGAGGGTCGACGAGAGGACCTGTTCGCGTGGCATTCCATTGGGCGAGCTGCTCTGCTGCTAAAGTAGCGTTACGTTCCGCGGTTTCAAGGGTATCGTTCGAGTTGACAAGGAATGAAAACAAAACGAGAGAATGGTCGCTGAGGTTTTGACCAACTGACGGTAGGTTGTGCAGCGGTTTAATGCCGAGAGAGTTCAGAGTCGAAGAGTTGCCAATGCCGGAGTGCAACAGTATATTGGGCGTTCCAATGCTCCCCGCCGAAAGGATTATCTCCTTCCTTGCGGTTAATGTGAATCTTTTCCCTGAAAAACATTCAGCTCGTCCGTTGCGTTAACTGATAATCAACTAATCGTACCATTGAGATCCTGAACAAATTCAACCGTGCGGAAAGCGTTGGAGGTGGCTTGTAGAACGCGCGTTACTCTTGCATGCAGTAGAACATGTAAGTTGGGACGAGCAACGAATTGCGGGGCGAGATATGATGTCGCTGAGCTGCTTCTCGAACCGTTCTTGACCGTCGATTGCTGCCAGCCTAGAAAAGCATCAAACATGGCTGACCTCCGGTCGTATCTGCCGTACCAATTCCGAGCTGATAACCAGAATTCATGTCAAGGTTAAACGGGTATTCTTTCAGCTGAGTTGTGGTGCCAATGACTCAAGAGTCTATTGGAGTAGGGAAGCCCGCCAGAGATACGGTGTTGATGCCATCGAAACCATGAACTGCGGGGTTGAACTGTCCCTTGCGATGATCTGACGGTGGGGCGAACCGTTCGTTCTGAATTCTGAATCAGATCCTTGCGAGGCTAGAGCTGAGTAAAAATATTACCTTTCTCATGTACGGAACGAGCTTGTCCCAGGACCAGCCATTGTCCCCGGTGACCTTTGCCCACCGATCGAAATCTTCCTTCGACCCACGCGTGTAGGCCATATAATCTGAAATTAGAATTAATCGTTGGAGAAGATTGAGCTCGTGAGAGAAAATACGCTTACTAACGGAGCTGCTCCCTCCCAGGACGAATCCACGAGGATAGGCGATGGAACGGCCACCGAAACCAGCCTGAGGTGTTGTCGTGTAGTTCCAGTCCTGTGGGGTATCTGGGGTCGCTCGAGGACCGAACAAGGGCACGATGATATCCAAAACGTTGGCATTTCTGTGCTCGGCAATAAATAAGATAAAATCATCAATTTGAGACGGAGTCGTACGAGCCGCCTGCTTCCAATACCAGAACGGAGTTGGCAGGATTCTCGGAAAGTCGATTGGCGACAACATTCCCCGCCGTCCCACCTTCGATTGCGCCGGAAATCAGTAATCAGTGTCTCGATGACCTGTCGAGGTGAAATCCATACCTCCCACAACAATGAAATCGAACTTGAGGTTCAGCTTGTTCAAATCTGCGATACTCTCGAGTAAAGCACTTGAGCATAGCGTGGCTCTGAGGGCAAGAATGAGAAATGAGCTGAGCCAGGCCATGGTGGGTGGTTTGCGACTTGACCTTCTGGACTTGCAGCCATTGCCTTTTTATATATAGCAGCTAATTACGGCCATCACGTCAACTTGAAATACCTCCGATCTTGTACCGTCAGCGATTCCCATGCCGGATTCGAAAGGTACCGTATTAGGTCGGCTTCCCCACAATAGCCGTGGAAACCGCACCGAATACCTTTGGAAGGCGGAGAAGACCGGTCCTTTGCTATAAGTGGTGGTATCCATTGACTTCTGAACAGATGGCATCTAGCAGGACAGGATGTGGCGGAGGAACCATCGAGAATCCCCATTAATTACGGAATAACATTTTACACACGTCAGGCCAAAGTTGACGCAGTGTAAGCCGATATTTGAAGTATATTGCATTTACCTTGCCCGGAAGAGTAGATATCGAGGAGGATTTATAAACAAGCGAAGCCACGAGGAGGAATATTAATGCTCGAGTCGTGAATGGTCCGATTATTAAAACTCACACAGTAGAATCATCGCTGGGACAGCACGACTCGTCGTTTCGCAAAAGGTCCAAAGGAGAATGCGTCAAGGATTCAAGTTAAAATAGCCGTCACGACCCGAGGTTTGAACACGTTGTAACAGTGAGGAGTCGGATTACGATTCCAGGTTGGGATAGATCCTTTCAAGAAGCCAGAATCGAGTAATAAGGTCTTGGCCGGCATCGCAGTTAGGGGCTAAGCAGAAGGCTGGCGGGTTATAGAGTTCAATTCAGAAGAATTTCAAGCCCAGGCCCACTCAAGCTAGGCCCAGCCTGGCCCTGGGCATCACAATACGCTGCAGTCTGGGGGGTTGAGTCGAGGTCATAGTATACCCCTACATCACCAAAAGCGGGAGATCGCGCTGATCGCTTGTGATGGTTGCAATCACACGGCACGCTGATGGCGGTTTGCAATCGGTTTGCAGACCCTTCACCTAGCATTGCAGAGCCATCACCAGCCTGGTAGAGCTCTGCAAAAGGAACGCAATGCTGGCACTGGATTTACAGAGCTTACATTGAGCTGGTGTCCAATTTATTTGATTACTGGCAAGTACACTCCGGGGCTTGAAATTGCAACCAAGAATTGGTCCAGTCTGAGCCACGTATATTACAATGGGAGATGTCATTGTACGCGACGCGCGGCGCGCGCTCGTACCTACTAAACACCGTAGTAAACGGTTAGTTTCCAGTTGAAATTCAAAACAGGCTTACATTTGCATTTACGTTTATGCTTCATGGCCGCCGAGGAGCGAAAAATACGGCTGCCCAAGGAGGCATGGGGTAAAATCGCCATTGAATCCGCTTCAAGCGGGCGGTAGTGGGCGGTGGGTGTAGGACATCAGCACGTGCGTGTGGTCCGTGCGCACATCGCCTTTCGTTGATGGTTTGATGTAAGTTGATCACACTGCCTCCTTGCTTTCTCCCCCCATCCTTGCCCATCCCCTCGCACCGTAACTCCTTCTCCGTCGTTACCAGCCGGCGTCGACCTTCCCCCAAAGTCATATTTTCAAGCTACAGATCCTCCAAGTCAACCTCAGGCTCCCAAGCGACCGCTCCATCTCCAAGTGGTCGAAGTGACATGTTCCGTTACATCAAGTCGCCGCCATCGCCATTACAAGTTAAAATTACTTCAAGCTTCCCGTTGTGTCCCTCTACCCTGGTGCCCTTCAATACCATGTCCCGAGTGCTCAAGCCTCTCGGATTCGGCGGCTCAAATCCCCTCAAGCGATCTCTGCACTTCAAGTTATTCTTTCCTCAAAGCGATCTCCTTCAAATTCGTTGTCTCAATTCAATACTCAAGCCTTGTTCCCTCAACTCGTGACTACCAATACGTCGCTCCCTTGGACTCCCCAGATATGGCTTTGGCATCCGTGACCGACACATCAAGTTCGATCCATTTGCGCTCGTGTTTTGCCCTCTCACTCACGCCTCCCTGCGTCTTCTCGTACCCCTCCCCCCTGCTCATGGTTCTTGCCCTCGCATCAAGCAATGCTCAAGAGTTATGGACCTGCCTCTGGGCAATTCGATTTCCCGTCTACAGTGCCCGTCTACAGTCTTCATATGCTCTCGTCTCGGTATCGTAGCTATCTATGCAATATATTATCATTATTTCTCGCATGTTTGTCTCGATAAGTGGCAAGGTGGATTGCAAGGGATGGCCAGTATTTCGCCGTGCGGCCCGAAGCGCTCTGCCAGAAGGCGCTCTGCAAAGACTTGCAAAGCATCGAAATGCATTGCAAAGCATCGAAATGCATTGCAAAGCATCGAAATGCATTGCAAACCGCACCAGCTTGGTGAGGATTACAGGATCGGAGGTTTAATGAATATGCCGATGAAACATCACAAAGCTTTTGATGGTTTACCAAGGTTTTTGACGATTTTGGCGGTCTACAATGGTATGCAAGGGCTTACATACTTTCCCCCCTTCTCGTGATGTAGAATAAAATAGCGGCGGGTCCTCCTTGAGTATATATCCTGCCTTCATTGCAGTGCGGTGCGGCAGAAAGCTTGTGGTCCTGGTCGAAAGAGGGAGTCCATTTGGGAGTTCGAAATACCGGAATACCGGTTTACCGGCGGTGTGATCGAGATCGTGATTTGGGCGATGTCCTCGAGGGTATTGGACAGAATATAATGGTTGGATTTGATGCGGGAGACATTATATTAGTCTAATAATTATCCCAAAAAATCTTCTGACACTATTTCTGTAACCTAGAATGATTGCGAATAGGTGTTTGCCTTGACCATACAATGTCTCGCTATGTCTCGGCCATCCATTAAAGAAAATCTCATGGGAAAATTGAGTGCAGAATTACTCTTCTATGGTTCGACATTGGTCCATCAGGAATACTATCTCTATACATCCACACAGACCAGGCTTCATCAGTCAGTGCGCATTGGGGACAGTGAGGCTGCAAGAGTGATGGATGTATAATCATGAGTGAGGTAGCTAGGGCCCAGAGTCAACTGAGGCCAGTAATTAATATAATTGTCGCAAAAATGGTGCACAGGAGAAGAGAACATTCGAAATTCAAACTCCGATTGATGTGCCGCGTTGCCGCCAGTGCAGCACAGCCGTTGGTGTGTCGGTATTTCGAACTCCCAAATTTTGTGGAAAGAGGGCGGGCCGGTTTCGCCGTGATCATCAATTTGCTCTTTTCTTCAGCGGATATCCTCTCCCACGCAGTTCATTCTGGCCGGAACTTAGGCTGGTCGATCGGGGTTTGAATTCCCATAACGCGCGATCAATCTTCCAAAAAGGCTAATTTGTCAGCCAGCCACAGCGAAAAATTGCTGACAAATAGCCTTTTATGGTAGTGATTGCGCGTTATGGGAATTCAAACTCCGATCGACTGGTCTGTCTATCGACACTTTCATAGACAGACGGTCACCGGTCTAGCCGGAACTCGAGATGCTGCTCAAAGCTTATTGGCAGGAGTCGCAGGACCGTTATTGTATTCAAATGGACGGCCAGAAAGTATATAGCAACTCCGTTCCGAGACTTTCTACACAAATTCACGCACACCACCGCTCCGCAAACAGTTACGGTGCTTGCCCGACTTGGCCCGACCTCCCCAATTCACACCCTTCCTACAGACGTGGTTGCAACCATTATCGAAGCATTATGTGACCCTCCCCAACCGATCGCTTTGCCTTCCTGCGGCACAGCTGACATTGTTTGCTTCTCGCACGTCTACCGCACTTGGCGGGATATCGCACGTAGCCAACGCAAGTTTTGCAGTGTGTATACACTCAATCTACGCTCAGGCTCCTGGACAAGGGAAGAATCTCGGCGCCTCCTGCTGCTTGTTCGAGTTTATCGGCCCAGATTGCCCTCGCCATTTTACAAGGGGATTATCGTCGCGGACGTCATATCCTATCAAACGTCCTCGCGACCTACTCCCGCCGCCTGCATTCTCTCACCCTGGAAATTCTCTTCAAAACCGGCAGGATTCTATTCTGCGCTCCCACCATTTGTTTCGACCATCTGCACCACTTGTCTATCATCATGGATCTCGAGAAAACTGGCCCGCTCAGTGCAGCAATTGGAACTGACTTCCATGTGCTCCGCACAACGCCGGCGTTGACAAACCTGGTGATTGGGTACCGTGAATGGTATTGGCGACGATTTCCTCACTTGCACCTCGACGAATGGGATCCGCCTCTCAGGCAGTTGACTACATTCCATGCACCAAACGTCTGGGTGGGCCCCCAAGACATGGTTCGCATACTTACGAACTGCCTGCAGGTGCGTAGTACAAGTGGACTTCTGCCCCTATTACATATGCTGAATTCTCGACAACCCAGCTGGTCGATTGTGACATTCGATGCGATGATTTTGGGCCCCAGTGGGTTGTGGACCACCCGCCGACGGTCTTGACCCGCTTGAAGCGTCTAGCGGTCCTCTTTCGCATGATGCTTCCCGCGTTCTGGGACCAGCTCACCACCCAGAACCTACGAGGGGTATTTGCAGATATCTCTCCGTCGTCTTTTTCTCTTCTCCGTCCTTGAAATTATGATTTCCTTTGCATTCCAAGTTATCTCCTACTCACAAACTCCGCCCCAGAATATTAATGGTAGATGCGCACGCGATTGGGATATCCAGCTGAATCGCAGTGAAACACCGTGCTGCGCGTTGCGAGCAGCTGAATGCAATCGTTTTCAAATGCGCGAGGGTGGAGTCTTCAAACAGGCACGACGTTTGAGCCCAAGCAGCCTGCTAGTGGGATCACGACAGAGAAGAATAAGATCTAAGTGAATCAAGTCAGAACTGTTGAAAACTCGACCGCGGACTGAAGAATTCGACAACTGTTTAAAGATATGCTTGACTGCGTTCATACAATCAGTAACAAATATATTTCAACCGCGCTCTAAAATTGTACAGTTCATAAGTTATGTTCCTACCCTCTGTGCCGCGGCCTTCTCTCCGCGATATCTAACCCGCCAAGGATTTCCGCCGCCTTCCACAGCTGGACGACGTTGACGATATTCTTGGTGACGCAACCGGGGAAGCTGCACAGAGCGAACAACTGCGGGTACGTTAAACTGGCCACGGAAGACCACGGCAGACCGATGGGTGTCGCGGCCCATGACCATTTCATGAGGTAAAGAGAGACGAAAAAGAGCTCGTTCACGAAACAGACCACAAACAGAGTCTGCGTGCATTTAGGGCCGGGGTGATGGAATATTATTAATATATATTGCACCGGGACGTTGTAGTACCACCGCAAAATTCTGCTGAGATGGTTTTTTACATGCTTGTGGCTCGAACCAGTTACAAGAGAGCTGCGACGAAATTAATGTTAATAAATACGTTATGTCGGACGAGCAAGTGCAAGTCGAACCGCACCTATACATGTGCATATAATGACTGCTAAAATCAAGGGCAATTAAGAACTGGAAGCACAGCGCGTAGTCTGGATAGACCGAGAACAGATAACACAAGAGACAGGACGTCGTGCATCTGAACCCGCCGTTGGAACTTAAAAATGGCGTATAGGCATGAAGGAACGCACCTATCGATGACCATGTCGAGAACAGCGCCAAACTTGGAGGTTTGGTTCAGGGCGCGAGCGGCGTAACCGTCGAAGGCATCGAGGAGACACGAGACACAATATGTGATCGTGCAGTAGATGGGGTGATGTCTCATACAAAGAAGGGCCATGCCGACGAGATTCAGAACGACACGGGTATAGCCTGGTGAAGGTAGGTAGGTAGGTAGTATTACACAACGGGCGACTGAGCGCGGAGAACAAGTACGAGCCGGACAGGTACTCACCAATGAGATTCGGCACGAATAAAAAGACGTTTTCGGATTGGGCAGTAGCGGGCCTGGCTCGGAGCCTACATCTACGGGAGCGTTTCCGAGTCTTCAGCTTTCTTCGACGGGGGGACATGGATGGGAAAAGCAAGAAGCCGAAAGTAAGCACAGATAACAATACTGTACCACGCACTGCTGCGCCGTCATTGGCACAGCCTGGGAATCCGGGCTTCTGTATACAGTCGCCTAGCGATATACCAAGACTACCGATCTGTACAAAGTGCTCGACTGCCTGAGCGACAGACGAGCAAATGATTTTTTTTGGAGGCTGTTATTGTCAACTTAGCAGTAACGAGAAGAATTACGCGGTGAAGCTAGAAATGATTCCGCGACGTGCTCTAAGGTGGGACGGTGGGGACGCACCTCCAGCCAGGTTTGAAGAAAATGTCGTTGGCAGCCACCGACGACGACGAAACAGATGTTCAACTTGAAGACGCGTCAGCGGGACCAGCGGCGATCCTCTAGACTCTGGCGCCAAAGCGAGGCAGAAAAGGGCAGAACCACCCAAGGAATGATAGGATGCCATAGTTTTTTTCTTTGTTCGCACAGCACAGCACCCTCCATCGTTGGAGCAGCACGAAGGAGACCGTGACCCAGGGAGACCCAGAACTGTGACGAGGCGCCCGAGTACGCGCGCGGCCGGCATATGGGGAGGGGGCATAGACGCTGGGAGCGGGTTGGACTCAAGCTTGACGCGCCGCTTCATCCAGTCGAGGAGAAAAAGTGGTGGATGTGAGCAATACGCGAGGTCGTCTGGCGCCGCAGCTTTCAAGACCCAATTTGGTAATTATCGATTACCCCTATCTTGCTCCTTTCTTTCTTTCGCCAACAACCTCGTCTCAAATAATCCACCCACCATGCACATCAGCCACCTCACTGAAAAAATCAAAGTCAAAACCAAAACGCCGCTGACTAAAGAGCTCGACAAGCTCACCGCGGTCCTCAGCACGTCGTTCGAGCTTCAGTACGCCCGCTATTCGCCCGACAGTAAAACATCCATCACCATCCGCGGCGAGGATGCTGGAACTATCTGGGAGCCCAATTAGCTCTCATCCTCGAAAAATCGGCCGTCTCTTCATTCGGTAAAGGCGAACGACGATCCTGGACCCCGAATATCGGAACGGGCGCGAAATCGTCGCAGCAGATATCGAGTTGGGGGAGTGGAAGTCTAATGAAGAATGGATCACGCATCGTGTTGGGAAGGCGCTGTTTCCAGGCGAGGCGAGGAAGGTCAGCGTGTCGCTCTACAAGTTGGCGGTATACGAGAAGGGGGGCATTTCGACTGGCATCGCGACACCACGCACGGGGACGAGCATCATGCTACGCTGCTCCTTGCGCTCAACACCGCCTGGACCGGTGGGGATCTCAGACTCCGGCGGGAGGGCGTCACCGTGTCTCCTAAGATGCATCCAAGGAGGAAAAAGGATATAATGGCGGCAAGAGTATATGCACGTCGCTTGGGGTGGTGCGTTCTATACCGACATCGAACATATGGTCGAACCAGTGACGGAGGGCGTCCGCATCATTCTTCAGTTCGACGTGCACGTTTCGAGGCGGAGAAGGAGAAGAAGAAAGCAGCTGATGAAGACGAGGAGGGGTGAGGCGCAGGAAGGAACCGTCTCCCGGGCGGTGGGAGTCCATTGTTGGAAACCAGATGTTCCCACCAGCATCCCCCTGTCCTCCGCCGCCAACGACGCTTCATGGCGAGATTATCGCCGCGATCAAAAATTTGCATACGGACGGGGTGTATGAGGTGGGATTCCCGCTCCAGCATCTCTACCGCAAGGCCAGCGTGCTCCCCGCGTACCTCAAATGCACCGACATCCGGCTGTACGAGGCGCTCAAGCAGGCGTTCTGCGTCTCCCTGCATCCGGTTCTCCTCGAGGAAAGCTCTAACTACGATGGGAGTTGGACCATCAATAGATCTGGTTCAGATTCCGGGGAGAAGATTACGCTGGAATTTTGGCACACAAATTTGACACGCCCGAGTCCGAGTCCGAGTCTGACGACAACGATCCGGACTCGAGTGACAAGAGGCCCAAGAAAAAGGTGAAGCTCCAAAAGGTGTTTTATCTGCCGAAGATGTGTCCCCTCGTCGAGATTCATTCTTCGGAATACGTCGAGTACACCGGTAACGAGGCTCAGCCCGCCGAGAACAAATATTTTGGGGCTGGATTCTTCGTGACGGCAAAGAAAGAGGACAATAAAGAATAGTAGAGGAGAGAGGCAAATGGACTGGTCTGTAGAAATGGTAGCTTGTATTTCAGCTTTCTCGAGTGTCTTGCGCGGCACGCATACAAATAAAACATTCGTCCCTCTCTGAATGACCCCTTCTATCCTATCCCACACCCTATCCAGCGGAGCATGCATTGAGCGCCAGCGCAAAGAAGGGGGCAGAATAAAAGCAGAATTGGAACTGAGCAAATGGATGTTCGAATCAAGTAGATTGTTTGCGCATGATAGGATCCAAGGCTGATATCCTCGGTTTTCTCTTTTCGGAATCACCATCGACTCCTTGGAGCCCAGGCTATGAACAACTTACCTTACTGCCGCTATGTCTTCCATGCCTGCCTGGTGCCCTTCTCGCGCGTCTCGTCTCAAGTGTGTCTAGAATCAGCGTCTTGAATGGTCTTGAAGTTCCCGAAACGCGAGTCAGGTCTGAAGTACTGCGGCTCGCGTCTTTTCTTGAGCTTGGATGGCATGGGCGGAGGTGTTCGTCTCGTCTTCTCTATGAATTTGTTTGGCCCCATCTTGGCCCCATCTTGGCCGTAGTTCGCGTATTCGCACCGCTAGGAGAGACTAGGAGCTCAAAAGTGGCGTTGGGGCGCTGAGGTGCTGCCAAGGATGTCGTTGCGCTGGTGAAGAACAAAGTCGGGGACGGAACATGCGCGTCGGTGTGTGTATATTCCTTCGCCTTGCAACAGCTCATTTTCTGCAGAGTACATGCGGTCCTCTGCGTCACCTACCCTCGAGTACTTACTGCATTCTTCACACCCGGTGCCTCGGGTACGTGCCTCCTTGCGGCTCCCACTCGCGCTTACGCTGACGCCCTTCTCATCTGCGCAGTCCACTGTGCACTCATTCAGATCTCGGACGAGACGGTCACTGCGAAGCGCGGGAATGGCCTCCAAGTCGGCGAGATGCTCGTCTGCGCAGGAGAGTGCCGTTTGTTGCGGCGGGTCGTCTCCCCGTGCTGATGGACTGGGCGTGAGGATGGGGAGCTGCCAACGATGTGCATTTTGTGGGTCAGTCGCCCTGCTATTGCTTGTCCTGGAATACGAAATGCTGACCATGAGTACCACATGCCAGTAGTGGACGCGACGCACGCACCTCAGGCTCTGCAAACTGCTCGCGGACGCTCCGTCAGCTGTGCCTCGACACAGCGGCAACCTCGACGACGACGTGCTGCAGCGGCTCGGGCAGCTGATGCACGACTCGCGGACAACTTTTGAGTGGTCATGCGAGGAGCTCGACGCCGCGCGCGCGCATGGACGTCTGGGACGTATGGGAGTCGGCTTACCGGTGTGTGGCGCCTGTCTTCATGCCCTTCAAGCAGCAATGCCCGTCGTACTCAATTGGCTATGGTAAAACTAGCTCCTCGTAGGCGCACAACCCGTTCACCAAGACATACCCGCCTCAAGGCCTCGAGGTGAGCGCTCAGCGAGATCTGCGCGCCGACTTGACAGTACGGTGCGGTGCGGTGCGTGTCTCCGTTGTACACCCGTTGACGTTGCTCTGATCCGGGATGATCTTCAGTGTA
Source organism: Mycena leptocephala (assembly GCA_029378395.1). Lineage (NCBI taxonomy): Eukaryota > Fungi > Basidiomycota > Agaricomycetes > Agaricales > Mycenaceae > Mycena > Mycena leptocephala. The sequence goes on from JARJLF010000153.1 coordinate 247,081, forward strand.
CAAATTCGATTGAGGAGGGGAGGGAAGTCGCTACATGTATGTATGTATGTCGTACAGTATGTATTATACAGGGCAAACGTGAATGGGTCATTGTACATTGAGTGTCCGCGACTTTGTGTACTGTCATCGGTATAGAGGGAGGAGTAATTATCCTCGTGCTCGGCCAGGGAGGAGCTTCATCCACTCGAGGGCAGGAGTTCGCCCAACGAGGCAGAGGTATGGGCGGCGAGCGTGCCATCCTGGCTGCGATATTGGAATGAAAATACGTAGGTCGGCACCGGCGAACGCCATGGGGAGATAGAGATACAGAGTCGTGATTGTCGTCGTGGCTGCGTGAAGGAGACAGGTACCATGTGAGGGGACAGGACGTCTGCCAAAAGCCTCTCAGCTTGGGCAGCCGGGATGAAAGGATGGACGTCGCTAGTGGATTGATCACCGAAGAACAACTCCTTCAGGTAACTTGACCGCTATAGGACGATCCCCGTCGTAACGGCCCGCATTCACGGAGGCTTCCTGCAGTCTAGGGCAGGACTCGAAGATGTCGAGGGGACCCTCGCGGGCGCGCAGTGCTCCTGGCGACCCTGATATCCAGCGCGCGCAACACGGGAAGCTTCCCGCGAATACCGTCCAGGTGGTAATAGAGCATCGATGGCCCGGCGAAACTAATCGTCTCCCATCGCTCGCAGTGCAGCGCAAGGAGCTCAAGGACGCGCAGTTCCCGCTTTGCGCAGAGCGCTTCGTGCCAGAAGGCCGGAAGTGATGTTTAGCGGTAGCTGCTTCGAGCGCGCCAGATACGCGGCCAGCTTCGGCTGTATCAGCTCGAAGGAGGGCGCGTCCCAATCCTCGTCTGTGAAGTCGAGGAATATGTTCGTCCAAAGAGAAGCTGCGACAAGGCGATGGTCCGCCAGCGGCTGCACACAGCGCTGAGGGCCCACGGGCCGTTCTGGAGGCTCGCAAGGCCGTAGGAAGGGACGAAAGGCGGCAACGTGAATTCGAATATGAGGGAGATGATCTCTGGCGGTATGCTGTGGATCGGCGATGGCGCTTCGTCTCGTTTCCGGATTTCGGGATTGGGTGAGGCGGGTTCCTCGTATGGCTTTTCGAGGTCCGCCTGGAGGAGGGGGCCCGTGCGCTCTGCGGATGCTTCCGCGGGGGATAACTTGCTGAATAGGCGAGATAGGATTGAATTCGACAGCGGGACCACTGTGGGCCAAGATAACCCCGGAACCAAGTCGAAGGGTAAAAGCGACCAGTTGGCGCAAGGCGAGGAAAAGGGCGGTGCCACTGGGGTCATGGCGACACGGTGCAAGTGAAAGTCGTGAGGCGTGTATCATACGCAGCAGCATAATATATACCCTCCCGTCAAACTTCCCATGATTCGGGATTACTTCTTCAGACTTCTCTTCTTCGCAGACCGCGATAGTAATCATAACTTATGAGTTACTTATCACCGCTCATGTTGAGATCCGGTAGATTTGGTTTGACCGGGACTCGCCTGTCTTCAGCCATTTTTCGCGGGTCCGAATTAGGTCCAATATTGCTGCGGCATCGATATTCGAGCAAGTCAAGGGAAGGTTCCGTGTTGGCAGTTCCCAGGCGTGCCGCGCGTTTAACCATCGCTCAGAATCTGATTCCATGGCACATGGGCCAGTGCAATGTGTGACATGGTACAGATTCTCAGTTCTGACGGAAACCCGGACTGGTCTCAGTTCTGACAGAATTGCGGGACAAGTGTGTCGCACCATGAGAGCGAAGATACCGGGATGTCGTAGAATCGAGGAGAACAGCGGGAGTTCCGAGTCGGCAGCCGATGTGTTGGAGAGAAGTACTAAAGAGGAAACACGTCTTTGTTTGGTTGTCAGTGCCACGAGCTTGGAACCAAACATCTCCTTTTCGCTATCATAATTTGATCATAATCACGACGAATCACGACGAATCTGAGGCTCTTAGACTCATTCTTCCCCCGTTGAAAATATGGTTTCCGCGACTCTGAGCTCCCGGTGCTGAGCGTGGACGGTCAGACCGCCACCGTAGCTCTTGGAAGTTGGCAGACCGGCGCGACTTGTGTACAAAACAATTTCTTGAATTTTAAACAAAAAAATCATCCACACGAGCAGTGTGGGTGGCCGCCATTCGCGGGTGCCAGTTTTCTCTTCATTGCCAAGCAAAGCTCAACGGAATCTTCCTGCTGCGCTGCGCAAACTTGCAGCGACCGTTGACTGCGCTGTCTGGTAACGGCTCCTGGCTGCCAGTGCTGCCTTGACTGCTCCGAGCCCAGTCGAGTTTAGGGCAAGCATCCCCGAAGAAGCTGTGGCAGGCGCGGTGGCACTCGTCTGACAGTAAGATAATAACGGACTCGATTCCGCCTCAAGCGCAGCACCCAAGTCTGCTGAGATTGGCTCCTGGTGCGCGAAATCGTATTAATTTCGAAGGTACTTACCATTTTATCTTGATTTTATCACGGTCCATTCAATCTCCTGGGCCTCCTGCGGAAATCATCTCAGTGATGGGGGGTTGCGGGGCAATGCGGGCCCATGCTCCCTGACTGCGTCGCGAAGGTTCTCAAGTCCGATGCTTCATACGGAGGGCCCGAGGAAACGTGCGAACTAGTGGTGACCAGTCCGTCTTTGGGCATGAGGTATCTTAGAGATGAAGAGGCGTGAGTTTAACTCCCCTCGCAAACAATTATGTATTGACTGGAGACCAGGACGAAGTCAACCTTCGTTGACGGGTATGTCTATAATAATAGAGAGTTTGCGATGAGCCATTTGAGCCATCCAATGGCTCGCCAACTCTCCTCTCAGTGGTCTGTTTATTTCAGGACTTGTCTCTAGTGTGTAGAGGACCTCCATAGGGTCAATTTTGTGCACTCAAAGTAGGGAGAATATGTGGTAGGTTCTTTGCAATTGTCATTTTTGTTAGCCATTCAGCCATCTGATGGCTGCATCGCAAACAGGCTAATACACCGTCCAGGTGTTCATTTCGGAGGCTGGTGAACTCTTTGTTGTGGATCGCTTGAAGGTGCGACTATTAATGTCAGTTCCGTCTACTTGCAAGATTGAACCAAGCTAGAAGGTAGGTGACTTCCATTCTTCTTCAAGGTCCAACTAACCGGGTTTGAAGATCATCTTATGGCCCATCCATACGTCGCCGACGCATGCGTTATCGGCTTTCTTGACGAGTAAGGTTTCTTCCATCACACCTTGCTATTTAAATTCGAGCGAGACCGCAGATACTCCGGGGAGGTTCCACTGGCATTTATCGTTCCGAGCGCCTTGGCGAAATAGGAGCTCGCCAGAAATAAAGCAGACGAGGCTCGCATCAGGGTGGAGATTCAACGTATATATTTAACAGGTGCGTTTGCAATGATCTGGTTGGAAGCAAGGCCTCAGATTCCATCGCAGCATGTCGCCGACCACAAAGTAAAGGAAAGATGATTGACGGGCGGGGTCCGTTTCATCGACGCCGTTCCAAAGGTGAAGTCTTTCGGGCGTGCAGCATGTCAAAATTGACGGATGAATATATGCAGAGTCCAAGTGGTAAAATCCTGCGTCGGCTCCTCCGGGATGGAATGGCTGCGAATTGAGAGAGGAATGAGGCGGACGGCGTGAGTTTATTCGGTGTACGCTGTTTTAAAAAAGGGGGAGGAACGTCTGTACAAGATTTGTGAGTCAACCAGCCTCCACCGAAGCCACAAATCTACCATCCATTAGAACAAATGAGGACAGTGAAATCTGGAGTTACCAAGTTCAAAACTGATACTACTAAGTACATGCACACATCATTATCGACGGACGCAACTGAGTGTCCTCCGCTATACACTTGTCACACGCGAATTCGAAACGTAGCGGGCTCTCGCGCTGCTTGCGCTCAATTCACACCTTTCGCCCAAATCTTCCTTCGCCAGCATCCCGTTTGTACTCTTCCTCGTCTGAATGCCACAGGTGCTGATCATCCTTCATCTTCTTCACCTTTAACTGCGCATACCGTTGCTCCCTTTCCGTTCGAAAAATCAAACGCGGTAGGGTTGAATGTCTGTTCAACATCTTCCCCCCCTCCGAGCCCCGGAGCGATGATCAGGGCGTCATCCCAAGTCGCGAGACTGGGAAACGAGTCGAATCCGATAAAAAGGATTTCGACATCATCTGCAAGAGCCACGTCGGTGCCCCGGTTATTTTTACCGCTGCGGGCGGAGCAGGCGCGGGGAGCGTTAGTTCGGGGACGACCGCGTTTGGGAGTGGTTTCGGATGCAGCAGATTCAGCACAGTCGGTATCAGGGGCAGCGCCGGCAGTTGTGTCTTTACCTGCATCTGTGCCCTGATTTTCGTTTGCTCCTGCATCTCCATCTGCGACGGCAATACGTCACCGTGAAACCAGGCAGATTTCGGACGCACCTGCTAGTTTCTTTTCTCGTCTTTCTTTCTTTTCTGTTTTGCCGAAAGGGTTCGTCTTCGGACGCATATGCATGGCGTGGAGGTAGATTGCGGACGCACCTGCTGGTTTCTTTCCTTGGCTTATGTTCCTTTCTGTCTTTGCGGAAGGCTTCGTCTCCTGGCCACTGGGAGTGAATCCCGATGAGAGGAATCGGCATGCGTATCCATGGGCTGGCTTCGATGGGATCGTCGCAACGTGTCTTCCGGATTGAATCCGGAGGTTCCGTGCAAGGCAAGCCAGCGCGTGAAGCGGGAAAAGTCGGTTCATAACTGCTTCAACTATCCGTGTTGCGTCGTGTAACAAGGCAGGCCCGTGGTGGGAGCGACGGAGAAGGAAGGAACCCTCGAAACAAACATGTTGCAAACATGCAAACCTATCAACGCCCGTGTCCAAATGCGGCTACTTTTGGTGAAGAGGTATGTCATGCGGGCCGTGCGGCCCACGGTCTCTTACTGTCCGACGTTCTACTGCAGGAGTTGCACTGCAAATTTAACTTCAACTTTCAAGCGTGTCTTCCTTCCCTAATAGGCCAAAAAACGCCCTTGAATCATGTCCTAAGTCCTTTGGCTCGCGGCTTTTCTTGAGCTTAAGCCTTAGATGGCATGGGCGTAGCCGTCTCTTTACCTTCGTCTTAGTGGATCTCTTCGGCACTGTCTTGGCGTAGTTTGCAGGCGATTCTTACCATGAGCAGCCCATAAGTGGCGTCGGGGCGCTGACGACTGCCAAGGATGTCGGTGCTGGTAAAGAATGAAGTCGGAGAGGGAACCTTCTTTTTTTGGCTTTGAACAGTTCATCCCCTGCATAGTACATGCATTTTCGAGTCGCTACGGTTCTGCGTCGTCTCCGACCTTCGTTAGTGCATTCCCCACGCCCCTCCCGGAGCCTCAGGTACGTACCTCCATCGCGCTGACGCCCTTCTCGTCTGCGCAGTCCACTGCGCACTCACTCAAATATCGGACGAGACGGTCACCGCAACGCGCGTGGATGGTCTTCAAGTCGAGACCCTCATCTGCTCGCGAGAGGATCGCTCGTTGTGGCGGGGGGATGTACGGGGACCCAGAGTCGGGCGCGAGAGTGGGGGAGCTGCCAATAGTGTGCATCTCGTGGGTGGTCAAGGGTCAGTCGTTCTGCTGTTCCAGAACAAGGGAATACGAAATGCCGATCACGCCGCAGCAGTGGACGCGACGCGACGCACCGCAGGCTCCCGCTCTGCACACTACTCGCGGAGCGTCCGCCAGCTGTGCCTCGACACGGCGGGAACTTCGACGTGCTGGAGCTGATGTACGATTTGCGGAAGACTTTGAGGTCGTGCGAGGAGCTCGATAACCCGCGCGCGCATGGGAGTCGGCTTCTGGTACGTAGCGCTTGTCTTCGCAAGAATGTCGACTGACCCCTCGTCCTTTGCAGACTGGGGAGAATGCTAGCCACGCGTACCCGCCGCACGCACGAGGGCCTCAAGGGTGATGCGCTGAGTGCTTGACGAGATCTGCGCGCCGACTTCAGCGTTAACACCACGGCTACGGTGCTGTCTCTCCGTTAGACTCGATGTCGTTCTGATCCGAGTCCTGGATGATTTTCCGTACAAATTCGATTGCGGAGGGAAGTCGCTACATGTATGTATGTCGTACAGTATGTATGATACAGGGTAAATGTAAATGGGTCATTGTGCATTGAGTGTCTGAGACTTTGTGTACTGTTATCGGTATACAGGGAGGAGACGATCTCCATGCTCCGCCAGCGGCCAGGGAGGAGCTTCATCCCAAGAGTTCCAGCGCGCTCAACAGCGACGAGGCAGACCGAAGTGGTATGCAGGACAGGAAGGCGTCATCCTGGCTCCGATATTCGACGATTGAAAATACGTAGGTTGGCGAACGCCATGGGGAGATATAGATACAGAGCCGTGACCGTCGTGGCTACGTGAAGGAGACAGGTAACATGTGAGGGGACAGGACGTCTGCCAAAAGCCTCTCAGCTTGGGCAGCCGGGATGAAAGGATGGTCGTCGCTAGTGGATTGATCACCGAAGAATAACTCCTTCAGGTAACTTGACCGCTATAGGACGGTCCCCGTCGTAACGGCCCGCATTCACGGAGGCTTTCTGCAATCTAGGGCAGGACTCGAAGACGTCGAGGGGACCGCTCGCGGGAGCGCAGTGCTCCTGTCGGACCCTGATATCCAACGCGCGCAACACGGGAAGCTTCCCGCGAATACCGTCCAGGCGGTAATAGAGCATCGATGGCCCGGCGAAACTAATCGTCTCCCATCGCTCGCAGTGCAGCGCAAGGAGCTAGCACGCGCAGTTCGCGCTTTGCGCAGAGAGCTTCGTGCCAGAAGGCCCGGAACGTGATATTCAGCGGCAGCTGCTTCGAGCGCGCTAGATACGCGGCCAGCTTCGGCTGTATCAGCTCGAAGGAGGGCGCGTCCCAATCCTCGTCTGTAAAGTCGAGGAATATGGTCGTCCAAAGAGAAGGCTGCGACAAGGCGATGTACCGCCAGCGGCTGCACACAGCGCTGAGGACCCATGGGCCGTTCTGGACGCTCGCAAGGCCGTAGGAAGGGACGAAAGGCGGCAACGTGAATTCGAATATAAGCGAGACGATCTCTGGCGGTATGCTGTGGATCGGCGATGGCGCTTCGTCGCGTTTCCGGATTTCGGAACCGGGTGAAGCGGTTTCCTCGTGTGGCTTTTCGAGGTCCGTCTGGAGGGGAGCGTGCAAACGCTCTGCGGATGCTTCCGCGAGAGAAAACTTGCTGAATAGACGAAATATCGATAAATTCGACAGCGGGACCACTGTGGGCGGCCAAGATAACCCCGGAATCAAGTCAAAGGGTAAGAGCGACCAGTTGGCGCAAGGCGAGGACAAGGGCGGTGCCACTGGCGTCATGGCGGCACGGTGCAAGTGAGAGTCGTAGGGCGTGTACTGTACGCAGCAGCAACATATGCCAGAATATATACCCTCCCGTAATCTTCCCATGATTCGGAATTGCTTCCTTCCTCAGGCTGTTCTTCGCGGACCGACATAGTAATCACCGCCGCTCATGCTGAGATCCAGTGCATTTGGCTTGACCGAAGACTCACCCGTCTTCAGCCGATTTTCGTGGGGTCCGAATCGGTTCCAAAAAGCCCATGCTACGGCATTGATATTCGACACGACGAGAGTTTCCGCGTTGGTAGTCCCCAGGTGCGCCGCGTTTAACCATTACTCATAATCAGATTCCAGTGTGGCACATGGCGCCGGCACAGATCCTCAGTTCTAACAGAAACCCGTGAAAACCCCGGACTAGTTCGTCCCGACTGGTCAGGTCGCACCATGGGAGTCGAGACCTCTATGTATGTTCCGGGATGTCATAGGATAAACGAGACAGCGGGAGTAGACAGCTGCTGATGTGTTGAAGAGAAGTTGGAGAGAGGCAAGACAGAAGTACTAAAGAGGAAACGTCTTCTTTGTTTGGTTGTCAGTGCCACGAGCTTGGAACCAAACACCTCCTTGCTTTGTCCTTCCATTGTGAGTCGTGACGAATCTGAGGCTCTTAGACTCATTCTTCCCCCGTTGAAAATATGGTTTCCGCGACTCCGAGCTCCCGATGCTTGAGCGCGGATGGTCGGACACTAGCTCCTAGAAGCTGGCCGACCAGCGCGACTTTTGTACAAAACAATTTGTTAGAATTTTAAACAAAAAATCCTTTACACGAGCGGTGTGGGGGGCCGCCGTTCACGGGTTGCTCACGGGTGCCGGTTTTCTCTGCATTGCCAAGCAAAGCTCAACGGAATCTTCCTGCTGTGCTGCGCAAACTTGCTGCGACCGTTGACTGCGCTGTCTGGTAACGGCTCCTGACTGCCAGTGCTGTCTTGACTGCTCCTGGTCCGGTCAAGCACCCCCGAAGAAGCTGTAGCAGGCCCGGTGGCACTCGTCTGACAGTAAGACAAGAAAGGACTCGATTCCGCCTCGAGCGCAGCACCCAAGTCTGCTGAGATTGGCTCCTGGTGCTCGAAAGTCGTATTACTTTCCAAGTTACCTAACATTTTATCACGGCCCATTCGATCTCCTGGGCCTCCTGCGAAAATCTGAATAAACAGTAAATTTTTACGCTCTTGAAACGCCAAGGACTTAATCGTACTGTAAGCCCGACTCGGGAAGACTTTTGTTCGACTCAGTGAATGAGGCTGCGGGAGCTACGGGCGCAACTCGAGCTGCGAGACCGCCATGTTCAAATTTGCCCGCAGGTCGCAGTCTCTCGTAGCTCCGACGCTGTATATAAGCCAGTGAATGGTCGAGGATACTCCGCCAGCCTTTCAATAACACACTCGCTCTCTTCGAATTACTTGACCTTTAACGCTTTCAACTACTATGGCAGATGATGATATCGCAGCGCTCGTACGCGGTTTTCTGATTGTATGCATTCTGGTTACTGACCTTTTCTATAGGTTATCGATAATGGTTCGGGGATGTGCAAGGCCGGATGTAAGTACTTCCTGCCCCGCTCGTATGTGTAATGTTTAACGGTTTCTTTTAGTCGCTGGTAAATACGCTTCGCATCCTTTGTGATCCATTTGGTTTTAACCATGAACAAAGGCGATGATGCACCCCGTGCTGTCTTCCCGTTCGTCAGGCTATATTTGTTTGCAGTTCCATAGCTGACATTGCCCCAGTTCAATTGTCGGGCGTCCTCGCCAAGCCGGCGTCATGGTAGGATTCGGCAACAAGGATTCATACATTGGGTAATACTCCCTCCATTCTACCAGGTACCCACTGACCCGGAAACAGCGATGAGGCTCAAGCCAAGCGCGGTATTTTGACCCTCAAATACCCCATCGAACACGGAATTGTCACCAACTGGGACGACATGGAGAAGATTTGGCACCACACCTTCTTCAACGAGCTACGTGTCGCGCCGGAGGAGCACCCTGTTCTCCTTACCGAAGCACCGATGAACCCCAAAGCCAACCGGGAGAAGATGACCTCCATCATGTTCGAGACCTTCAATGTCCCCGCGTTCTACGTGCAAATCCAGGCCGTCTTGTCCCTCTACGCTTCCGGTCGCACTACGGGAATTGTCATGGACTCGGGCGACGGTGTGTCGCACACGGTGCCGATCTACGAGGGATTCTCGCTGCCGCACGCCATCCAGCGCCTGGACCTCGCGGGGCGCGACATCACAGACTGCCTTGTCAAGAATCTCGGCGAGAGAGGTTACAAGTTCACCACCACAGCGGAGCACGAGGTTGTCCGGGATATCAAGGAAAAGCTTTGCTACATTGCCCTGGATTTCGAGCAAGAACTGCGCACTGCGGCGGAATCGTCTGCGTTGGAGAAGAGTTATGAGCTTCCCGACGGTCATGTCATCACTATCGGCAACGAGCGGTGAGACAGACTATTGCTTTTATTTCATTGGAACTTGTGTCTGATCAAAATTAGGTTCCGTGCTCCCGAAGCGCTCTTCAGACCCTCAATGCTTGGACTCGAGGCTGCGGGTGTCCATGAAACTACGTAAGCCACGCCGATACCGCTGTCCAGTTGTCACCGATTTATTTTCCCGCAGTTTCAACTCGATCATAAAATGTGATCTGGACATCCGCCGCGACCTTTACTCCAACATTGTCCTCTCCGGTGGCAGCACAATGTTCCCTGGCATTGCGGACCGCATGCAGAAGGAGCTGGGCTCCATGGCACCGGCTAGTATCAAGGTCCGTCCCTTTCTTACTCGTGAGTCTGGCTACTCACACACAGTACTCAGGTGCGGATCGTCGCGCGCCTGAGCGCAAATACTCGGTCTGGATTGGCGGCTCGATCCTCTCCTCCCTCAGCACCTTCCAGAACATGTGGTGCACCAAGCAGGAGTACGACGAGTCGGGGCCGGCCATTGTTCATCGCAGTATGTTTTACATCAACATTTTACTTGTACTTGCACTGACGATCCGCGATTGTCAGAGTGCTTCTAAATTCGACTCTTGTGTGGAGGTTTTTGGCTTTGTGTTAAGTTACTTCGTAATGTAACTACCTGCTCTTTTGTTCATTCAGTCGTCTGTACCTCGAGCTCGCAATGTCAGATTGTCCTCCCGAAATATGTTGCTTTTAGTTTTCGTGAAAATCTTACAGTCATCTGTATCTGTGGACATGCAGATGTTCAGTGAACATTTTACATCCGCCGTGCGCCTCAATTCGTTCATGTAGCGGGTGCTTACTGAAAGCTCAGAGTTCAGGACTCAGGGTATATTTGAATTTAAATATATTCGCCTTGGTCAGAAAAAGGTCTTGAACCGGGCCAAACATGTTCCAAGTATTCAATCGTTGCCTCCTTTCGATATTCAGAGCGTCAAGGCCAAAATAGGACGGGGAATGGACGATTTCTGTTGTCGAGAACTTTTCAACATCACATTTGTGATGGCATTAACTCAGGGTCCGACAAGTTATTGGTCTTGGCCGCACACAATTTACAAGGTGCGGAAAGAATTCCTCCAGCATACACATTTTCATTGCAAGCATCAAATTTGGTATAATACTAATGATATAGGAAGAAGAAGTGTTCAGTGAACATCGAGGAAATATAAAAAATGTATTGACCGTAGGTTGGAGTATCAAAAATCAGTGCCCATATTCCCAGGTATCCGAGAGCAGCTCTCCTCTTGTGTACGCTGCATTTTCCTGCGATGCCAAGATCTTTGGCGGAGGATCCGTGTAGCGCAAGGTAATGTCCAGCCCATCGGCAATGGCCGGTTGGAGTGCCGAGACGATGTCGACAGACATTGGCCGTAAGGAATGGACGTAAACTTTCGAAAGCTGCGCGATGCCTGCAAAATGAGATCCCGTGCGAGCCTCAATGAATGCAAGGAGCACTTTGTCGGAGGTATGGTGGAGATGGAACAACTTCAGGATTCGAAGTTCAGGGCATAAAACGACGTCCAGGTTTTGAGCCGTTGGACTCAGGGAAGCCCAAAGCTCGTTGGCGTGGACGGCAGGGGAATAGAAGCTGTCGTGACAAATGATCAGCTCGCGAAGTGCTGGTACAAGGCGAAGCAACTCGATCATGATGTCGACTGTTAGCTCCCTGGCATGATTAGCATTAAGGCTGAGGCACTGAAGATGACCAGTAGACGCCAGCCACGGTGTGAAGGAAGACATGTGGTTATCTCGTGACATGTACTCTAGAGTCTGCAGGTTGGGAGTGTCGAGATTTTCGAAGAAGACATTCGCGCCCGACATATCAACGATAGATAATTGCCGCAGGTGTTCCATGCGGCACGCTAACTGGTGCGGGCCATTGCCGGCGTGAGCCATCAATGGAAGGCTGCATTTCTCTAGGTTAGGAGACCGCCGCAATATGTCGAGCGCTTCGGCCGCTGTAAGCCACGAGAGATTTTCCTGACCGAGGAAGAGGTGACGGAGTCGATTCCAGGGAAGAGGAAATGGGGAGAAACTGTGAACACCCATAAGGGTAACTCTGCGGAGGCTGGTAGCTCCAAGGAAAGATATCGGGTCCCACTTAAATGTATGGCCGCGTTCCGGTAGAAAACCCTCAATAACAATGGTCTCCAAGATCGGGACATCGGAGAGGGACAGAACAGCTAGCGGTTTGAAGCCTCGATGAGAGCTGAATTTAATGCGGAGCGTCTTCCAGCGCGAGGCATAGTGAATGAGGGTCTCAAACAGTACAGAAAATCCCACTTCGCTGGAGTCTTCCCGGGACCGACGAGAGAAATCGACAAAGGGCGAACACCGGATCTGGATAGCCAAGATTCCACTGCTTCATCAAGTTGTTGAAGCTTCGAGGGGTCTGTGGGCATAACAATGTGCAATGATGTCCACAGAAAAGGCGTCAGGAGCGCTAGACTCCGCCATGCCTTGCATACGTGGCAGAGCAAGAGCGGAGACTCTGCACCGCTCATGATCGCGTTTCGATCCGAGGGAAGGGATGCTGCAAATATTTCCGCCACCACATCTTCAGGAAGTCTGCGAGCGGGCGATATCAACGCTGAGTGAGCGTCGATGAAGTCGTTCAAGTCGGCGCGTTTCTCTGCAAGTTGATTGATCAAGCCCTGGAGACGCTCGATTTCACGGGTGAGTTCCGCCGCCTCCCTGCGCGGCCCAACTAGCAGTTCGCGAATGCGCTGGCATTCCGCGTCGGAGGGAACAGCGTTGGTGTGGAGAATATCCTTGAACTGATGAGGTGTGTCCATCACTTTCAATCTGCAAGCGCAAGTCAATATTTCAGGTCATTGTGTGGTCATATAGCCTGCCTTGATTAATTAAGGGCAAACAGTACCGTCGGGTTGACTTTGCTTTGGTGTGGTCGAGGTCAAGTTGAAAGGACGACGCGGACTTCATATCACTGACATCAACGGTAGCGCAGCGGTTAGCGCCGGTGCACTGCCACGGCAACTTCCTCTCAACGCTCACCGTGCAAGGACGACCTAGCTAGGTATATGAGACTGTCCTTCAACGACTGATACGCCGCTAGAGATAATACAACAAACCATCTTGTGGTCGTTCAGAAAGCATAGGGCCTTTCAGCGTTGACTTTTTCAAGGACCCTGGCAGGCTCTCTCCACGAAATTACTCTCAGTACTCTCAGTCTGGAGTCTACACCCTAGTTCTTCATTTCTGCTCCTATCACGCTTGAAAAGCTAACGGAGCAGCGAATCTTGAGCGAATCGAGTTAATAATACAGTCACAAGCACAACTCGCCGGAGGTACGAGTTCGATTTGAAACAAGCTAAAAACACTAACTCGGCGCCAGCTTAGCTTCATATTTCCATTGTAGAACTTTCCACGCCTTCCACTCATTTCTATTCATACGAGCGGCCAAGACTGCCATGTCAGAATCTAGCGCAATAGCAGAAATGGTAAATGTAAAGGCCCTTTTATTTTTCTACAACATCTCACACACTTGCAGGTGCTTGCCGCAGCTACAACATCAGGATACTGCCCGCATCCTATTTAAACTGGTCGACGCAATCGACAAATACCCTATCGCTGATTTAGACCTCACCGAGACCATCGAGAGCCTGCTCCCATATTTTGCACCTCTTGGCAGGCGGTACCGCGACTTCGTGCCATCGGAGTCCGCCATTGACGCAAAATACACCAAATTCTCAGGGGCAGCGATAACTTTGCTAGCTTCTATCGTTCGTAGGTATCGTGCGACAGCCCTGTGGCCAAACATCCTGCAATGCTTGATCACATATTGGCCACCCACATGCATGGGACTGCTTTTCTACTATCGTGCATTACTGCGGACGGGAATTCCATCGGCGATGCTTGAAGTTGACTCGCCTGCGCAGGCATTCACCGCGATTGTAACGCTGCTGCAGATGCACGCTGACGTTGAGTCTCTGGCAGCGCTCGTCCGTAATACTCCCGAAATGACAGGCCTAGTTATCGGACTCTGGGCGCTCGAGGTCCGGGATTCTTTGCTCTCGACGCAGCTCCGGGATATGTTCCCTAATGTCTCCCACTGTCGTGCGTCTTCTGGATATTCAAATTTAGTTTAACGAAATGAATACTAAGGATATCTAAAGAAGAAATGTAGTGAACATTGAGAATATATAAAATGTATTGACCGTGGTTCGAGTATCAAAAATCAGTGCCCAGATTCCCAGGTATCCGAGAGCAGCTCTCTTGTGTACGCTACATTTCCCTGCGATGCCGAGATCTTTGGCGGGGGATCCGTGTAACGCAAGGTAATGTCCAGCCCATCGGCAATGGCCGGTTGGAGTGCCGAGACGATGTCGACATACATTGGGCGCACGAAATGGACGTGGATTTTCGAAAGCTGCGCGATATTTGGAAAATGAAATCCCGTGCGAGCCTGTATGAATGCAAGGAGCATGTTGTCGGAGGTATGGTGGGAATGAAACAACTCAGGATCCGAAGTTTAGGGCATAAGACGGCGTCGAAGTTTCGGGCCGTTGGAGTCAGAGAAGTCCAAAGCTCGTTGGCGTCAATGGCAGGGGAATAGAAGCTGTCATGACAAATGATCAGCTCGCGAAGTGCTGGTACAACGCGAAGCAACTCGATAATGGTGTCGGCTCTGAGTTCGATGATATTCGCAACATGCAGGCGAGGCACTGAAGATGATGGGCAGAGGCAGCCACGGTGTGAAGGGAGACATGTAGAAATTTTGTGCCATGTACTCTAGAGTCTGCAGTTGGGAGTGTCGAGATTTTCGAAGAAGACATTCGCGCCCGACATATCAACGATAGATAATTGCCGCAGATGTTCCATCCGGCACGCCAACGGGAGCGGGCCATTGCCGGCGTGAGCCATCAATGGAAGGCTGCATTTCTCTAGGTTAGGAGACTGCCGCAACATATCGAGTGCTTCGGCCGCTGTAAGCCACGAGGCATTTTCCTGGCCGAGGAAGAGGTGACGGAGTCGATTCCAGGGAAGAGGAAATGGGGAGAAACTGTGAACACCCATAAGGGACTCTGCGGAGGCTGGTGCTCCAAGAAAGATATCGGTCCTACTTAAATGTATGGCGCGTTCCGGTAGAAACCCTCAATAACAATGGTCTCCAAGATCGGGACATCGAAGAGGGTCAGAACAGCTAACGGTTTGAACCTCGATGAGAGTTGAATTTAATGCGGAGCTTCTTCCAGCGCGAGGCATAGGAATAGGGTCCAAGGAGTACAGAAAATCCCACGTCGCTGGAGTCTTCCCGGGACCGACAAGAGAAATCGACAGAGGGAGAACACCGGATCTGGATAGCCAAGATTCCACTGCTTCATCAAGTTGTTGAACCTTTGAGGGGTCTGTGGGCGCAACAATGTGCAACGATGTCCACAGAAAAGGCGTCAAGAGCGCTAGATTCCTCCATGCCTTGCAAACGTGGCAGAGCAAGAGCGGAGACTCTGCACCGCTCATGATCGCGTTTCGATCCGAGGGAAGGGATGCTGCAAATATTTCCGCCACCACATCTTCAGGAAGTCTGCGAACGGGCGATATCAAGGCTGCATGAGCGTCAATGAAGTCATTCAAGTGGGCGCGTTTTTCTGTGAGTTGATGGATCAAACCCTGGAGGCGCTCGATTTCGTCCGATAGTTCTGCCGCCACCCTGCGCGGCCCAACCAGCAATTCGCGAATGCGCTGGCATTCCGCGTCGGAGGGAACAGCGTTGGTGTGGAGAATCTCCTGGAAAGGTGTGACCATCACTTTTCTGAAAGCGCAAGTCAATATTTCGGGTCATTGCCATGTGGTCATATAGCCTGCCTTGATTAATTAAAGGCACACAATACCGTCGGGTTGACTTTGCTTTGGGAACTACTGTGGACCAGTGTGGTCGAGGTGAAAGGACAACTGTCAAGTTTGACACCTGTGCACTGCCACCGCGCACAGCAATCAACTTCCTCTCAACGCTCACTGTGCCAGGACGACCTAGCCAAGTACATGGGGCTGCCCACAACGATAGATAATTCAACCAATCCATCTTGTTCGGTGGTCATTCAGAAAACACAGGACCTTTCAGTTGGCTTTTGCCAAGGCCACTTATCAGTAATATTCCGAGTCCTGCTGTCGCTTGAAAAATCAACGGAGCAGGGAATGAGTCAATAAAATCCTACCACCCAGCACGAGGTACGAGTTCGATCGGGGAACCTGGCAAAAAACTAACTTAGGTAGAACATTCTACACCTTCCACTCATTTCTGGTTATACAAGCGGCCAAGGCATGCAGAATCTACGCAATAGCGGAAATGGTAAAGGTAGGGGCCCTCTTATTTTTCTACAACATCTCTTCCGAAAGCTTAGGTACACACTGGCAGATGCTGGCGTCTAACACGCAACTCCAGAATCAGGATACTGCCCGCATTCTATTTAAACTGGTCGACACAATCGACAAATACCCTATCCTGATTTAGACCCCACCAAGACCATCGAGAGCCTGCTCCCATATTTTGCACCCCTTGGCACACGGTACCGGACCCTGTGCCATGGAATCAGCCATTGATGCAAAATACACCAAATTCTCAGGGGCAGCGATAACTTTGCTGGCTTCCATCATCCGTAAGTATCGTGCGACCCCCTGTGGCCAAACATCTTGCAATGCTTGATCACATATTGGCCACCCACATGCATGGGACTGCTCTTCTACTATCGTGCACTACTGCGGACGGGAATTCCACCAGCGGTGCTTGAAGTTGACTCGCCTGCGCATGCATTCACCGCGATTGTAACGCTGCTGCAGATGTACGCGGACGTCGAGTCTCTGGCAGCGCTCGTCCGTAATACCCCCGAAATGACAGGCCTAGTTATCGGACTCTGGGCGCTCGAGGTCCGGGATTCTTTGCTCTCGACGCAGCTCCGGGATATGTTCCCTAATGTCTGCCCTCCCACTGCTGTGCGGCTTCTGGATATTCACCTGTTTGATCGTCGAGACTTCGACAAATGCGGTGCCTTTCTGATTTCCGCCTTGAAGGGCAGCCTCAGTAACACAGCAATTGCTGAGGTGGGCCTCGAGCACATCCGGCGAAATTCATCCGCACTGTCTCGTCTCCCTATGCCTTGGGTTGTTCAAAACCTGAACATAAACTTGCGCAATCTGAACTCCCTCCATTCGACGCCGCTCCATTTCCTCCTATCATCGCAAAACTCTGTTGGTGTCGTGACGGAAGCCCTCGTAGCGTTGACTTCACGACCTTTCGACGCTGCGAGTGCGGGCACTGCTACGGGCTGTATCACGCAGATATGCGACTATCTGGGAAGATGCATCACAAGTGATGGTCTCACCAGCTTGAAACAATCTCTAGTATATGGACTTCTGGTTGGGCTGCTGAAAGCCTATCCCTGGCTGGACCACACAAAGCCCGAGTTTAGTCCCGCCATGGGTCTGCTGGCCGTCCACTTGCCGAGATATTTGATTTATATTTCGGTTCTGCGCCAGGTCCACAAGTCGTTCAACGTCGCCCGACAACTCGGGCTGATGGACGCGCAGCCCGACGCTTTTCGGAATTTATGGCTAGCGTTCGAAACGTATGCGCGGGTGCGTCTGAAGCTTGCGACAGATCTCGAGCTCGAGGTGGAACCATGCAATAGCCCGGAGGTCGGTCCTTTCTAATATGTATATCTGAATTTCGGAGCTTGATGATTAGTGATTCTAGTGCAGCAAGCCTTCATGTATGAGGTGCAGCAATTGCTGGGATGCTGTATACTGCTCCAGGGAGTGCCAGATGGCCGCCTGGAATACACATGCCGAACTATGCAGGGTGCGGACAAATGCGCGACAAAGTGGGTGTAGTATTACGTCCGTGTCGCTTCACAATTCTAATTCCACTCAGATGGTATCAGCCCTGACCTCGCGGCAGAGGACGTGCAGTTTGCTCTCCGTGTCGCGCAGCACGACTTTGAGGAGCACAAAGCCGATATCTGCGCCAAATGGACCAATGCGGGGACCCTTCCGCTCAGCGCCGGGATAGACTATTCCGTATTTCCTCATTCGGTGAATATCGATACCCCACCGTTGTGAGGGATCAGATGTCTTCGGACGCGGCTATATATGCAGTTTTCCCTCAGGGAACAACGGGGAAGGAATATTATATGTGTGATTTGGGGTTGACGAGGGGGCCGGGAGATGCAGATGACGAAACGATCGCGGCGGTGGTTCAGATGGTTGGAGCCCAGCCTGTGCCAGTTTTCCTTCCAATAAATTAATGAGTTTGGATTACTTTCAATTTACTCGAGCTTTTTAGCCAACGAGCCGAATAAAGCGGACGGCAATCCAAACTTTCTCCTCAAGAAATGCCTTCTGTTCTCGAAATACACAACACCGTTCCACTGAAGCCTATACATATGCCAGAAATTAACCGACATTTACGGGTTCACCTAGACCGCGTGTGACATGAATATCGTACATTCTGCTTTGATCGTTCATCCCACATCATCAAGCAATTGCCAGCATTCCACCGACTTTCTCCTCCAGCTCTGTTGCCGTCTCTGCAGCACCGAGATCCCGCAACGCCGCCTCCACCCACTCCCGCGCCTTCTCGTACACCCCCTCCCACGCGTCGCCCTCCGTGCCAGCCTCCAATTTCATTTTCACCCCAACAAACGAGAGCGCAAGAACGCTCCCCACCAGCTCGTCGGTGGCTCCCACAGGGAACGCGCGCCGCACGTCCGCGAGGGTCGTTCCTTCCTTGAGCGGGACGAGCGCAAGGACGGCGGACGGGGAAGGGAAGGCGCCATCGAAGGTCTGTAGGCGCGCGAGCGCTTCGAGCGTGTCGAGCGTCTCGGGAGGCGAGGAGGGAGGCGGGAGGAGGCGAGTAGGGAGGCGAGGTCGGCGGGATAGATAGGAGAAGGCGACGGAAATAGGGTTGTTGAGGAAGCGGGAGAGAAAGCTGGCATCGCGGGTGGGGATGGAGTGAGGGGTCCCATACAACCCGGGCCTGGGAGCGGAGGCCGCATAAAACAGTGGCTGGGGCGCCGCAGGACGGACTTGTGCCCGATACTGCTGTGCATACTGGACCGCGCCGCCGTCGAGCTCGTCATGTGAGACCGAGGCCTCGTAGATATCGCTTTCTGCGTCCATCCAATCGAGGACAGGTGCGGGCTCCGCGGCGTGCTGCGCATACCGCGGGCGCCGCGCCTGCGATTCGTCGACGGCGACGAACGACGTGTGTGTGGAAGCGATCTGATAGGTCGTTCCTAGTCGCACAATATGCGCGCGCACTGTGCGCTCGAGGAGGTCCGCGTCGCCAGAATCCGCAAGCCCGTGCTGCCCATCCTCTAGATCCTGTATGATCTTGCGTGCCGCGAGCGCGTGGAGCGCCGGCGGGGTCCCTGGCGCAAGCGGAAGGCGACTCAGCGTTACTGGGATTGAGAGCGCGATTTCGGCGCCATCGGGGGCCGAGCCGCGTAAGGTGACGGTCTCGGGAACGGTTTGACCTTTGAATGGGTCAGATGTACGGAATTTATATTAGCTGGGGATGCATACCTTGAAGAATGGCGTATATGTTCGCTCGGCTTCCGGGGAAGAGGTTGCGAATCTTGAATGGGGATTGTTGCACGGCTGCAGGAGGGGGGAGTATGACCGGAGGCGCAGGAGGCGGCGGGGTGTCGTTCAGCAGTGTGGGATCGACATTGACGTCGAATACGTTCAGTGTCTTGTTCTGCAGTTTCGTCTCCCTCTCACCAGGCTCCTCCGGAATCATCTCGACAACATCCTTGGGGTTGGCCTCCTCGACAGCGGTCTCGATAAGCGGGCGCCCCCACTCCACAGTGATATTCGAGATGACCGGCGTCCTGGCCGCCTTCAGAAGGCGCGCGACCTTCCCCGCAAAAGCCGTTTCCTCCTCGCCGACCAGCATGAACGACCCGTGCCCCACGCGCGCGATGCCCTCGCACATCGCCGTCGACACCTCGTTCCCGATCCCGAGCACGGACACGCGCAACGGCGCCTCCACCGGCGCATCCGCCACCGCCTTCGTCACCATGTCCAGAACCCCTTGGAGATCCCACGCCTCGCCATCCGTGAGCACCAGCACGCTCGTCGGCCGGTCGCGCGCGCGGTTCGCAAAAGCATGCTCCAGCGCCGCGCGGATCTCCGTCCCGCCGTAGTCCGCGTCCATAGCGTCGACGTGGCGCGTCGCCTCCTTCAGCGTTGCCTGGTTGTACGGGCGGCTCCCGCCTGGCCAGAGGGAGGTGGCTCGGTAGCCGAAGGACACGAGCTGGAAAAGCGTGTCCTTGTGTGGAAGCGCACGGAGGAGGACAACGAGCGCCTTACGGGCGGCGGCGATCCGGCCGCCTTGCATGGAGCCGCTGCGGTCGACGACGAGGATGAATTCCTGCCGTGCGAGGTCCGGCAGTGTGAAGCGCGGGACGAAGCTGAGCGCGAGGGCGGTGGTGTCGTTCGTGGGATGGAGCTCGGCGACGCAGCGCGGGGCGTCGAGGCCAGCGGATCTGAAGGTGAGCATGAAGTCCTTGTCGAGCGCTGAGTCAGAGGAGAGGGAGACGCGGGCATAGTTGGAGGAGGGGAGCTCGTTAAAGTTGGGGAGAGCAGGGTCGGGGCCCAGTTCGATCGAGACTGTGTGGGAGGGGGAGCTGATCTCGGAGATTGGGGCCACCGCTTCGACAGTCGTGGAAATGGTTAAAAAGGGAGGTGACGATGAAGATGCAGGCGTGAAATCGGAGGGCGCCCGCCCGTAACGATCACCGATGTGAACTGGCAAGTGGAAACGGACTGAATCGGTCTCTTCATCCTCATAGAGTTCTGTAGAATACACCAATTCGATCCGCACTTGCTCGTTAGAAGGGATATTCCCAACCGAAACCTGGAACACTGTGTAACCAGATCAGAACCACCAAGGACGCGAATGAAGAGACCTACCATCCGGAGTCTGTTGCTCAACCAATGATGCTTGTTGTCCTTGAGATACAGCAGCATCGTAAGTCTTTTTGGCCTCGAGTTTCTCGAGAACGGAGCCGACTACCCGGGTGCCGTCCTCTTTGATCATTGCAAAGCTACAGACGACCGCCCTGGCAGGGATAGGAAATGAATATTTGGCTTCAATAGGAAATGCTGCGTCATTGCGGTAGGTCTGCGTGAGGTTGACTTGGGCTGCAAGCTCCTTGATGCTCGCCGTTGCATTGACCGAAAGCAAGGGCAAGGACACCACCAGCTGCTTGTAGGCGTAATAAAGACCATACATTGGGATTACGTTCGTTGGGATGCAGCTACTTTATCATGTTGCATAACCTCATCCTCTTGCGTGGTCTTGATATTGGAACACGTTCTCGCTACGTGTCAGACAATTCCCTATGCGGGACTCAATCAACATACAATATCATTTGCGATGACACCACTTACAATTCCCGTGCGTTCTGAGCGCTTGACAACGATCTTTCCCGACTAAACGACTACGAATTTGGGCTGAGTCGGACAAAGAAAAAAAATTAACAGAAATTTCGGATTTTGGAACAAGTATTGAGATACCCGCTGTGCATAACCTTTCTACAGTTGAGCGCGTCCGACATCCAGCTGCAGAGCAACTTGCCAAAGTAGCCATGAAGGATGCACGCAAGATGCAGGACAACAAATGCGCAGGTACAAACTGCCGTTTCTTGGAAGCCATCTCAGTCCGAATCCCTCGCTGCTCTCCTCCTCTTAGTCCGAAAGCACAGACCAAGCGCAAGCTCAAGCCGCGCACCGGGCTCATGCCGATGCCCGTGCTCACGCCCATCCGCGCACCCGCAAACACCACGCTCGCCGTCGAAGCCGCGTCGCCACCTCGCAGGGTCGAAGCTGCGGGTGTGTAGAAGACGCGGCGGCGGCGGCGGTCGTAGAAGAGGATGCGGTGTATGTGGGTGCTGTCTCGAGAACGAAGGTGCGTGGAAGGCGGGTGTAGCGAACGCCCAGCCCCGTCCTCATCCGCCCGCCCCGGCGGAAAATGCATCATCATCCGCATCCGCTTCATCCCCGTCCCTTCCTCTACGGTAGGCGGCGGAGATCCCTCTCCCTCTCCCTCTGCAGCACTTCGCCCACTGAACCCCGGTTTCGCCGCAAACACCACCCGAGGTTCCCTTCCCTTCACCTGTATGCCTCCTTATCGTTGTCCTCGTATTCTTGTTCTTATCATTGGGCCCGAGCTCGAGGACCGGCGTAGGACGGGGCCAACACGGCGGACGCGGACGCGCGGCGAAGCCCATGGCAACCTGGCGCTCTGCGTGGCGGGCATGAGGACCCAGGAAGTGGGGGAGATACGATCATGATGATCGATCCTCAAACGGGATGAGGGCAAGGTTTGATCTTCGACGTGGGGCAGAGCACAGTGAGCCCATCCCCAAGGGTGGGATAACGGGGGCGGAGGATAACAGGCAGACGAGGGAGCCGGTGATGCGAAAGTCGATGTCGATGCTGGTGTCGGTGTCGGTGTCAATGCCGGTGTCGCGCGCGATGAGGCTTGATGCGAAAGTCGATGCTGGAGGTGGACGGCGCGCGCAGTGGTGTGTCGGTATCAATCTCGATGTCGCGCGCCGGGGCGGAGGCGGAGAAGGTAGACTGCGGACTACAAAGTGTGTAGGTCAGCGTACGAACTTAACGGACTCCGAGGGAGGGAAAAGAGACAATAAATAAATAAATCGATCCTATGATAGAAGGGATGGGAATGGTCTGCTAAAGCCTCCGCACACGCACACACACGCGACTCCGGCACTGGTATAAGTACAGCAGTCGACAGCACGGGCGGGCAGGCGGGACAGTGGTAGGACTCGTGGTAAGAGCACACTCACACTGGGTCGCACAGAGAATCCCCAGGACCGCGCGACGCTCGTGCCCGTGTCGCCGCTCACAAGCCGTCCTGCGACCTGCATCCTTCGTCCTTCTCCACTCCTCGAGGGCGTGTACGTCGCCGGCACGCGCGCGCGCCAGCGTGGTCGCGCGACGACCAGTATGTGGCCTTTTGCATGGACGCGAATGTCGCAGCACCAGTACGAAAGAAACACCGCTGAGTACCGTGACAGCGGTAGACACAGCAGGAACTCTACGGAGGACGAGCGCGCGCGGGAGGTCAGAACGATGGTACAAACGCACAGCCAGGCGAGGTCAATCACCACCTCAGGCTCCGCCACGTCCAGGACCTCATCCACATAGGCCCCAGCGCGTCTACGGCGTCACTCCCTCTCGGTTTTTTTTAGAGCGGGACGACAAGCGCTTTTCGGAATCCGAAACTCCCCACAAAAGCCAAAAGTCACAAGGAAGAACTCACGACAACGGCAGTCCCACTGCGGCCCTCCCGCGTGCACGGGCGTGTGGTACTGGTTTGATGCGAGGTGCGAGGTCCGTCGTCAGGTACGGGGTACGCTCGTTACTGTCGTTCGGTCCCGCATCGACGTTTAGACGGGAGTTGGTGGTGAGCGCCGCCGGGGATGTGCTGCATAATTCATGACATACTGCGAGAATAGCTGTCAGTCAATCGGGTAAAGAAAAAAAAGGAAGGGAGGACCAGGACAGGAGGAGAAAGGGGGGAGGGAGGCAGACGGGATATGAGATAGAGAAGCTGAAGGATAAACAAGAACGAGTGGTACCCACCAATCCAACACACCCACACCCACTCCCTGTACTCGTAGCGCAGAACCTAGGTTTTTTTTTTCACGACCGGAGTTTGTTTTGGATCCTTGTGTGCCCTCCTCGTCATTATGCGTTGCCCTCGGTGCATTCTGCGTGTCCGTTCGAGGGTTGGTGTTATTTGACTCTTGAGATCGGTTTGAGGGCAAACCAAAGAGGCAAGCCGTGCGCTTGTCGTTGCGCGATCCGCTTCATCTAAGTACGCCCAACACCCAAATAATTAACACCAATTTCGCGCAGATTTGGACAATACCGCACCGCACGACAGCGTTGTGATTGTTTTTTTAAACTGCTTGAAACTGGCGCTTGGTGACAATGTCCGGCGTGCGGCATTCTTCGCCTTGCCATATCGTTGTCTGCCAACCCCAGCCTTGTTTCTGTTCGCGTTCCCGGTGTCCCAGTGGAAATTGACCATGACCAGAGGTAGGGTCGCGTCGAGTTCGGCGCAGAGCGCCATGGTTAGGTTGTAAAGGTCGGAAGGAAGTTGGAAGGAAGCAAGAAGGAAGGAGGACAGACGCTGGACAAATAAGCGCGCGGTTTGTAAGCGTAAGGGACCGGCCCGGCCCTCTCCTCAACTTGTTACTTCACCTCTTCTGTTTTCTCTTTCAATCAAAATTGCTCGCTATCTACCTGTTCCTACTCTCTACTAGTAGGGCTTCGACCCGTCCCCGTCGCGAATCGCGATGGGGAGGTACCCGGCCATCGCGAGACTTTGACGTCGAAAATACACTGTACGCCATCCCCACAACCGGCACGGAAAAGCGCAGGAAGAAGAGGGACAACATGCGATAGTGGGTGTTTTGTAGGACGAGATTCAGAATGGGATTTTTGTTCTTTTTGTACACAGTCTCAAACTAGGAAGCGCAACGATCAAACTGTTTCATGAATATGTGAGCCAAATCTCGCGCAAATCACTCGGTCCAAATTGTAATTTGGATCGAATTGATATCTATTCCACAGCACAATTCACCTTTGGGAGCAACATTGAGTAGTTCTTGAAAGCAAGGCAAGTCTTTCCGACACCTCAAATATGCCCAAATAACGTAGAAGCGCAACAGTTCGGATTGTAGTTCTGGGGGTATGCTTTTTGGTAGTTCAACCTCCATATCTGTAATCAGGGACGTTGAAAACCCCCAATTCAACGAAATTGTCATATGTCAGCAAGTACTGTGAACACAGAAAAAGGGAAAAGTCTGGTAAGTCAAGATTCGAGGCTGTGAAATGCGGCCACAGCGCAATTTTGAGGGCTTCACAGGAGCTTGTCGCACAAATCCTTTGTGGGCAGGATGATACGATACCCTACTGTGCTCTTATAAATTTGGGACCTGGTCGGAAGCCTCAAAGATACGTAATTCCTAGTGTTGCACTTCCTAGTTTGAGCTTGCCAGTGCGCGGGCCCAGGGTGTGGAACGCGACCGACCATTCGGCGACGCCTGCGCGAGGGCGCGAGGACGCGATGCCCGCGGGTATCGATGGCCGTTTCTTTTATGGTGTTACTTCTTTGGTCTCTCTCTTTGTTGCTTTTCTGCCCTCGCGTTCCTTTCTGCCACTGCACAGTACATCGTCTGCCCGCTCTTCCGCGGCTTTTGTGCCGTTGGGTGTCTAGACCCCTTCAATCGAGTGAATGTGCGAGTGCTTCCAGTAGTTCAAATCCACGTATCATCGGCCCTAGGCTCGCCGCGCCCCGCGGATGGTGGTTAACTTGGAGGCTTTCCATTACTTAATATGGATCCGCGGCACGCGCCGGGTGCTCGCTTCGAAGACAGAATCTAGCACGTGATCTGAGCGGGTGGCATTGGCGGGCCATTCTGAAAGCTTTCAATTCTGGCTCAATTGCGCCTTTCTTTGAGATTATTGTTGCGCCAGCTCATCTGATTCATATTCCAAAATTTGGTGGCCATACGAGAGACTTTGAGTGAGTTTGAGGCCATTCTTTCTGTGCCATCAAAAGTACGACACAGAATTTGTCCTTGTTTACAGACAGTTTCTGGCCTTTAGCTGATAATTGCTCGCTTCGCTCGCAATAATTCTGTATTCATCCTTCGTTATAAATATCCGAATTTTCACGTCCTGTTCCACCCAATTTATTCCGCCGTCTCCAACTCAACTCACAGTCTGCGAAGCTCAAGCCTTCTGCACACTTGCCGCCCTATCCCTCACAATTAATTCCTACAAATAATATTGGGTGCAGCAAAATGCTCACGGGATATTGACATTTAGCTTGTTATCCGTCTTGATTTGTAGAACGACCGTTCCCTAGAAAATCCACTGTCAGTGCGGCACCGCGGCTCGCCCGCAGAAATTACGCACATCCTGGGCTCTCGATATCTTCTGCACCGTGCCGTACACTTCTTGACCGGCGCCGTTCCAGTAGAAAACACGCGCACCCGGCTGTGGTTGAGCATTAGGACGGCAGCGCTGTAAACGAGTCACTTACGAGGAAGACACTGCCAGATCTCACTCCCATTACACTGGCAGCCGGGCGGATTGTTACCCCATCTTCATGCGGAACGGTGTCGTGCTAAAATCTCAGATTAGCTCGATTTCACAACCCTTGAAGGAAGGATGTGCAGACCGTGGTTTTGTCTCCGCTTTCCTTCATTTCCTCGAGATCTGCCTCAATCATATCATGCTGATCATAGCGTTCAGAGGCAGTGTTCATCGCTGGGTTGTCGAGGTGTTTATGCAATTCGTCCAGCGCACTCTGGTCAGTTTCCTTGGATGATTGCCCGTCACGCAGATCTGGCGTACATAAATCTGTGGTCTCCAACGGAGTGGAGTCGGATTTGGCCCTCAAAAATGCAGTACCTGAGACATGGAGTCAGATGTATGAGGGATCAACCGATTAAAAGACCTGCCATCCTCTTCCATTATTTCGAAGCGATCGAATATTGCTTGTTGCAATTCCGTGGAATTTAGTTCAGTCATTCGCATGTCATTCTTGTAAAATTTAGAAAGACAAAAAAAAGATGATTGAAACATACTTCTCTGAAGATATCACACCAGTCATCGTCGTGTGTTATCACAATTGTTGCTTGTGGTGTCTAGTGGTCGGTTAAGCAACAAGCGATAGTGCGTACATGAAAAATTAGTACCTCACGGAGAATGCGTTCATGGATTATTTGAGAGGGGTGGAAGACCTTCAAAGAAAGTGTTTGATCGGGTGATTAAAATTATTCTTGCCTTCACATACCTGGGGAGTTGGAGAGGCATCGGATATTCTTCCTCCTCCGCTTACACTGCCTCCTCCGAAGAAAGACCACATGGATGAAGATCCTTGAGACCCATATGGTACAAAACTACGACCCGACTCGTCCGGAGAAGTTGAGAAGTCCACCAGCTCGCAAATTTCGACGTCCCCGAAAAGCATTCCCCACATTCCTTCACTGAGAGAAATGGTGAATGCGTGAATGAAGGTAGTCTGATTAAGAGGAGTTCCATCAACGGGTGGCGGATCAGCATGCTTGTGGTGGCAATAAGGGGCTTGCCAGCGGTATCTGTAGCCATCATCTGCATCTGCTGTAGGTCTGAACCAGAGCTGGAATTCGTTCTGGAGAGAAACATCATGGAAAGAGGCCATGCCCCACGATTTAGCCTTCTCCCATCCCGTGACTAGATAGAGGCTGCCGTTCACCAGTCCGCGTCCTCTGGCTTCATTGACGTATTTATACCAGCTTTTGGCATGTTTCGCTGCATACCGTCGCATACTTTCGAGATTTCGAAGCTCCTCCAGATGTGCGCCATGCGGCAGGGCCAAAACAGCGCCGTTCGGCGCCCGGCAATTGAAAACAAATTCCCCACCGGGAGCGACCCTGTACATGGAAGTTTTTTAATTATTTCGTCGTTGGTGAGGTGACTTACTCTAAAAAACCACCCCTTGTCTCATGAATAGAAGAGCCCGAGACATAATCTCCGGAGTCAAAGTTGTGATGGTCTACGTCTATCGGATCGTAAGACGATAATGGGACAAAATTCTCAGGAACATTTGCGTTGATTGGGGGCCTGCGGGGAGGTAGATGTTGAAGAAGAAGTCGAAGTCACCCCTTGGGGTGACGGTACCGACATCACCTATGGCAATACCATGCCTTTTGTACTCTTCCGGAAGCTTAATCTGAGGCCCGGGGACGTACAACGGAAATCCTCGCCCCTGACGTAGCAGTTGATTGGAATAATTTCCGCTCTCCGAATAAACTGTAGCCTGAGATGAGAGAGTATTTGGGGCCATCTAAGGATGTCGGTGAGGGGCAAGGGACTCGACATAGTTGCACGTACCGGCGCCTGTGCCTGTTGTGTTGCCGATAGGGTGAGGGACGTGACCGTCGGTGTATGATCATATTGCCTTGCACATTCGTGAATTGGGATTCTCGAATATAAGAGCCAGTTGCATTCTGAAACATGTGGGAAGGACTGAGAAGAAAATTTAGTTTGAAATGTGGTGTCCAATCGTGGCCTCGCCTGCGCGCACCTTTGTGCAGCAAGGGTGGGTTCGCCACACACCACAGGGGGATTATCTTGCTCCATAGGCGACTTGAGGAGATGGAAGAAGAGGGCAAGCTGAGTTGTTGACAACTGCACAGAATAAGAGAGAACCAGTGGGTTACGATTAGAATGCAGCCAATGCTGCCGCAGTGTTAAGAAGGGCTGTAGCCATCAACATGTGTCCTTCCAAGAGGCGCTGCGAGCGTCTCTCCGAAGCCACGATGCGATACGCGCTACACAGAAACGGAGTTCACACGCAGTCAGCGGAGTTCCCACAGCACAGCTATTCCGGCTTCTCACGGTTCATTTCGTCAACTCCGCCTCCTCCTCTCTCCTCCGCCACCTTCTCGTCTTCTCCGCCTTTCCTCCTATTCTCCTATTTAACTATGTAAGTATCTCCTATGTTACTTCTGTCTCTCCTCGTCCTTCTCCGTCTCTCCTCGGTCTCCATTTCCATCTCCGCCTCCTCCTCCGCCTGGCTGCCAAGTCCGCAACTCCTTTTGGACTACTGCTTCTATTCGTAGTGACCATATGATACCAAAGCACAGCCTCTATTGGATTTGTTTCGACACTTTATTTGCCGCTCCCCATCCTGTTTTATACACCGGTTTCCTATAAATACTCGACGTATTTACGGTGTAACGGCCATCGCGAGACTTTGGCGTGACGGGTCGGTGAGTTAAATACTCACTGGAGGGATAGCTTTGGCTGAAGTATTATTCGCTGAAGAGTCGACAACCTCTCGAGAGTCATAGTACCCGTCGAAAACGGGTGACGGACAGGTACACCCGTTTTTACCCGTCAAAAAACGGCCGTTTGGTGGCCCGGCCGTCTGACGGGACGGACAGTTCAAAGCCCTGCTAGTAGTAGCACTACGGGCGAGCTATTTGATATTGCGTTTCCTCCAATGAACTTCCACAATTGCTGGTTCTACGGGCCGAATGTCGCAACGGACCAGGTGGGCGCGACGCCTAGGAGCGCGTCGCTACTTAATAAAACTCTTCGGTGGGACGTGGCTCTGTGGTTGACTTCACCACGGCCTCGCGGAGCGACTTGTGCTCAACAGTTTGCGTTTGTAAATCTTTCAAACTAAAGTTTGATTCGTCATTGTGTGCATACACATGTATGCCCATTCCTATATTCTTTCAGACGGATGGATAAGATGGGATAGGATTGCCGACGCAAGGTCCCGAAAATCGACTTATCTCCCGCAATTTTTGGCTTAGACAGCCCCATACAGAACAATGCATTGTTGAATCAATATCCCAGGGTACGGTACTCCTCACTCCCCTCTCTTGCAACAGTCAGGCGAGTCCGTACGGAGAATATTTAAATGTCCTTTCTAGCAGACCCCAACGCACCCATGGGTGCTAGCCACGAGCACGAAATTGAACGTAAGCTCCCCAAGAGCAACATTATTGTTCGAGTTGAAGAACGGGGCGCTCCCGCACCCCGAACACCCATGTGCCACAATCGCCGCCGCAAGCGGCTTGATATCCACCGCCCCAAGGCCGCCCGAGTTCTGCAGGAACGCGCAGATGGGGCCGGCCTTCGAGCACGCGATGTGCTGTCCGTTTTCGTATCACACAAAGTCGTCGATGGTGTTGATGTAGCCGAGGAGCTCTTGGGCGGAGCCGTCCTTCGTGCACTGGCTGCTGCCCTCGCAGTTGATGCCCAGGGCGAGGGTGCGCACACCGGCGGTGGCGAGGATGGCGAATGACAAGAGGGAGAATTGCATGCTACTGTGTAGGACTGAAGGGGTATGCACTGACCAGGAATGAGAAGAGCTCGGTGAGTTAATACAGTGTTCGACTCGGACGCCGGTCTTTTATACCAACCACCGGAGTAAATGAATGTGCGCCGCGCGGCGTCTAGTTAGACGCCCTGAACACATGAATGTGAGCCTGGTTCCCGGGGTAAACGAATGTGCGCCGCAGTGTGTGCGTCTGGCAGGCAAATTCACTGATTCCATGTATCCAGGTCTATGCAAGCCAATCACCGGCATAAACAATTGCGCGCGTTCGACACATAGCCATTAATCTTGCCCCGGGTGAAGGCTCAAGCCCAGTAGCGCTTAGGCTCAGAGTTTTGTCCGACCCGCGAACCGGGCTTCAAGTTGAGCCCGGGTTGTGATAGATACTCCATCCAGGATTCCAAGTTACAGCGCTTTTCATAATTATGCGGAAAACGTAAAAATTTTCTGGCTGTTTGGACATGTTTACATAGCCCCTAAATAAATTCTGATCTGGCTTTGTCTGGCACTTTCGATGGGCTCCAGCTCATTATTTTGAGTAAATATGTATGTATTATGAACATATTATCATTATACGGGATTGGGAGCATATGCGAGGAATGGGGACATAATCAGAGCCGAGATACACAACATTCGGAAGAGAATTTGCCTTCTCCAATGTGCACATCATTGGGACCACGTACTTTTATCCTCCAGACCACCCTGAATGAGTCTAATAGTGCCCAAGCTCCATTTCTCCTCCCCACATGTGCTGAGAGACTGTTTTGAGCGCATCGTGACCTCGTCGTGGTACCCATCGAATGCAGCGGTGTCCGTATCTCTCTACGAACACCTGCACGGCCACTGGTTGTGTCATTCAATTGAGTCATAAGATGTTAGAGTGGGATATAGGGCCAGCAGAGTGTCCATAGTCGCAAGCGGGGGCCACGAGCATCGGTTTCGGATGTGGTGGCAATTTTGATGGTGTTTACGGTGTATATCAGGCTAAGGTGTGTTCCGCGCCCTCCGACATGTCATCAGAGCATACAGAGGGCAGTAACTGGGAGTTTTGAGTAGGAATGGGGTGGCCACGGGCAGTGAAGCGGGAGAGAAGGCTGTTGACAAGATTTAGGTGCCCGATACAAACAAGGCCCAACAGCCCGAGAAATTTTTACGTTTTCCGCATAAATATGAAAAGCGCTGTAATTTGGGTGAAAATGTGCTGCTTCAAAGTTAGTATCGTGGATGTATGAAGTATGCTTTACTTCTGTGACCACCTTGCAATATATTTCAGCCGACTTTTGGGAGGTTGAACACTTGAATGGAACATGCCGGTACATTGATGGAGTCAAGTACTTAAATCTGATCAAACACCTTCGCAAATCGTGTCGTCGCTTCGGATTGTTGAAAAATGTTCACGACCCTAGGGAGGTAGGTTACATCTTGGATAACCTTTTACAACCAAAGGACTCGCCGTATAGCAATTGACCAAAAAAAAAAAGAAAAAAGATACCAGGCCCGGACGTCCAAGCCTGAGCCCGACTTGCCCAAACAACATCAGAGCCTGTTAGTCATAGGCCGCAGCTTATGAGAGCCCAAGGATTATCGCAGATGACTGACTGTACCCGGGGCCAGGCTGATCCTCGTTTTAGTAAGGCAAATGTGTACACCGGCGTACAACCGGCGTAAGTAAATGTGCGGGGCGAATAGTTCTTTCCGGGAGATGCAAAATCCGCGAAATAAATTACTTTGAATCGATTCCGATTCCGAGTCAGGAGTGAAGTTCATGCGGCTTGAAATCATCGCGCAGATTCATTGGCACCGGTGGTGGAATACAGTAATAAAAGATGGCCTTGGAACACCGCAAGATCTCCAGACGTCTTATTCTTTGTTAGTCCCTCCCCATTCCTGTGACACCCCGCCCGACCTGATCTTCCACAGCTCCAGGAACATTAAAGCTTCGCACCCACGCCTGAAAAACCCGAATTATTGGACTCCATAATGTGACTTATTATCTTTCTTTGCCTGGAGAAATACATGGCTGACCACTGAAGACGGTAGCATGCAACTTCCCCTCGTGTCATTCGTGATCCTCGCCACCACCGCCAGTGCGAGCGCGCTCGTTGGAATTATCGCCTGCCAGGGCAGCGCCCAATGCGCCAACAAAGCCGGCACAGCAACCGAACTCGTCGGCTATATAAACAGTATCGATAACCTTGTCCGGTACGAAAATGGACAGCACATCGCCTGCACGGCAGAAGGCCCTATCTGCGCGTTCCTGCAGAACTTCACAGACGGCCTTGCGGCCAGGGATATCAAGCCGCTCGCCGCCGCGATCATTGGCCGTGGGTGTTCGTCGTGCGGCAGCGCACCGTTTTTGAATGATGGGTCTGTTCAAGGGGAGCTTACTTTCAACTTCGTTCCAGTGGCCAGCGCTGGGGGCTGCATTGGGGTTTGCTAGAACGTACTATTGCTCCTTAGTCTCCATATGAGGCTATTAACTCGCGGCGTGGTTGTTGATTACCAGATGATTCAAACAATGCGTTCCTCTGCGCGTCGCCGCGTACAATTTTTTTTGGCTTCGATTTCCAGTCGTGCAAAGGGTAATTTTTGTGTTTCTCGGGTTCTAATACATCAGGACGCTGTGAGACTTGACTGGGTTATATCCCATCCCCACCGTCTTCGGCTGTCCAGCTCCAAGGTTCAATGCCGTCACCAACTTGAAAAATGCCTTGAATTTCGTGTTAATGTGTACTTTGATGTTGTTCAAATGTCGTGAATTCTAAGTTTCATCTACACGAGCCAGATATAGAGAGATGTGTAAGTAAAGGCTCACCAGTTGTTCTTGAAACTAATGACATGCACGATTTCTTTTTTTTGGCAGTACTAGTTCCCAAAATGGAAATCCCAGATAAAAGCAAGCAGGAAGTGAAGCGCAGGACTGGGCTGGCGATTCCCAAGAAATATGTCGAGAGTACCAAGAACGGTTCGGATCAGTAGATCATACAATCAAATCCCGGCATACTAACCGGCTTTCTTGCCGAATTTTGGGCTCTAAAATGCTCCGAGACTTTCAAGTCATCGCAGGAGATCTGCTTGTGCCCCGGAAATCATCTGGCGATGCCAGAATATTAATTGTTGGGAAATTTTCATTTTTGGGAATTGATGAAAGAAATGCAATTATCTCATTAGTTTGGAGACTAAGGGAAAAGAAAAACCAACTCTGGAGAGGAGCATTTTTCGAACAGGTGGGAACTGCTGCGGAAGACTCACTGGCACACCAGAGAACATGACTTGAGAGAACGAGATTCTTCTGCAAAATATTCGAGGATCTCGTCTACGAGTTCTCGGGGAAACTTGATAGACATGGGTAAGAGAGAGACCACGGAGAACTATTTTATTGAGGGCTTTAACTCCAGTTCAACTTTAACTTGAGGCTAACTTGAGGAGAGCTGCGGCCAAATGATAAAATCAAGGCACCGTCGATCCCGATACTATATTTGCGAGATGACGCACCGCGGTCGCAGAATTTAACAGACTGGTTAATAAGCGTTGAGCTTGCTTGTGTTTTGAGGAATACGGGGTTGCTTCAAGCTCTAAAACCATGGGATATAATTGCTGGAGAACTCAAATTGCGAAGAGCTTCAACTCCAGTTCAACCTTCAACGTTTCAACGATAGTTCTAGTGGTGTTCAGGGCCCGGCTTCAAGCCCTAGGCCGGCCAGGCCAGGCCCTGCTAAGCCCAAGCCAGGCCGGGCCGCCACAGGGCTTGAGTTGGCTCAGGGCTCGGGCCTGGGAAGTCTCAGGCCCAGGGCTTGGGCTTGAGGCTCGACTGTATGAGATTTCTGAAGCCCAAGCCCAAGCCCGCGACCATGGCCTGAAGCCCTAGGCCCGGGGCTTGGTCGGGTCTGAGGCAGAGGGCGAGTTTTTAAGACCCTGGCAGTAGGAAATTCCGGAATAGTCATTTGGATGATATGTGAGTGAATTCCATTCGATGGATCGATTGATTTGATACTTTCTAACCATAGAACCAGAAATTTTATTTTAGACTGATCTAAACTGACAAATAAATGCTCCAGAAGACAGAAAATGTCCTCCAAAACATCCAGAGTAAGTCAAACATCTACCTGAAGTGCCACGAGGTATTTTTACGTGCAAAAATTACGAGTTCAAGCCCAAACCCGCTCAGGCCGGACCCAAGCCGCGGCTTCCAGGTCAGGCCGGGCCCTGAACATCACTAGATGGTTCGACTTCTTCAACTTGAGGAGAGCTGCGGCCAAATGATAAATGAAAGGCGGCGCAGGTTATGGTTGCGAAATGACACACCCCGGGCCGCAGAATTGAGCAGCCCGTGACTGGTTAATAATCGTTGAGCTGCTTGCGAGCAGCGCGGGTCGGTCACGTGGTCGGCTCGGCCAAGGTCGCAGAGAGACGCGATGGCGATCATCATCCGTCGGCTCACATTGAATCGGCAAGCACACCAAGAGCACACGGCGATGTCCAGCCTCCGTCCACGACAAGTCATTCTAAAGTCAAAATCCAACCGGCCATCGGCCAGAAACAAATTCAAGTTCGCCCCGAAGACCAGCTGTGAGCCTGTGATCGTCATTTGAGGCCGCTATCTTGGCCGCTATGTACAGCCTTGTCAAGTGCACATTCAGCAGAACACACGCACTGAACTAGACGCGTGCACCGAGCCCGAATATAAAAGCGATCTTTTGGTATTCCCTGCTATCAATACTTACCCTTGCCGTATCTCCCTTCCTTCTTCCCATTATTCCTCTCCAAACTATGGCGACCGAAAACCTTCCTGAACTGGTTATTCGCGAGGTATGCTGCCTTGCTGCCTTCCATTTTGCATATTGATATTAATTGCCGCGTTTAGGTGACACCAGACATCACGATATTTTCCAAGTTGGTCTTTCCTGTGCTTCTCTTGGAAGATACTGAAAAAGACGATAATTCGCGCACTTCAGACCTTTCACGCGGTTCTATATCCTGCCCTTCGGAGGACCCTCTACTGCCGGCCGACCCTCGACAGGCGACGTCTGGGTCCTCGCATCGACGCCGCTGACGCCCGACACCAAGGCCGCAATTAATGAACTGGGTCCGGTGAAGTAGATAGGTCGCATAGTCTGATTCTTTTAATTTTAATTGACACCTTTCAGGTGGATAATGGCAGGGGATTCGGCGCATCATATGTTCTTGGGTATGTCTCGCGGGAGAGGCTTGGAGAGACGTTGACCAAGCTTTTATATATAAAAATTTAGGCCAATTCAGGAAGGAGTATCCCGAAGCAAAGATGGTTACTACTGAGGTCAGGAAATCTTTGAATTATTCAATATCACATGCCTACATTTCATTCGGGGTCATTCGGCTCCGGAATGAGCCCAGGTGACAGCGCGCAGAACTTTCTGTCGCCACTGTACTATTACGCCTAATGGGTCTGGATTTCTTTTTTTTTCGCTTTTACCTTTCGTTCTATCCTTCCGTTTTTCTTCGGAATAGACTTTCATGTATGTTTTCCATTAGCCTTAAAGTTCACCAAGCCATACGAAGGTTGAAAACGGCGCACCGTATATCGATTTATAAATAGAACGATCACTTCCCATCAAAACGACTCCCGACTTTGACAGGGCTCGAAAAGTACTTTTCCGCAATCCCAAGCCTCCAATATCTTACCTCGACATACACAGGAACCTAAATTTCGTATCCCGAAAGAAACCGGGCCCAACGGGGTATAAGACAAAGAGAAAAACACGAAATCCAGACCCATTGGGCGCAATAGTACGTATTCAAACCAGTCTCTAATCTCGTTCAAATCACGGTGAAAGTTCACTGATTCGAATAAGTAGATTCACAATTACAATGGGCCAAGGTGCGATGAGCCAACTGGATAATTATAATCCGGTGGTGTTTCCTCGTCATCCCACTGCCCGGGGTTATTATTTTGTTCGGCGGGAGCAGGGGGCAGAGTTGTCGCATCTGTCTCCATCGTCAGCGACTGTGTCGCTGGAGGGTGCGATGAGAGATCCCGCCGCTTTTTGCCAGCTCGTACTCCAGTAAGGGGGGCACCGGGGAGAGTCATCCCCGATGTTTCCCCCATGAATGGGACAATTTCGGGTGCACGCAAAGCTGCTGGTGACGCTTTGCGTCCCCGAGACCGGTTTCTCCAGAGGAAACTGAAAAGAGCGGCCACAATGATAGCAAGTCCTCCGAAGACGCCACCGAGGACAGCGCCAAGTTTCGTGCGAGAGGCCGAAGGCGTGGAGGACAGAGAACCCGGAGAAGGAGAGGGTGACAGAGACGTAGAAGGAGAAGGAGTGGGTGACAGAGACGGGGAACTCTCGAGACCCATTGCGCCGATCAAGGCCCCCAGCGCAAAAGTCTGATTAGTTCCCGAGAAATTTGCACTCGGCGGACCCGTCCAGGAGCCTCCATAGATATTGCTACCACCCGATGTCGCCAGATCAACAACGGCATTGAACTGAAGCCAGTTTCGTTAAGCGAGTATTAAATAAATTTCTGGATATCTACCTGAACCGCCATATATTTCCCAATATATTGCTGTAAGGTAGGGGGTGTCGAGTTGCGCGTGTAGGCTACCCCTAGACCCTGCACTAAGTTCATGTCGCCTCTATTGGCTGTAATCCAGGTGAGTAAGTTGTGACAAATTGATATCATGGCGATAACTACCTTGGGTTGAAATAATTCCAGTTGGATCTTGCCACGCAGTGTTGGAAATCACCATCTGAATGAGTTCGTTGAGCCTATTTACTGAGGGATGAATATGATTCAACGAGAAAGGTCTAGAGAGCTCACGAATCCTGTGTTGAGGCGTCGTTTGTTATTGAGTAGAGAATGGAAAGGCCCTCAATCATCAAACCCGAGTTTCTTGGGTTCCGGGCCAGCACTAGAGGGACGGCTGGGTCTACGGCCGAGCTGGTCTGGCAGATAGCCTTAACATCTGCGAAAATATACTGCTGGACGGTGTCCCCAATGGCGTATAGGTGTGACCGAATAAAATCGGCGGATTCGACGGCCGCCTGAAGATACATGGGATCCACCGTTGCTTCGGCTAACAGAGCAGATAGCCTAGCGGCTAGCGTGATCAAATGAGATGGCATGACAGACAAACACTCACACCAGGAAATATCTGGTACATTAATGTGAGCGACATGAACGAAGGTAAGAGTATTCGGACACACCCAGTAGCGATCCCTGCAATGGAAGATTCACTTCGGAAGTTATTCTTGGATCATTAAATTTGGTATGCGGAGGTATTACAGTAATGTAGAACTCACCCAGAAGGTACCCCCGGCCATCGTTTCTGCCACAAACAGTCTCAGTAGATGCGTGTGAAGAGGTTCACCACTCACTATTTTGGCAAGTCTTGGAAATGGAGAAATTCTTTCCGGGAAATAGCCCCAACGAGACATCATTGTCCGATATGGTGCGTGATCTACCAAACCACCAGGACTGGACAGCGTACTTCAGAAAATTTTGATCTTTATACGCGATGTATGCCGTGGCCGCGGCGTGTCCATACGACCTGGACACCAAAATAAGTTAGCTGTAGACCTCACAGAATCCATGATGACTCCTACAGGCCGTATTTGTCTACGCAACCGTCATCGGCATTCAGCGCGGCGAAATTTCAGGACAATAGAAGGAAGACTGACACTGGTTGAAATTAGCAAGCACTGTCAGATATATGACTGCTGATCCAGCTTACTATGTGTCCGAAAAATTGGTCGGGAAGTTTTCCTGCGTGGTAAGAAGCTCGAAGGCTTGTTGCAGAATATTGTGGTAATTTGTTTGATTCATCGCAATATCGAACTGCGCGATTTGAGAGAAGAGGTTTCCTGTGGTCCCGAAATCATCGGCTTTATATCGGGTCAGGAATAGTAGCACACAATTCCAAGCGGGGAAGTCATACCATCGAAACGTCCATCTACTCCGAGCCTGTCGATGGCGTTTTTTAGTGCTGCCTCCACAAGGCTGATTCGGTTTGCAGTGGATGTCGTGATATTCGGTTTCTGTGCCCAGTCAGGACTGCGTTGGTTGGTGGATATTGCAATCGTACCCGCCAAGAGGATGATGCAACTTGCCCTCTCACAGGAAGGGCCTGTAGGCACAGGGCAGTGAGGAGGAGGAACGGAGCATGGAGAGCAAATGAAAGCCAGCGTCACTGAAGGGCCATCACGGCCTCGGCTCTCTTTATAACTTCACGTACGAGTGGTTATCTGTGCTCGAGTTATACTTAGACAAGCACGGAAATCAATCAGAGTTATCTCTTGAGAAATTAGACGCGAGCTTCGAAAAATACTACCAACGAGTTCCGTTCAGCGCAAATTTTGACATTCAGATACTGACTGCATCATTGCGATCCGCAAGGACAGAAGATTTTGCGCAGACCGCCACAGCCAGGGTTGGGTAGATTGCCATATAGACGCGCTAGCTGACGTCGATGAAGATGCACGGCACTTGGTGGCCGCCTCCTTCCTCCTTCATGAAGCCTCGTTCGCGCAGCGCCGCCTTTACTGGACCTTTTGCCCAAATTCTCTACAATCCCAGGAATACATTTGTTGTGGAGGCTGGACCGACCTGAGCGCAAAGACATCTAGATCTGTTGAACTGTCAACTGATCGTTCTATTAAGATTTACTGCTCAATTCGTTGGGGACTGTTGGTCCTCCTTATTGCCTTAGTTTCGCTTGGATAATCTCAACTTCCTCCCACAGTCTCCACAGACCCGTGGCTTCAGAAGTCGATGAAACGGCCTCCACGAGGAACACTTTCAAAGGCTGTGATTCTCATATGGTGTTGAGAACCTTAGATTTATGACTTACGGAATTTCCGTAAAGAACTTCCCAAAATGTGTTCAAACCAAGCCGGCACGGACTGACGAATGGGTGCCGTGAATAATAGTAGCTATCCTGAATTTAGCAGACCTATCTCGTGAGTCCACCGCTTTTAACTGTTGCGGAGATAATCCTATTCTGCCAAAAATGCACTCTCTTTGGAACTGCGGTCACGGATGCGTACTTTCTGGTATGAAAGAGACGCCGCTGTGTCCATGAAAATTATTCTGACGCCTCCCATGGATTTTCTCTGGGTCTCTTTCGCCCACTCTCCCAACCGCCACATTCACGGTTGCAGCCATGCAATGCCAGCACCGCAGATCGTCGTCAAGGCGTGAAATTCTTTCACCTGTGCAAGTTCCAGTGTCTCTAACTGGCTCAGATTCTTGCAGGCGCTAACTTCACAAATGCGCTG
Source organism: Mycena leptocephala (assembly GCA_029378395.1). NCBI lineage: Eukaryota > Fungi > Basidiomycota > Agaricomycetes > Agaricales > Mycenaceae > Mycena > Mycena leptocephala. Next base: position 286,052 of record JARJLF010000153.1, read on the forward strand.
TCATGGCATCCTACAGTGACCCTCTTATAACGAACAAACTCTCATGACATCCCATACAAGAACGTAACTGGAGCACCGAGGTCCAGAAGCGGAATTATCTGACTTGGGGCCATAAACATTCCAAGCTGGTCGTGGGCGGTAGGCAACGATATCATCGCATAACCCCCCGTCCCCGCATGGCAGGCGCGCTTGGTCTCAGTGTTTCCACAAATTATGCTTCTGCCGTTGGTTTACGACAGTGGCTCAAGATACCAAATTTACTTTTATTTCTTTCGAGTTGGCCGCCACACCAACGCAATCAATCAAATACTTTCTACTTTCGACGAACTCGATGCTTGTTTATAGAGTGATGCATCGAATTAAATTCCTTCCTGAATACAATCTTCGTATCCGAGGAGTCTCCATCGCAACATCGCAATCAAGGAACACGCTATTAACTGTACATCGCAACATCCAAAATGAAGAGATGATCAGTGTTTCAAGTCATGATGAGACTTTTCCCCCACCATCGGGAAGATACCTCAACATTGATACAGATATCAGTCACTAGATTAAAAAGACTGTCCTCCCTCAATTCAAGCATTACCCAATGTCATACTCAATCAACCGACTGATAATCTGATCTCCTCAAATTCCCATGGTTCGCAATTCGGAATTGATCCGGATTCGCTTTCGTGTGCGCTTTGATTAAACTGTCAGTGTCGTCCATCCGAAAAATTGGGAACCTATGTTCACCCAGTCGTCGCGATCATTAACAAGTTCTTTGGGTCAGTCCCTCCTTCAAGTTTTCGCCTCTATCTTCCTGAACTTGTTGTTGTTCGACATCCATTAGCCGGCCCAGTGGAATCCAGTGGAACCCGCTGGCTCACAATGAAGCGAAAATGACACCCACTGGATCCCGGTGTTGCCTCAGATAAAATTCTTATGGACTTGCTTACAGTTCAACAGCAATTCCATTGGGTTGCTTCAATTTATATTGGGATGAATGACGGCTCATAGAAGAATGATACAGGATTCCTTCAAGATACACGCCGGGATTCAATGGATTAAATCGCGCGTTCACGCAGTTGAACGATGTGTATGTATTTGTCTTGCACTCGGGATTTAAATTAAAACGTACCATGTCAAGGCATGATTCAGAATTACCCACTATTTCGGCGCGAAAATTTCTTCCATGTTCCTATTTATCGGCTTACGACGGATTTCAATGGCGTTTGAGATTGATGAGTTCGAGACCTCAGCCATCTATTCTTTTCGCTGTAATTATTTTTTGAAATCAACACCGAGATGCCAGAAATATATATATCCCCGTGGTCCATGCATTTTCCCCGCGTGTCTCGCAGTTTCTCTAAAGCAGTGGGTCAGAAGCATCACACGGGTGTAAAACAATGTTGAATCACTCGGATGAGACATATACTGTATGATATACACTCTCACAACACTTTCGCATATTTTATGCCCTATGTAGTATGTTGCATTTAATTCCAACTCCAACTCCTAATGGCAGATATGGGTCTCGGCAATCTCCGATGGACATCATTATCTTATCTTGGATGCCCTTGATCAGCACAGATGGTACAACAGCGGCCGCCAGCGAACTTTCCAGCATGGTACGACATATTACTCTAGTCTCTTATAAACAGACGCTACAACAATTTTTGAGCTCGTACCTCGCTTTGTTGTATTACTCACGGTCTGCGATTCTGTCTATCTCAAGTTCTGTTCCTGCTCTCCACATACTAGCCAGCGCTCCACGCCAGTCGAGGAGCGAGGTAACCTACTTCCACGTCTCCAAAATCTGATCCGCGCCTGCGGCATTCATTCAGCGTATGGCCCTCGCTAGTCACTACATCCTGGTACGACTCTCCGTTCGCTCATAGGAGCGTCGACTGGCATACCCAGCTGTGCCCAGACTCCAAAATCTGATGCCTGTGCCTCAGCAATTAACCGCCAGTCCCCCTCCTTACTGCTTCGGCTTTTTCGCGGGAAGGACAATCATGATCGATATCCGTGAGCAGGTCCCGGGTCTTCTCATGGCCACAATTTATTCAAGGTACTGCTCGCGCACAAAGGTTCTTTGCTTCCGCGTCAATTTAAAGCAACAAATAAGTTCGCGTCCTTTACCTAGTGCGGGAGAAGTCTCAAGACGGCGATGATCATCTCTTCATTTCGAATGTTGCGATGTACAGTTGATTCGCGGCTAATAGCGCGCTCCTTTGATTGCGATGTTGCGATGGAAACTTCTTGGATCCGAATATTGCATTAGAGCTGTTTGGCAAGTGATGTAAACCAAAAATATGCTAAAAACCTAAGCGAAACTTGATGCAAAAACTTTGCTCCACAATGTAAAATGCTGCCCCAAAATACAGCCAGACAACCAAAAGATAGTGTAAACTCTCAGCTCCAAAATGTGAACCGTTCTGGGACTTGATGTAAAAAAATCACTTTACATCACTTGCTATTCAGGTGGAAAGATGCATCACTCTGTAACAAGCATCGAGTTGGTCGACAGTAGAAAGTATTTGATTAATTGCGTTGGAGGAGGAGAAGGAGGATGTATTGCTGCGGAGGTCCCTATAACAAGCGGGCGCTGTACCTATATACATCGCGTCAAAATATATGCTACAGCCATCAACGGCCTAGTCGCTGTGGCGCAAGCACATCGATAAATGTACCTACTCATCGCACGAACAAAGCCGAGAAAACGGGCAGCATGCGGTAACATTAGTTGATTGCTGTAAACCTCGTATGAAGAGTAAGCGTAGAGCAGGTAAATTTATGAAAGTAAATTTGGTATCTTGAGCCACTGTCGTAAATCAGCGGCAGAAGCATAATTTGTGGAAACGCGTGAGACCCAAGCGCACCTGCCATGCGGGGACGGGGGCTTATGCGATGATATAGATGCCTACTGCCACGACCATCTTAGAATGTATATGGCCCTCAAATCAGATAATTCCCGCTTCTGGACCTCGGTGCTCCAGTTACGTTCTGGTATAGGATGTCATGAGAGTTTGTTAGGGTCAACCATGACAGCGCATTTGTGAAGTTAGCGCCTGCGAGAATCTGAGCCAGTTTCGAGGCACTGGAACTTGCACAGGTGCAAGAATTTCACGCCTTGACGACGATCTGCGGTGCTGGCATTGCATGGCTGCAACCCTGAATGCGGCGGTTGAGAGAGTAAGCGAAGGAGACCCAGAGAATCCATGGGAGCCGTCAGAATAATTTGATTTACATGGACACAGAGGCGTCCCTTTCATACCGGAAAGTGGACATACGTGGCCCAAACGCTGCGCTGATATCTGCCAGAATAATATTTTTTTCGGCAGCAGTTGAAGGCGGTGGACTCACGAGATGTCTGCTCAGAGGGGGTTAAATTCGGGATAGCTGGCGCTACTATTATTCGCGGCACGTATTCGTCAGTCCGTGCCGGCTTGGTTTGAACACATTTTGGGAATTCTTTAAACGGAAATTCCGTAAGTCATAAATCTAGGGTTATCAGTACCATATGAGAATCACAGCCTTTGAAGCTGTTCATCGTGGAGGCTCGTTTCATCGACTTCTGAAGCCACGGATCTGTGGGGACTGTGGGAGTAAGTTGAGAGTGTATACTTGAAGGGGATAAGTAGGGCCAAACAGCAACCAAACAGTCCCCAACGAATTGACCAGTAAATCTTAACTTAACTTAATAGAACACATAATGGTCACTTTTGCATCTTTTTCACGCCACTCGCACTTGGCTTTCTCTGGGTCTTCCACTAGGCACCTTCACTGAACGCAAGAGAAGACATCAGGACACTTATTGGGATATCTTCTTGGAAATTCAGTTTGACTGAAGCAGCAACCATGACTCGGACGCGCTACCTGCTCGCCATCTTCGCCATCGTCATCAGTGGCCACTACATCCTCTCCCTCACACATGAGTCCTATGGTCGCGCCACCTCCTTCTCGTGTTTCACCCAGCCCTCCTCTCCCTCATCACACAACGTCCCACCAGAATCCGACATCCCTGACGGGCACAAAATCCCCGGCGGGCACAACAGCTCGCTCGAACTCGTGCAGCGGAAAGCAAATGCGACCTTTGTGATATTAGCAAGGAACTCGGATTTGGATAATACGGTGCGGAGTATTAGGGAGATGGAGGATCGGTTTAATACGAGGCATCATTATCCGTATGTGTTGTTGAATGATGAGGAGTTTACGGAGGAGTTTAAGAGGTGTGTGCCCGTCTGCCCTACTCTCTTTTTTTTGGTGGATTAATATGGTACAATGTAGACGGGTAAGCGCCGTAGCGTCGGGAAAGGTCGAGTATGGGCAGGTGCTGAGGGAGCATTGGTGCGTCTTCCCGCTTCATTTATATCTGGTTATATAAAACTAATACCACTGACGCAGGGTCCAACCAGACTGGATCGACGAAGACCGCGCGAGGAAAGGACGGGATCAGCTCGTCGCAGACCACGTCATATACGGCGGGAGCGTGAGCTATAGGAATATGTGTCGGTTTAATTCAGGGTGAGTGGCGAGTTCTACACTTGGTACTGCCGCTTTGTTTTTGCTCCGGCGGGTGCGGCCCTCTGTTTGGGGCAGGCGCGTCTCCCTGGCAGCTTTTTTTTTTCCCGCGAGGCCGGTCTGGAGCTGCGGCCCAACTCGCCTGTGTTTCCGCTGGCCGCCGCGAGCTGACCATCACGTTTTTATTTCCCCGCCTACAAAGGGCGGCGGAGCGTGTCCTCCTTTTCTTTCGCTCTTTCCCCGGCCCCATACTCCATTCCTCGTTGTTGCTCCCTCGTCTCGGTCGTCTGATCTTCGCTTTCCTCCCGCCTTTCCTTCCGTCTCATTTCTCCTCCTCGCTCCTCCACTCTCTTCCTATGCTGTGACGCCTCCCTTCCATTTTTATCTTCCCAGTTTCCCTGCCCTCCGTCCTTTCCCATTCACCTTCTCTCTTCCCTTAAACGCTCCTCACGTGCTCACTTCCTTCGCACAGATTCTTCTTCCGCCACCCGCTCGTGCTGCCCTACCGCTGGTACTGGCGCATCGAGCCCGATGTGCACTTCCACTGCGACCTGCGCTTTGACCCGTTTTTGTATATGCAGGATCGGGAGAAGGTGTATGGTGAGTTTTTACTACCTGAAGAGCGGAAGAGGAGGGAGGAGGGAGGGGAGGCCTTGAGAGAGGGAGAGCCGCCCTTTTGAAGCTCCTCTGGATTCTATTGTGCCCCTCCGATCCTCTCCTTCATTTGCGTGCCTACTGCATCGGAATTCTTCACTGACGCTTCGTTTCCGCGCCAGGCTTCACCATCACGATGTACGAATTTGACAAGACGATCCCGACGCTTTGGGGGCATGTCAAGGGTGCGTGTCGTGTCGCGCTCCTCCTTTCCTCCGCCCTTCCCATCATTCTCTCTTCATTCCGTTCGGCCGGACTGACGTTCGCTCATTCGCTAGACTTCATGAAACTCCACCCAGAACACGTCGCGCCGGACAACGCGATGGGTTTATGAGCGACGACGGCGGGGAGACGTATAATCGGTGTCATTGTGAGTGCTATTTACTACGAGAGAGGAGAAAGAAGAGGGCCGGCAGCATACTAGCACTGCCACTGCTCGAGCGCTGAGCACCCGATGACGGATGGACACGTCCTCCAGCTTGGAGGGCTATCTTCCGCTTTGCCTCTCTCCCTCTCCCCTACCTATCTTCTTAGCCTTGCAGCTTGCTAACTCGCTCACCTCTAGTCTGGTCCAACTTTGAAATTGCCGACATGCACTTTTGGCGGAGCCCCGCGTACATGGACTTTTTCGAGTATCTGGACTCGAAGGGCGGGTTTTATTATGAGGTGCGTTTATATCCCGATACTGTTTGAAGAGAAGGGTGTGGCGAGTGGGAGTGGGGAGGAGAGAAGGGAGTTTGAGAGCAGAGAGGTGTAAATGAGGGAGCGGGAGTGTGAAGGAGAGCGGACTGACTGAGAACGAGGCTGCCATGCGCAGATGAATGACGCCGTCATGGGTAGACGGTCGGGGATGTTTCTTCCCCCGCGAACTCGTCCCTCTTCTCTTTCTTTTTGCCTTCTCCCTTCTTGTTTCGCCGTGACGCTTGCTGACGAGCTCCCTCTCCAGCGCTGGGGCGACGCGCCCGTGCATAGCATCGCCGCCGGGATCTTTGCAAATAAGGACCAGATACAGGTGCGTATCGTCTGGTCTCGTCTTCTCCTCCTCCTCCTCTCCATGCCCGGCCATCCCGCTCTCCCTTCAACGCCCTTACTGCCCTCCTTCTCCCCTCCCACTCCTTATCTTGCTTCTCAAATGATAACAAGGAGCTAACGTCATCATCGACAGTTCTTCGAAGAGATCGGATACGAGCACAATCCGTACACGCACTGCCCCAAGGACCCAGGGATGTGGGAGCAAGGAAAGTGCGGGTGCGATCCCAAGCGGAGTTTTGGTGAGTGCTTGATTTCTTTCCATGTTTTCCACGCCCTTGCCCTTTCCTTCCTTCTCATTTGCGTACCCCTGGGCGCGTCAAAGCGACGCAGGGCACACCCTTACTTTTTACCCTACTTACTCCCTTCGCTTTCCCCTCCAATGCTCGATACTGATATGACACTGAAACAGATTATGACGGCTACTCGTGCATGCGACAGTGGGATCGGTTCACGGGGAGGGACAACTGAGGCCTTCCCGACAACGTCAACGCTCGGCTCTGTACGAACAAGACCACGACAGGATCAAAAGAAAAGCTCCGACCCCGCCCTCTTTACACTACCACCCACATGCACTTTCTACCAATCTATTTAACACGCTCCCTACGAGGGATTCACTGCGCGTCGCGGGGGGTGCGTACGTGCCGCAGGATGGTGTCGAAGGAAAAGGACAGAGGGGGAGAGGGGGGGAGGACCACAGCACATTCTATACTACACACGGACGTTGTAATACTTGTATATGTATGGATTAGCGTTCCTTGTCAGGCGGCGCTTATCTACTACTAGTGGTCTAGCACTCTTTCCCCTCCAATAGAGCTTGTTCTGGTTCTGTTGCCTGACTGGGAGTTCTCTTGTGCCGAGACTGGTCTGCACAGTAGACCCTCTCCGCTACAGACGTCTCTTGATTTTTTTTTATCCGCGACTGGGTCAAGACTGGGTTCCCAAATTGGGATATCATAGGTGGCTGTGCACTCTCCTTCTGCTCCTCCTCAACCATCCAGAAATGTCTTTTGTCGAAGTGGTACGTGTATGCGGGATTGAGCATCAGGGAATCATATCGCCATGTAGACTCCCGTAGAATACCCTCCTGAGAGCTTCTACACGCCATTTCTATCCGACGTTGCAAAAGCGCGTCTAGACTCTATCGAGCCTGGTACGCGTCGAAAAAAATGTAGCAGTCTCAAGAGACTGACACATACAGTCTGGAGTCTTCTTCCTCTCGAGGCAACTCCTGGTATTCTCTCGTTGCTTGCAGGGAAGCCAAACCCGACAGATGTTCCCCTTTACATCGTTTAGCTTCACTGCGCACCCCCCTCCCTCCGAGGATGGATAAGAGGCCACCGAAGACACCTGATAAATGAAAGGCCGCAGACTATATGGTTGCGAGATAACACACCCTGTCGCAGAATTGAGCTGACTGCTAACTCGCAGTCTGGTCGGTCACGTGGTCGCCTCGGGCAACGTCGCCGAGGGACATCACTTTCGCGTATCTTCCTTCAATATGTCTTGGTGATCATCATCGGCTCTTATTGAGACACCCACGGCGATGTCCAGCCTCCGTCCACGACAAGTTATTCTAAAGTAAAAATCCAACCGGTCATCGGCCAGGAGACAACCCCAAGTTCACCCCGAAGCAACCCCGAAGACCAGCTGTGATCGTCATCTGAAGCCGCTATCTTGACCACCATGCACAGCCTTGTCAACTGCACATTCAGCAGAACACATGCACTGAACTAAAACGCGTGCACCGAGCCCGACTATAAAAGAGTAATCGTTTGGCATTCCATCTCTACCAATACTTACCACATCTCCCTTCCTCCAGAGTCTTCGCATTCTTCCTCTCCAAACTATGGCGACCGAAAACCTTCCTGAACTGGTTATTCGCGAGGTATGCTGCTTTCCCGCCTTCCATTTTGCAGATTGATCTTAATTGCAGCGTTAGGTGACGCCGGACATCATGATATTTTCCAAGTCGGTTTTCTTCGCCGGGCTTCTCCCTCTCGATACTCAAAAGGGCGATTTTTTTTTGGCTCACTTCAGACCATTTACGCGGTTCTATATCCTTCCCTTCGGAGGACGCTCTACTGCCGTCCGGCTCTCGACGGGCGACGTCTGGGTCCTCGCATCGACGCCGCTGACGCCCGATACCAAGGCCGCAATTGATAAACTGGGTCCGGTGAAGTAGGTCGCATAGTCTGATGCCTTTATTTTCATTGACGCCTTTTTCGACAGGTGGATCATGGCAGGGGATGCGGTGCATCATATGTTCTTGGGTACGTCTTGCGGGAGAAGCTTGGCGAGACGCCTACCAAGATTTTTTGATTTCATCTTTAGGCCAATTCAAGAAGGAGTATCCCGAAGCAAAGGTGATTGGTGTGGAGGCACTTGTTGAGAAAAAGAGGGCCGAGGGTCTCATTTTGGACGGAGGTGGCTACCTTTTCTTTTCATTCTCTCGGAACGTGTTTACTCATGGGCGACAGCCTATGGGGCTGATGCCCCGGATACCAAATATGGTTTCGAAGATGAGGTACGAACTCTCAAGCTCCAGCTGTTATAGCGCATCCCTGACATGCTGGGTCTCAGATCTACGCCTGGTGCGCATCTCCCGATAGGGCCTCCTCAAACATACAAACTGACTATGGACTTATCGGTGCAGCTATTTCTCTGGCTGGAAAAACAAGGATGTTGCCTGGTTCCACGCCTCCTCGAAGACACTCATCACCGCGGATCTTCTGTTCAATCTGCCCGGAACGGAGCAGGTGCGAGCTTTCATACCTGAGCGCGCGCGACAAGTCTCCATCTCACTCCTTTCACAGTATTCGAAATCGAAATCCAGCGCCAAGGTCCCCATCTTTGGGAAGCTCGATCCATGGGGCTTTCTCCTCAAACACTTGGTCTGGAACGAAGGCAGTGACAAGGCGTACGCGGCTCTTTTTCTGCTCTTTTCTTTACGCCAACTGATTCGAAACCGACGTTTAGGGCAATGACGCGCGACGCCAAGATCGTGCTTGGGTGGGCGCCGGAGCGCATCATTATGTGCCACGGGGTGAGTTGAATCTTTTGTTTTCCACTGCATTCGCCTTACCTCGAGCAGGACGTTATTGAGACGAACGGAACCAAGGCCTGGGCGTCTGCCTACACCAAATACCTCTCTTGAGCGTTTTTGCCTTGATCTAAGCGTCGCTGAAACGGCTGCGGGACACAATCTTCGCTGCCAGGGAGGCGGGTGCTTAGCGTGGAGAACAATCTGGTACTCCTCCCAATGGCTTCCGTTGATGAATTAACTACAGTAAAGGAGATGTGAATGTGCTTGAATCTATCAGCGACCACCTTCGAAATTTCTTTGGAATCCAACTTCGTCCCAGCCGCATATGCAATAAGGACTTGAAAATTGAGGATTTTGCACTCAGCGACGGGAAAAATATCACAGAAAAAAGATTCCCAGCGAAACGTCGAGGACCTTTCCGATAATACCTACCAATGCACACCCAAGCTCCTGAAGCATTCCACGTGAATGGAGATATTCCAACGGTCCGGAATGTCAAGGACGCAGTCTGGACCCACAGTCCTTGATTCAATGCACCGGTGGATGGTTCAAGTTCGTTATTACCTTGCAGACAAGTATCGGACGTTCAAGACTCAGCCAACGTCAAAATAGAGGCCAGATCGATCCGAGCTCATTTATGGGTCGGCACAAATGGTGCTATCGAAAAGTATCCTTACTCATCCGCGTTCTTATTCAGCGCTGAGTAAGACCGCCGTACTATTTAGATGAGTAAGTTTTGGCTGTACGTATATTTCGGCGATAGGTTGGCATCGAATATCCCGGGCCCTACTGATCAAAATACTATAAATTCCCCTGTTCACCAGCAATTTTCAACTACCTGGTTTGCAATCCACGCAAACATGTCTTTCTGGACCACCCCTCCTGCACCACCGACGAAACTAGGCTTATACCGAACTCTTTCTCCGCTCGCAGGGGTCCATGTCTCACCCCTCCAACTCGGTGGCATGAATATCGGCGATAAATGGCACGCCGGCGTGGGGGCCATGACCAAAGAGTCCAGCTTCAAGCTTCTCGATGCCTACTTCGACAATGGTGGCAATTTTATCGATACAGCCAACAATTAGTGAGTCCACTCGGGATAATTCCGCCATTGTGACACTTACATCTTTGCAGTCAGGACGGGACTTCCGAGAGTTTCATCGGCGAATGGGCTGAGAAACGTAACATCAGGGATCAGCTTGTCATTGCGACCAAGGTTCTTTGCTCCGCAGTCCCAGGTGTGCCATTACTCACCAAATATACAGTATACTAGCAACTACAAGGCGCGCCAGAATGACGTCGCGCAGCAGGTGAATTATACCGGAAACAACCTCAAATCGCTGCACGTCAGTGTGGAGGCCAGTCTCCAGAAATTGCGCACCACATATATTGACATCCTCTACGTGCATTGGTGGGATTGGGACACCGGTGTCGAGGAGGTGATGAATGGCCTTCACAATCTCGTTGTCCAGGGCAAGGTCCTGTATCTCGTGCGTCATTTACTCGTCTTCAGGGTGAAACTTGGACATCATCATTTCATTCGGACCAGGGCGTCTCGGATACACCGGCGTGGGTGGTCGCCCAGGCAAATCAGTATGCTCGCGACCACGGCAAGACGCCTTTTGTAATTTACCAGGGCATGTGGAACATCCTAGACCGATCCTTCGAGCGCGAGATTATTCCGATGGCCCGCGCGCATGGTATGTAGTCAATGTTCCGCGATATATTTCACAGTAACGTCGTATCAAGGGCTTGCCCTCGCTCCCTGGAGCGTCGTAGGAGGCGGCAAGTTCCGCACAGACGCGGAAGAAGAGCAGCGGCGTGCAACAGGCGAGAAGGGACGCACGATGTTCAACCCCGAGTGGGAGCGCAATGAGGACGAAAAGAAAATCTCCTCTGCACTGGAAAAGGTCGCGGCCGAGGTCGGAACAAAGAGTATCACCGCTGGTCCGTAACGTACCTTGACCAGCCCTCACTTCAACACTGACTCGTGCTCAGTGGCCATCGCGTATGTGATGCAGAAGGTAATCTCTCTTGGATAAACACTTTGCCTGTCCTGACTCTACCGTGTTCGTGAAAAGGTGCCATACTGCTTCCCGATTGTCGGCGGGCGCAAGGTCGAGCATCTCATGTCGAACATCGAGGCTCTTGAAATTGCCCTGTCTAGCGAGCAGATCGCGTACTTGGAGAGCGTCGTTCCATTTAACCCTGGCTTCCCTTTCAACATGATCGTACGTCCCCATCGCATATGTTAAATACAATTCACTCACAACAACTCAACCTGCAGGGAGATGGGACAAAGCCCAGTTCCCTCATGACTATTGGTGGTCACTTTGTGAAGCAACCGCGGCTCGAACCGATTCGTCCTGCGAGAACTAGCTGAGAACCCAAATAACCAAAAATACCTGTATGTCCATCCAATACATTGAATAAATATTACCGTACTTTTTTGTTGTCGCGATTGTTCAGAATTTCTCATAGAAACACAGTCCCCAAGGTTCAAGATTATTACGCGAGCAAACAGTTATACTCCAACTCCAAGTAAGAATGAGGGAGCCTCGTGCCTGGCTACGCCCGGTCGATAAGGCGAGGAATAAAATCAACGTCAACTGAACGTTCATTATGAATCTAAGATGCCGCGAGACCGCTATTTCGTTGGGCAGAGTGGGCATTTCATATTTTGCGCTTCGTGCCATCGACTCGGGGTGCTGCTCGCGAGCTGAGCTGCGTGTATGCTCCGAGGCATCAATGGGGTCCTGATCCTACTTGAATTTCCTTCCAATGACTGTAGCATTTCTCTACATGCGCCGACCTATAAACCATCTCCTTGGTCTTTTAAACCTTAGAAAAAATTTGCAACATTTTTGTTCTTCTACTAATCTCCTATTCGCAAATTGGTTTTTCTCCTACTAATCATCACATTTAAACCCCCTACTCCTGGTCATGCAATAATGGCCTGAGATATATGGTTCAAAATTGACTGGGAGGTGCAGAATAACGTTTCAGATGGACTAGATTTACCCAAAAGAAAAAGCGGCATTTTTGACCAAGAAATAACAAGTAGGAGCTGAAGTAGGAAGATGAGTAGGAGCACGAGTAGGACCAACTTTGAACGGTACTATTATGCTCGTGCTCGCATGTTGTAGTCCCAACGGCATTGAGCAGGAACAATGCGTATGAGAACTTAGTATTCAATTGGGGTGGTGATGGAAGAAGGATCTGGAGGGAGCCGGCCATTTGAAAGGGTTTGGAACGTCGCTTTAAGTTTGGCGACGTTGAAAATAAAACAAGTGACCCGCAGCAACACCGAGTAAAAACATCAAGAACAAACAACGGCGGGAGAACCTGTTGATTCTGTTCGGTAAAAGATTGAAGTTCAGTACACATTCGTGTATTTGTGTTCTACATTCCATATACGGCTGATATTCACCAGTCGGCAACGACACCGAGTAAAATATCTCACAGACCAACGGCGAATTTATAATATTAGCTTCGCGCCTGCGTAGCTGACGAGACTCCGTTATAATCGGTGGAGTGCTCACCCCTGAGCTATTCATTCAACACCTCGTGGTAGTGTACACGGCCGCGCATAGGCCATATGGCCAGGTCCAGTACGACAACCCGAGCACTTACAATTTGTTGTGGAGGCCCTGAAAGAATTAAGAATCAGCGGTCCACAGCGGGCTCCGGTTGCTCCTAAATACCGCTGCGGTAACATACTCTCCTCGTCAGCTTCAGGTGCCGCATCCCAGTACTTGCTTCAAAGCTCATCTACAATGCTTTCTCTCAACAAAGTTTCCGTTCTCGTCTCTGTCCTCTTTACGGCGGTCCAAGTCAATGCTCAGGATCTTGTCGCATTCACTGGCATACTTGCAACGGAGACGTAGGCCTTGATATGCTTGTGACGATACTTGCTTCGACTTCACTGGAAGACACTCTTTCGAGGTAAGTAAAAATGAACAAATCATGCAGATTAATACTGACACTTCATCCTTAGATCACCTTGGCGACTGATGTCTGTGTCACCCTGTGGGAAGGCCAGGATTGCACCAGAGAGCCTTTCAATTTCGGCAGGAAGCACCATGGGGCATGCATCGACGTGACTGTCAATGCCACATCCTTCCGTTGTGTCCACTGTTAAACACACATGTCAGTGCGGCATTAGCTCTGCTGGTTCCAAGCGCTAACGGATTATATCCAGGTTTTTTATTCCACAAGTTCCGTTTTCTGTCGATGGCATCCAGTATATGATTTTAAATGTACAGAGTAAAGTTGCAGTGGGAGTGGTGTTCATAGTGTGTTTTGAACTACCATGTATATTATAGCTTCGAAAAATTTCTTGTTTGGTCAGAAGTCACCCTGGGGATCCGGAGGGACCGATCGATTAGTTCACTCAACAGGATTGTAACGATTGCATCAACCTGAGTTGTACGACTCGCTATTGACTCGCCAATTGGAGTAGAGGGCAACCGGAGATTGTTTTTCTTCATCTCCCGGCCCGCTTCTACCCGTCTGGTTATGTTCTGTTTCTATTTTCCGCTGCCGGTGGAAGATGGCCCGACCAGACTCGCTGAGACGCGTCACGGTTTAACGCGCGTCATGTCACGCCACGTGCCAGGATGCATCACGTGCAAATATACCGATTCCATAATCTGATCTGTCAGCGCGGATCACTGGCATACTAAAAGACGCCTACGGGTCTACCCGTTCTGTCCCTGACCCGTAGGAAAATCTCACCAAGCGCTGTACGGACAAAGATAAAAAATTATTGCCTACCCAGGCCCGGGTTGCAGGCCTGGCCTGGCCTGAGATTTCTCAAGCCCGACTCGCGAGCCCTGGGCCTGCGCAAGCCCGACGGCGTGGCCCGGCCTAAGTCTTGGGCCACTATCCACGTGCAAATATTCCGATTCATAATCGCTCAGTCAGCGCGGATCACTGGCATAAAAGGAAGGTCCTCCTCTCTCAGAAACCACCATCATCTAACGCACCATGCACTCCACTTCTACGAGCGTCCCAACAAACGAGTGCTTCGCAGTCAAGTGCGACAAGTGTGGCAAGACGACGTGGAAGGTGCGGCTCTACCCTTCCCTCCTTTCCTTTCCTCTCTTTCTTCAAGTCCTCTTCTTCTCTGTTTTCTCAATTACATGCTGACGAGAGATATGCAGGGATGCGGAAATCACGTCGAATCGGTGCGTAGCCCATTCTCCCTGGCCTCGCTACCCCTCTCCGTTTGGTGGTATAATGCCAGAGATCTGACTTCATCGCGCTCCTTTTGCAGGTTATGAAAGACGTCAAGGACGAGGACAAGTGCGTCTGTCCGCGCGAGTAGGCGTCGAATCCAGCGCCAGATTGAGCACCCTGTTGTCGACTTGCTCGAGGATCTCAGAACCACAGAATCGATCTTATGCAGAAATCCCGCGAGAATCCCTGAATCAATCTCCTGTATCTTCTGTTCTAATCCGTTTCGTTACCGGTGTCGCGCGACGATTCAGACGAGGTCCGGAGCAACCAACTAGTATGATTCGGAACAAGTAAGCGCCAGCCCGACCCCTGACTCCCGCCCGACCACTGCCCGACCCCTGACTCCGCGGACTGGCAGTCTGAAGTCTGGACTGGCCTCTGTCTTCCCATGGTCTTGTCCCTTCACTTACGGGAAAATGCATCTTGTGTGGGACGAATTTGTAATTTTAGTGTTTTGACTCTTTTTTGAGGTGTCCATCTCCCCCTCTGAGTCTCCAGTCTTTCTGTCTTGACTTGCGGCTTTTTCTTTTTTTCTTTTGCGCCTTGCTTCTCGTGCCTTTCGACCACCCTGTAGCATTGTCTATCTTTACACACTCACGCACCCAACTTGAACCACTGGCAATACACGCCCAAACCGAAGCCTATCTGCCGGTTCGTTACATGTCAGTCGATTTCCCAACAACGATCATGTTTCTGTTTCTGACTTTCCGTTCTCCACCGTGGACACTCCTCCCAGTAATATTTCTAACTTGCTCTCTCCTTCCGAATTAATATTCCTTCATCCCATCGTTTCGAATTCGTAGCCTAGGACAGCTCGGACATTCGGTGATGGCAGAAGTGCGTGCCGCGGCTAGAACCGGGTACTCTAACCTTGAATCCCAGCCGAGAAAATCGAGACCGGGAATCTCTGTCTCGCTGCTTGTGCGGGAAAGAAGTGTGACGCGTGAGTCACGACCCTATAACTTGCTTTCAACCACCACCTCGTTTTGTTCGCTGACCTTAGCTCAACGTTCGCTGCGGTTCATTTACCACTGCGCTTACGCGTCCGCGGCGTCTACCTCGATGACTCGTGATCGGTGTACTGCCCCACAGTGGACCCGAAGCGGCCTCGTGTTCACATGCATGATAGAATCCTATATATCACAGTGGTACCGGTGACGAGTCTATGAGGCTAAGGCTGCGGTGACGGAATAACAATTCAATCTTTTAACTCGCTTTGTACACAATGGTACCCACCAACCAGTTTGACCCTCACCTGCAAACCCCCGTTGCCTTCGCGCCCACGTTTCCGATGCGTTCAAGAATTGTTAGACCGATGCGCCCCAGCCCTCTTGCATCCCAACCACCGCTATCGAATCCACTGGACGAGCACTGGCATGACTCAGACGACGAGCTCGGTTTCGATTTCGATTCAGCCACTGCCGAGGTGGACTCGGAATCGCCACAGACTGCCTCAGAGGATAAATCCACCGCGTCGCCGCCTAATACTTCGACGCCCGCCTTGCGAGTACAGGTACGCACGACGACGCCGTCCCTCCACCCCATATCCTCTCGAACGCCACCGTGACCGCCCCGGCTCTTCCCCGCAGCCTGCCCCTCTCACGAGCAAGCGAAAGCCCGCCCTCTACGGCATCGCGCCGCATCTCTTTCCGTTTCCCCGCACCCGCCGACACTCCGAGTACGCGCTCCGTCAGGTTACATGTACCTGTGAAAGACAACCACCAGCAGGACCCTGACCTCGACGCGCTATTACTTCGTCAACGCACTAAGACGGCGAAGCTGATCATGCTGATGGAGGCGAACCTCCGCGCGGCGCGCTGCAGGCTCGCGGAGGTCGCGGAGATGTGCGACGCATCCTATACAGTGTTGTTGAGGAATGCGAGGAGACGCTCGACGCCGATGAGCAGCGCGTTGTGGGGCTGCGCCGCGAGTTCGAAGGGTTGTGTGGTAGATTATAGATGACAGTAGTTGTCCAAGTCGGCTGCACGATTTCCGACTGACTAGGCTCGTATATGATATTTGAGTAGAGTGGGCCAGGGTTGCTGACCCCCTGTCTCTCCTGTCGGAATACCCGCCCGTCCACTATGTCCTCCAGGCTAACAAATTGTAACTGCCGAATACTTTGCAAGCGCGGGACAATTTCCTTCAACGCTCCTTCTACATCCTAATCGCATGTCTGTTTCTGTTTTGTCTCAAATTCCATCTCCCGCTCCTCTCGGTACTGCGGCCACACGTCCTATGTACGTCGTATTCATATGCGATGCATTAATATCTTTTGCCTTTGAATATTGTAGGCTTAGACTTACATTACTCCCACCTCTGTTTGCTTGCTCTCGCTAGTGGCTCTATAACCGCGGTCTATAATATATCCCGGTTCCGTATATCGTATCTGTACACGACGCCACGTTAATTTATATGTAACTCTGCCTCCAGATCCGCGAGGTCCATGATTGGCCCATGCACCGGAAAATACGATGACCCACCGAAAGAAACAGCGCAGATACGCGAAGGCATCGATGTGTTTTGCCAAATCAGTGCAACAGGGGGTGGCGGTGCAAACGGCCCGCGAGCGGTCCGAACTAAAGTCGGTAACTGATTTCTTCACTCAATCTTCACTCTCAACTAGCAGCTGGGGCCCCACGACGCCCAGCTACGTCCGGTATGGACGCTACTTTATCTCTCAGAAAGTTCCCGTCAATGGCAGGTTCTCGGTACCGGGTAGCCCTGAATGGCTTCTCATTTTTCAGTTAGAGACCAATCACCGTAGATCTGCGACGACGAGTCCGAGAATGAGGCTCTATGATTTGGATTATGACCCTTGAATTTTCTGGTTGCTCCGAGTCGAGGCTGTGGACGATGACTATCTGCAGCCCCGGATCCCGAAGCTGTGCTAGTAGGTTCTTCTTGAAAGCTGTCATTCCGGCGCTTAACCGTCGCATCTCTATCACTTCTACCCGCCATCCATGGATAGCGAAGGCCAGGAGGAGGCCCATAACTCATTCATGGACTCCATCTCGTAAGCACTTATTATTGTTACCCTCGTGCTGGATTGATTCACTGAAGTCTGAGTGTCATCGGTAATCCAGGAAGGAAGGAAGGAAGGAAGGATGTATTACTGCGGAGGTCCCAATAAGGAACAAGCAGGTACTGTACCGACGTACAACGCGTCCAGATTATACGCTACAGTCATCAACGGCCCAATCGCTGTGGAAGACTAGCGCACTGTCGTACCTAGACACCTCACGAGAAAGCTTGGCTGACGGGTGGGCAGATCCCTATCCGGGAACGGGAAAATATGGGAAGTGACAAAGTGTGGTTTGGAACAGTTGAAATAGTGCTGTCCACCTTCGACCCCCTGAAACTATTTGTTTCCCAGAGCTCCAGACTGCTTTCTTGAGGACGCCGGAGGGCGGCAATGTTGGGCAGACTGAAGTTTCCGCGAATAGGACCGCAAGATAGATGCCAATCCCGCCCAAGTGACCCGCAAAGAAGCGGTGTTGAATCCTTTTGTTTCAACATTCCGGATCCTCTGCTTAGTTCAAGAGCAAGTTCGCATTACGTAGATAAGAGGTAGCGGTCATTTTGAACCACCTGAATCAGAACTTCATCTCTCATGGCGGGGAGTGGATGTGCCGCCTCAGACTTTCCTCTCGATGTTGGACGCTTTGACGGCATATTGCCTTTGTGGGGATGGATGGGACCGAACACCAGGTACGTGAATCCTTGCGGAAGGCGCCTGATAAGTGAACACCCATAATGACCGGAGACTCATTCAGCATCATGATTCTGCGGATGTGCATCGTACAGGGTGGCCCATTTCGGCGAACGTCATCCTGAAAAAAAATTATGTGGAAAGTTCCTCATCTAATTTGCCGGTCCAGCATTGCGCCAGGGATTCAGCAGAGGAGAGTACAGGGCCTTGCTTAGACCGGCCGGCGTTCAGTGGTAATGGATGCGATGGATGCCCGGAACAATAGGCGACTCCTATCCTTCTCCCATGTTCTCCTTTTATTAAGGGGTAACTGAGACATTCCTGGTCGCTGTCCGGAGCAGCGCGCACGATAGGTCGAAAGTCATACTTCATTCCATTCGGTCGCGAGAAGACGAGGAGGCGCGTAGACAGCATGACTCTGATCTCTTCGTAGTCTAGCTGCATTGCATCCAGCCGGTATCCGGATATTGAGCGTAATTTGGAGGGGGCATCTTTGGCCTATCGTTGTCTACTAGTAGTCGGTGCCCGCGTGCAATTTAGGCATCGCTGGGGCTCCCAACGACGTTTACACAGTCTCAGCCTCTTATGTGGACGCAATGGTCTTCACCGGGCATTTTGACAAAGATGTGGTGATGGTAGGACAAAAGGGCATGGTATGGTAGCGGAATGTTCTCGGGGTCGAAACACTTCAATGTAGCCGGCGGTACCTTCACCAATGTGACGAAGGTTTACACCAGTACTCCGTCTATGCCGTCTGGTATGTTCCTTCTGACCTTGCGAAAAATCTGAATATCAGATGGCAGATTTCCGAATGATCCCGCTAGGAGATATTGACCTGCAGCATGAAGTACGCCTGAGCAATGACACGAGTACCCTTCTTATCGATCGCCCCCGCGAACGTGCGCGTGTTCGGCGAGTGTATTCTGCCAGAGTCAGCGGCCGGCAGTCGAATGTGACCGTGGCCATGTACCAGGGAGAGGGCACCGAGGAGGTGGGGTACACCATGCTTCCCCGAAGTATCTAAATAACATTTGTAGGAGTGGCGTCAAGATATTGCGAGATACATGTCGGTTCGGCGAGTCCCACCCAACGCTTTGAGTGCAATACAAGACCGCTAACTGATACAGCCAGCCATCCAAATATCATTCAGCTCTGTGAAGCAGCCAGTTCCGGCGGCGTACATGCTACAATTTTTAATGATGGTATAACTTCAATATAATGTCGGCTCGTTGGGCTTGACAACTTCATTAGATTTGATACCTCTTCAACATTTTCTGGACCTCTCTCGACGCTCCCATTTCTTGACAGTATATGTCTATGCTCGCTGTGTACGTCCATCTGTTGCTTCCATTTTCCGAGAATTAATCTGTGCAAAGGGCGCGGATTTCAGAGTACGACACCTCAACCTTACTGAATGGCTCCCTGACACTCGCGCAGGCGGTTCGCGATTATTTTGACTTCTCCTTCCAACAGGACCTGGTGAGTCTGGTCCACTAGATGCCCGATTCCCATGTAAATGATTCCCAGTACAGCGCTGACTGCACA
Source organism: Mycena leptocephala (assembly GCA_029378395.1). Taxonomy (NCBI): domain Eukaryota; kingdom Fungi; phylum Basidiomycota; class Agaricomycetes; order Agaricales; family Mycenaceae; genus Mycena; species Mycena leptocephala. The sequence continues at coordinate 305,785 of JARJLF010000153.1, forward strand.
TTCTGGATCCGTCACTCAACTGGCCGGCTCTGTACGGACCTCATACAACCGAACAGCATCACCCACTTGTATGGCCTTCGGACCGAGACATCCCTGCAAGGACTGTTTTCCTTGAGTGCCCAGAATATGGAGGCCGCCGTCAGTCGATCTCTCACACTAGATCAGTATCATGATATTTGTTATTGGAGTCTATCGCGGTCTCGAGTCTTCCACAGTTCCTGCCCCATAGTCGTAAATCTGGGAGCGATACTTTTCTGCTCTCCAAGTAATCGACTCGATGAAGCTGTTGAGATCGCATTATTGTCCAATCCAGACAACTGGTGCGGTCGTTGGGAGACTACTAGAGGAGCGCACGGGGACCACACAGAAGATGGCTGGAGCCGGTATTAATATTTCATTCTGCTTGCATTCTGATCTGACCTAATCGCGTCAAAGTTTCCACACAGCCGCTATAATGAACAGCACTGTCCAGTTACAGATATGGCACTACAACCCCGGGTCCTGGCTCAGTCAAGCAAATAATAGTTTCAGTCGTCTCCGAATCACATCCGATCTCGAGGATTATGGTAAGGGGATTTACCGTATCGCTGTCATTTACTTTCGTTGACTTGTTTCTATTTCCACAGGTGTCGTGCGGGACATATTTTTCGACATTGAGATTCTCGCGCGTGTGGAAGACACTCCCACGGGTTTCCTATTTCTCTGCCCGGCAAAGGAATTTCAAACAACTGCATCTTCGTTCCGCTGGCCGGACTGTCCCGCCTATTGGTCTTTCGATCCCTCCGGTGTAGAACGTCTTAGCATGGATGACGCAACTGCCTTGGGATTTCCCTCCCTGGAATTGAATACAACGGTCTGGGGAAGGTTCTGGGATGCCAGTGTGTACGCCGGACTCAGTCAATTCCACCAGGCCAAAGGTTTTAATTCCGAGAGCCAAGACGTCGCCCAGCATCTAGGGCACCCATTATATCAGTTGTCCAGTGAGAGTGATGCTCCATTTGCTCACAGTCAGTTACCAATTCCTCAACTAGTTCCATTTGACTCACATCAATTCATACAAGTGGAAAACGAGGATTATTATTCAGAAGATGACAGACACCCATTCAACGTGAACGAGTCGGAGGATTTGCGCAGCTCAGCTAGTGAGGATGGTTCGTACAATGCATTGACGGATCTAATTTGGCTGATGATCCTAATTTCAGATGAGGTGAAGGCCAGAGACGAAGATGTTCCTGGACCGATTCCCCATGGTAAGTCGACTCCCATTCGTTATATATCTCCGGCTCATATAAATATCATAAGTGGATGAAAAAAATTCTGCAGAGGAAGACGATCGGGACCCCATTGACGCCTCAGAGCATATACGCAGCTCATCCCCAGCGCTCGAGTCGGCTCGGAAGGCGCGAAGCGCAAAATATGAAATGCCCACTCTGCGCAACGAAATACCCGTCTCGCGGCCTCTTAAACTCACGATGAACGTTCAATTGACGTTGATTTTATTCTTGACCTTATCCTGGCTGTACGACCGAGTGTAACCCGGCACGAGGTTCCCTCAGTCTGACTTGGAGTATGACTGTTCGCTCGTGTAATAATCTTGAACCTTGGGGACTGTTTTTCTATGGGAATTTCTGAACAATCGCGACAACAAAAAAGTACGTGTAATATTGATTCAATGTATTCGACGGACATACAGGTATTGTGGTTACTTGGATCCCCGACTAGTTCTTCGCAGGCCGAATCGGTTCGAGCCGCGGTTGCTTCACAAAGTGACCGGCAGTGGACATGAGGGCATAGGGCTTTGTCCCATCACCCTGCAGGTTAAATTGTGTAAGTGAATTGTATTTGATATACGCGGTGGGCACGTACGATCATGGAGACTGGGAAGCCGGGGTCAAATGGAACGACGCTCTCCAAGTACGCGATCTGCTCCCTAGACAGGGCAATTTCAAGAGCCTCGATGTTCGACATGAGATGCTCGACCTTGCGCCTGCCAACAATCGGAAAGCAGTATGGCACCTTTTCACGAACACGGTAGAGTCAGGACGGGTAAAGTGTTTATCCAAGAGAGATTACCTTCTGCATCACATACGCGATGGCCACTGAGCACGAGTCAGTGTTGAAGTGAGGGCTGGTCAAGGTACGTTACGGACCAGCGGTGATACTCTTTGTTCCGACCTCGGCCGCACCTTTTCCAGTGCAGAGGAGATTTTCTTTTCGTCCTCATTGCGCTCCCACTCGGGGTTGAACATCGTGCGTCCCTTCTCGCCGGTTGCACGCCGCCGCTCCTCTTCCGCGTCTGTGCGGAACTTGCCGCCTCCTATGACGCTCCAGGGAGCGAGGGCAAGCCCTTGATATGATGTGTTAGCGTGAAATATATCGCGTAACACTGGCTACATACCATGCGCGCGGGCCATCGGAATAATCTCGCGCTCGAAGGATCGGTCTAGGACGTTCCACATGCCCTGGTAAATGACGAACGGTGTTTTGGCGTGGTCGCGAGCATACTGATTTGCCTGTGAAACCACCCACGCCGGCGTATCCGAGATGCCCTAGCTCAAATGAGACAATGATGTTCAAGTTCTAACTTGAAGACGAGTAATGACGCACAAGGTACAGGACCTTGCCTTGGACAACGAGATTGTGAAGGCCATTCATCACCTCCTCGACGCTAGTGTCCCAATCCCACCAATGCACGTAGAGGATGTCAATGTATGTGGTGCGCAATTTTTGGAGACTGGCCTCCACACTGACGTGCAGCGATTTGAGGCTGTTTCCGGTATAGTTCGCCTGCTGCGCGACGTCATTCTGGCGCGCCTTGTAGTTGGTGGTATACTATATATTTGGTGAGTAACGGCACAGCTGGGGGCTGCGGCGCAAAGAACCTTGGTCGCAATCACAAGCTGATCCCTAATATTACGTTTCTCAGCCCATTCGCCGATGAAACTCTCGGAGGTCCCGTCCTGACTGCAAAAATATGAGTGTCATGGGCGGGATTATCCAGAGTGGACTCATTAATTGTTGGCTGTGTCGATAAAATTGCCGCCATTGTTGAAGTAGGCATCGAGAAGCTTGAAGCCGGACTCTTTGGTCATGCCCACGCCGGCGTGCTATTTATCGCCGATATTCATGCCACCGAGTTGAAGGGGTGAGACATGGACCCCTGCGAGCGGAGAAAGAGTTCGGTATAAGCCTAGTTTCGTCGGTGGTGCAGGGGGGGTGGTCCAGAAAGACATGTTTGCGTGGATTGCAAACCAGGTAGTTGAAAACTGCTGGTGAACACGGGAATTTATAGTATTTTGTCATCTTGATCAATAACTTGAACCGATATATGACTCAGTTCTTACTGTATTTATCCTGATTTTATGCTACTCACCTCTTATCTCTGGAAGTTCATCCTGGTATTTATGTCCTTGGATTACAAGTTACTTGACGGTTCAGCACCCAGAAGCAGTCAGGAATTTTCCCCAATTTCACCGAGCACCTCCAATCTCTCTGATTCCGACCACACACTGCATGGCCGTCTGCGCGGTGTATCAATTTTGCTGCCGCTAATGGCGTGGACACCCAATCTGCCGTGTTCCAAGCACCCGTTCCAACGGACGATTTTACCTGTGTGTTGTTTTTCTTATCTTTATATATTAATTGTTTTATATCTTGTAGCTTGTACAGACTGCACCTCTGATGCCAAGGCTGCCTCTTCATTGCACGCCCCAGAATATGCCCCATTTGGGTTTAATTCCTTGTCTTAATCCAATGGCTCTGCGCCGCGTTCACCGTGCATTGTTCGCCATAACGAGCCTCTTGCGCCTGCCCCTCTGCTCAGAGTAGTTGTTGGTCTGCCGGCTATCACTTGTTGACGTGGTATGAATATGTTGGAGTAGAGAGTGTAAAGAGTTCTTGCAGCTGGGTATGATCTGACAGTACTATTCTGTGCTCATACGTGAACATAACCTAAAATTGAACCTCAAATCACGTGATCTATGTTCAAGTTCAATCTGCTTCCTTTAGACTTCGTGTTGTTTCTGTAGGAGAATATATATTCGTGCAAAATTTCTCGGGGTGATTTGATAGTGGAGACTTAAATTGCATCGAACAAAAACACGATCTTGGTTCAATAAAATCTACATCCATTTTTGTTTGATCAGGTCCGCACCTCTCTCTGCGATAGCGTATGTCGGTGCTTGGGTATGTCCACTTGGAACGAATGGCTGCATTTTCTGTCAGGTTGTACAATGTCCCTGAAATTTGTGTGCTCACCATAACCGAAGCATCGATGATCCTTATCCCAGTAGCACCCTTGAGCAGCAAATCTGGATCGACTACACCCCATGTTGCATTTTTAGGAGACATCGCTGCGCTTCCGACAGGATGAGCCGCGGCAATACTTGTCTCGCGGATGTAGGCCTCCAGAGCCTCCTCCGAAGTGAGTGCTTGGGCGAGATTGTCGAGTGGTCGGATTACATAGTCCTTCCATGCTTCTGCAGACAAGAATTTGACTGCCTTCTTCACAGCGACGCGCATGGCGAACATGTCGTAATTGTCGACGAATAATGCCGGGTCAATCAAGGGGGAATCGAATGGATTGCTGGTATTGAGGGTGATTGAACCGCCTATAAAGATATATTCATTTTTTATCCTGTGGTCAATTTCAAACTTACGACTGGCGGGAGAAACAACAGCGGCCTGGAAACTTATAAAGTTCCCCCCTTCCGGAGGGATGGGAGTCCCAAGACCAATACCATTCTAAAACCACGGTCAGTGCGTGTCATTTTCTGCGTTGGAGATGCGTACAGCGATCTGTAGTTCAATGTGCGGTGTCCTTTCCAGCTGCCGGGTCGGGGTGTTCAGAAAATATCGAAGAGTTTTTGTCCAGGCGAAGCCATGCGATGTGTGCTCCTACGATCGTAGAAACTAGTGGGCCGGTCCGCGTTTTATTCCATTCATAAAGATCTTCCGTGAGTTTTGTGGAATTCTGCGAATAGCTTTCAAACGTCTCAGTAGAGTTGACGAACCAGCTGTTGGCGACCTTTCAACAGCCAGGGTATCGATCAGATATTTCGAAGTGTAAATTAAGAGAAACCAACCATGGGCTGCTCAATGAAATTTTGGCCGACGTCTGGAAGATCAACAATCATTTTTATTCCGTGTTTTTCGAGACTGGTTTTATTTCCGATGCCGGAGTTCAATAGTAGGTGCGGCGTCCCGACTGAACCTGCAGACATTATGATCTCCTTTGAAGCTTTGACAACGAAAAGCTCTGTTATAGGAAACTGCATTACGATTCGAATATCGAGGGGGGAGGAAATTACCTTTCATATCTTGTGAAAATTCAACCTGATTAAAATGAGTGCTCCCACTGGCGCTGAGGACCTTGGAAACTTGAGCGTTTATGAGAACATGAAGATTGGGTCGCTGGATGAATGGAGCCGCCAGGTAAGACACTGCAGAACTACTTCGCGCTCCATGACCAATCGTGTTTTGTGTCCATCCTGAATGGCGATTTGAATCGGAATCTAGCCCATATATTATGATCGCAGAACATACCCACACCAAGCGGAACACCTGCGTTGTAGTCCAATACAAATCCGAATTCGTCCGGCATTTCCGCGGTAGTCTTGATAACACGAGGAAACATCGGCCACTCATATCCCGGCAAACTGACTGCGACGAGTCCAGTCGTAGCATGGACCGAGGCGTTATACTCATTCAAAGTATCGTGCTTATCAGCGGGTTCGGTCCATTTTTCGTTCTACGAAATTGGATGAGGTGAAAAGGAAGCTATGAATAGAAACGCAGGAAACCTTGCGGAAATATTTTTGCATAGCTGACCAGCTCCAACCTGGATCTCCCGTAACATTTGCATATCTGTCAAAATCGTCTCGCGAACCCCTGGTATACCACATCCCGTCTGAAAATAGTCAATGTAGAACATGCAGTGCATCGAGTGACCAACTGATGGAGCTGGTGCCACCGAGAAGGCGGCCTCGCGCATACGATAGAACTCTGCCTTCTGCGCTTGGTTGAGGAGTGGTAATATAATTCCTGAACAAGATATTGGACTGGTTACGTCTCCGGGCGATTCCAAAAGTACCAGGTGTAGTTGAGATTAGGATCAAAAAGTCCCCCGTCTAATCCCGGAACAATGGAATCAAGAACACCCAGGTTGGATCCACCTGCCTCCAGCACAAGAACAGACCAGGCCGGATTCTCAGTCAATCGATTTGCTAGCACATTTCCCGCCGTCCCACCTTAACATAGATAAGTTGGGCACATGTGCACTCGAAATAAATAGTGCATAACGTACCTCCCACAATCACAAAGTCGTAGTCGGATCCAGGCAGTTGAGTAATATCATCATATACAACTGCCCAGCAAGTGGCGAGACAGGCGAGAAGGAGAAGTATTACACGAGCGGAGAAGTTCATGATTCGACGCCTGTCTAGACAAGAGACCCATCCAATATATATAGCGACGGCGAACTAAACTTGTGCCACGGTCCGACCAGCAAGGCAAACGCAACATATGTTACATGTCGGCATAGATCGGCTTCCCCAGCACAACCTCACCTCGCCCCTCGTCAAACTCACGCACACTCTGCACCGCCGATTCACGATCCGTGCGCACCGTTGTATTCGCCCCGCTCGTGCTCCGCGCCACCGTCTTCCGTTCGCTGTCCCCGCCGAGTATCATCACCAGGTTCGACCGTCCCTGCTCGACGAGTACAGTGAGATGACTGTCGAGCATCACTAAGCACAAGAAGCGGAACTAGTCATGGGATAAATAACGGTAACTTGATGAAGACGAAATAAACGGCCCAGGAAGACAAGAGGAGAAGGGATCTAAAAATTGACCGTAAGATACGGAATAAATAAGGCAGAGGGGTGCGAATCCGAATGACTCAGCAGTGAGGAAAGCCATGAACTCCACTAGAACAACGGTGGATGCCTACCGGCATTTATGTCTATTGGAGCAAGTGCCTCGGGCATCGGCCTCGGGCACAACTCGGCCACTGCCTCGGGAATGACTCAGGCAAGCCGCTGGACTATTGTAGAACATTGTAGACTATTTAGTCTGACTCGGTATGAGTCCTTATGACTCCTTATGCTGTACACGAATAGTATTTACAGCTGTTTGCACAATTGATGACAGTCGCTAAAAATAGAGAAAAGAAGAACACATTTGATCCGACCGATTGCCGTGCTCGTTTCTCACTCATTCCTGGGCCGATTTACATAGGCGCGTTCGAAAGCGGCTAAGCAGAGCTTTCGAATGGTACCATACTCGCAAGGTAAATAACAAAACTTCAGTGTTCCCAAATTCGCACTGTGTGATTTGCATCTGAACTCTGAACGGCCCGTGCTCGGTCAGTTTTGCTTCGATATACTTCAATCTAAGTGATCATGAAAGCGACAGACAAGGCAATCACATTTATGGAATAGAAATGTATAGCACACTTGAGATGCATGGGCCAGAATGGAATTACTGCCTCCTTGGCGCAATTCATTGACTAATGATTGTCTGGCGGTAAAAGCAAAATCTTATATATACCCAACCTGTGCCTTGAAATTACCTTTCGAACGAGCCCACTTTCATCAAAATCCAATCGGTATTGACGGAACAGTGTGCAATTCAAGTTGTAGTTAGAATAATACGGCACGAATTCGGGAACACTGAAATTTTGTTATTTACCTTGCGAGTATGGTATCATTCGAAAGCTCTGCTTAGCTGCTTTCGAACGCGCATGGAATTATGTAAATCGGCCCAGAAATGAACGAGATATGAGCTCGGCAAGAGGGCGGATCAAAAGTTTGTCTTTATTTATTTTTAGCGCGACTGTCATCAATTGTGCAAACAGCTGTAAACCACTGTAATTTGAACTATGCCAATAACTAACTTATCTTGAACCACTACAACCTCTGTGTGATTATAGTCGTGCTCACCCCACAACTCAACAACCATCTAAGGAAACTGCGCCAATAATGTCTGATGACAAATTGGTCAAAGCGAGCGAATTCTATCTTGATCGGCTGCAATACATTGGGCAATCGCCGGTTGTTTACTAAAACTCCGTTCATCAGAACAACGTGCGGAAATCAAAACCTAAAACTAAGATGAAATTCCGTGGGACAGCTGTGGACGCCGGAAATGCGCGTAAAATTGCATTGAGGGGCAGTACACACTGTTTGAAGTATATCGACGCCAAGCTCATCTTGCATAGCGATAAGTACTTGCATAGCGATAAGTACTTGCCCTCAATCACGACTGCACCGTCAGGCCGTGCACTGCAGCTACATTCCCCGATTGGATCTCATCGACACTGTATCGAATCGCCTGCGCGACGTCCCACTGTGGTTGATATCTGACACTGATTGAGTTTTTAGTACGAGAAAAACTGAAATAGACACACCCCAGTAATTTCCGGGCGCGTGAGTCGTCGATGATCAAGTCAATCATTTGCCCGTCAAGCATTGCTGGCTGAAGAAACACCGCTGACCCTAACCACTGAGGGATCGGGCTCGGATGAGCACCGAATAGCAAGAAGAAAGGCAGAAGGAAATGGTAGCGTAAAAAGAGGAACAACTCCATGACGTGCGCCAATAGGTACATCAACAATGGCGGCAACTTAATAAACACAAGTTCCCTGGTCGCATAGTGCTATTTTTGACACGATTCGGATGAGGACAGTTTTTAAAACATGTTTCCGAAACTGACCTTGATTGCGGCCCGCACGTTCTCCGTATTCCACGCTGGCCCGCGTCCAGTTATTAGAAAGCCTTGGCCGGATACCTCCTCCGGGATGCGATTGAGCGCATCCTCGTAGAGTAGGTGCGCAGCCGCCACATCCCACACACATATTATTGTTGATGTCCATGGCTGATCCCAGATGGGTGTTTGTGGCATCACCAGTGTACTGCTCACAAGGCGATCATTAGGCCCGATGATAGTACTTGGTAAGGACGCCGAAATTGATCAGAAAACAATATCTGCAAGAGTAGAGAGCAACTTACTGTCCTGGCCGCAGAATTCCCGTTTTGAGGCCCTCGTTCGCGCTGGAATTGATGACAAGCTGCTCTGCCATGCGCTTTGAACGGGGGTAGCAGCTTTCCTTCAAAATATATGTGGGTGTGCGGTCGTCGTCCCGAATACTGGTAGGATAGGTGTCCCAATCCACGCGCAGAAACTTCGGACATCCGGAGACTGTCTCTACGCTCGATGTGTAGATCACCATAGCAGAAGGCAACTCCTTGGCAACAGTGAGTACGTTCCTTGTACCTATGACGTTCACCCGGTACGATGCGTCCCAACAGTAAGACGCGCGCTCCCAGAAACGGATAATCGCGGCCATATGAAAAATCACAGTCGGGGGAGCGCCTGTCGTGGAAAATGGTGCGGTGAGGGCGTCACGAACAGATTGAAGCGAAGTGATGTCGGTTTTGACCAAGGAAACTGAGGGATGATCAAGGAATTTCTGCGCTGGTGGGTTGACATCGAGAATTCTGATACTGGTTTCTCCGCGCATTATCAATAGCTGGACGGTGTACCTACACAATTCAATAAATTCAAGATTAAAATATACCAAGCTTTGATACGTACGTCCCGAGGAATCCCGACCCACCGACCACCGCGTAGCCCGCATGGGTTGCAGGCGGAACAACCTTCACCATGTCGATATCTTTGTAAGCCACGTTCCCAGCTCTTCCGCACTGCAGGCTCCTTGGGCATTCATTCGGGAGGAACTGGAAGCGGGGGACCTCCGGAGCCTGACGATGAGCCTATAGATAAACCACGCATAGGCCAATGGAATTGCAACAAAAAGAATCATCTTCGAACAGGTCGTCGACGACACAAGTTGGATCCTCGAAGCTTGAAGCTTGAAGGCTGGTACGACGTGGTGGTAACAAGGCGAAAGTCTCCTCACGATAGAATTCCCAAATTGGGATACCGAACTAGTAACCGGCCGGCCCTAAACGATCCGGTGCTTGTTTGCAGTTGCGGTCTCGCCGTCTCTGTGCCGTGCGTTCTCGATCTTGGCGCATTCTCATAACTAACCCATAATCTCGCATGCTTAGCAGACTCTTTGACCCCAATGAGCCCGGAGATGCATGAGAGGGTTGCCAAGCGTTACCCGTCCTTGATGTCACTCGACGAGCTCGTTTTGGAGCCCAAGGCTTTGGCTGAGATCATCGGAGAAAGGCGAAAAGAAAGGTCAGCCGCTCGGATGCCTGGCTATGCACTCTTATGCACTGCCAGGCACTGCATACTTGTTTCAGCCGTAGTACGTACTGGCAGCTGTACCTTTGTGTCGGTAACTACTTGTTCCGGCCATTGTAAGTACTAACAGCTGTACCGGCTGCCAGTGCTACCATTGACTCCAGGGATATTCTGAACGCCCCATCTTGTAATCTCCAATATTCGCACGCAATTCGCACGGGAGAAATCGGTGCCAGTGTTCCAAAAATATGTATGCTGTGCCAGGTTTCTACACGTCGACAGCAGTCGACAGCTGTGAGCTAATTTGACAGCTGTGGGCTTCCCCCTATATATATCCTGAGCCGACCGAGTTTTTCCCCGTACTTGCGATTGACTATCTGCCTCCAACCCACCACCCAGGCCATGGAGGCGCCGCTGGATATGACCGTGACTCCCAACACTCAGGCTCTGACATCTCTGTCTACCACAAACTCGAGGTCTGTACCGCAATAATAGCACTTTGGAAATGTTTTTTTTCTTGACCTGCTGCATCCTCAAACAGCTCAAACTTATTCCAGAATGCGGCAGGGTTTGAGATCGCCGGGGGACAATTTATTTCTGGAGATATACATTACCACGTAACGCCTGCGTCGCGTATGCATTTCTTTCACATATACGATTCTCCCGCTGACTTTTAGTCAGGTTCTGAACGGAGGCCTTTAGCCATGCCATCTCCTGCTGCAACTGCGGTGAGTGCAAAGCAGGCTTACTATGGTTCACTTCTCATGTGCTTTCTAGCCGGATAGAGGACCTTTGCAGGATGCCGCAGGTGAATACGCAGAAAGCGAACTTTATTGCAGTCAATTGTTACATCGGAAGCGCGGGTTTCCGTTGTACGTCCCAGGGCCTCAGAGAAATCTTCCCGCGGAGTACCAGAGAAAGGGTGTCTCGATTGGAGACGTCGGCAGAGTGACACCCGAGGGGATATTCGATTTCTTCTTTAATATTTATCTTCCTGCACATCACCCCATCAATGCGAATGACGTCCCGGAGGACTTTTCCCCGTTGACGCCTTACGCTCAAAAAGATGTCGTGCACCTAGATTTTGACCCAGGAAATTATGTCTCCTCCTCTTCCATCCACGCGTGGGATCCCGATGCTCTCCTGGAGTATGTTTTCTTACTTGCCCCTGTAACGAATCAATTCACTGAAGCACCTTTAGCGAATATCCAGGGAGCGAATTTCTCTTCAGGTGTAAGGGGCCAAACGGAGCGGTGCTCGCTCTACCCGACGGTTCGCAACTGGAGAAGCTCGAAAATGTAGAAGATATGCGACAATATGCGGTGCGCAATGCAGACAACTGGTACAAGTATGTCAACGGATCAAGGGGACGCGGAATCGTAAATGGCGCTCTGTACCTCATTACCGGCTGCGAAAAAGCTCAGTCGGGGGGTATCGCCTGTTTTCAACACGTTACAGTCGGGACCGAATTCCCACTTTCGTTCAAACCCAGTGCAAACCCGGATGCAGGCCGCAAGTATCAATTCAAGCGAGGTACCCCGGCGCTCAGCAAAACATTCTCTTCTCCAAATCAGTCGAGCGAGCGGCTGCTCAACCACACCACTTTCCTTCATGGCTTCACGATCTCCCTTGGGGAGGGGATATGGGGACGCCTTTTTGGAAACGTTGGTATACATCAGATCACCGACTCTCAAATGCGGAAATCGCACCGCGATTTTGTACCGTTTGGCTCGCAGGGCTCTATGTTCTCTTGGTCCATCAGCTCTTTTAGCGGCGGTGGAGCGAATGGTGAGAAGGGACATGCGAGTGGTAATGGAGAGAAAGCCACAACATCGGAGTTGTCGCCTACTTCAGAGGTACGATTCTCCACAATACTTTGGGATACGCGCGAACGTTACATGATTAGGTATTCCATCCCGGCCGACTCATCAATAACTATATTCTTCAGCAGGTATTTATGATCTATTCTCCGCCTCAACTCCCATGCGACCCGCTGTAGGCCCCAGATGCAACCGTGGTGATCACGCATGACGACGACTGGCGCGATATTCTTAACGAGGTCCGAGCCCTCGTAAATCTCCTTGTTATTTTCATACCAAGATTTCTTGTCTAGCCCGACATGGTCCGCGATTCAAGTGAACTGCTCGTCAGCATATCTGAAAAATTTATGTTGGACGAGGCAAATGGTTGAATTTTTTTGAAACTTGAAATCAGCCCATTCTGATCTATACACAGGCATCATTTCTCTCGTGTCGAAGTTGTACGAGGCATCCCCACTCGAGTCTGAACCGAGTCGATCGAGACGCCGCAACGACTCCCACAACGAAGTGGTCGAACTCTCGGGCGAATTCGACCCTGCGGCGTCATTTGATGAGTTCGCGCATCTGTTCGATTCTTCGACCATTCCGGACCATGAAATCTCAATAACTTCCTGCGCGGAGTGTCACAGGCTCAAGCTTCGGTATGTCCTGCCTCCGTCTCGCGTGTATAGAGGTGATGACTCGGAAACGGCACAAGGTGTAATAATACCTTCCCATGTGCTTCGTGCGTGTTACGGGGATGCGAGAATATCTGTCCAGCGGGTACTTTGGACGATGGCGTGGGCAAGCGCGATAGAAAGCCAAATTCCGCGAAGCGTACAAAGCTCCAAGGCAACCCTGCACAGGCCGAGGTCGTTTTTTCAAGCGATGTCAGAAACATGGACGAGTGGGCCAAACGAACGCGTATTCCGCTCACGACAGCTGACGCTCTGGGGGTGACCTACACCCGCTCTCATCGCTGGCTCCATGCTCTCAAGTCCAGCTTGATTAATCAGCATCGTTGGACCGAGACCGCGTCCTCTGACCCCCGGATGCTTTTCTCCCTCGAGACTTCTTCGATCTGGAGTTCGTCAGTGGGTCTCCCAGCCGGTCCGACGCTGCGGCTGCAGCTTCCTCTCGACGTCACATCGTTCTTCTCACCAGAAAGACGCGTCCAGTGGCAAATGGTTTTTCACGACGACATATTCGAGTCAGCGCGGAAAATATGCTCCCCGATCAACGATATTCTAAACCTTGTTCAATGCCTTCTCACCGGTGTTGTCACTCTGGTCTTTGAGGAGCAACTTCCACAGGGGATTTACCGGACGACCCGGGGCTTGCCGCCAGTGTCTTGGATCAACGCGAACGAGCAAATGATGGTTGGGATTTTTGGCGTCCCTCATTTCCGGTATGTCGCAAGAATCGAACGCCAATACGGTGCTAATCTCGAGGGGTAGGGCCCTACGCAAAGCGTGCAGCGACACGGCGACCGCGTTTAAACTCGAGGTGGTTCCGTACCAATCGTTGAACCCTTGATAGTCGTGGAGCTAAAGAGAGAGCCTTAAGCCTCGAGACAGCCCGATCGTGTTTCACCTAGTGGCAGTATCGACTTGATCTGATGCGAGCCTGTTGCAAAAATTCATTCCTCTATGCAATCTCGAAATCACCTCAAGATATCGGTATGGGTGTATAGCCCTGCTTCACCTCTACAACTTTTGTTATACACTTCCCACATTTTATCTATGGGTTAATGCCGAACAATGCCACATTTTTAGGCTTTGTTTTTCAAAAGGCCCCTGTCAACCTGCCCAACCTTATAAGAATTGTTACCCTTCCCACCGCCAAAATAAATTTCGATGATGACCCCAGTTCTTCACCTAAAAATATGAATCCCATATCGGCTTGTAGAGGGGAGTCACCGCTTTCAGGCCACCTAAGGATTCCCCGAATGGTGGGATGTTGAGCAGCTGATCAGTGGCTCTGACAATAAACCGTGTGCCCCGATATCGTCCAGATAATCGATAATTAAAACCCAAGGGAACGGTCCGACGAGTAAAGAGAAGGAAAATACCAAATTCAGGAGGCTTGGAGCAAAGGCGGGAATGTGGCTGAGAACCGTTGGATTGGGGTGACTGCAAAAAGGTACACACTGATTTGAGGAATTGCTTAACATACGAGTAATTATGTACGATCATGGGAAGGTACTTGGTGCATTTACATGACACTACGAACATACTGGAGGATGAAATATACTAGACTGGATTATTTGGAATCATCAGTGGGAAACTCGAGGACGAGCGCTTCTGCGTCGGTCCAGACGTAAGACTGCCTCTGTGATATGGCAGGAGATCACAGCTCGACGTAGCCCGGGCACCATGTAGGCCGCTCTCTGCCTTTTTTATTACTCTTTTGAACAAACCGATAACTATAGACGAAAGGCCCCGAGCAGCGCTCGTAAGAGCTGCCCACAAGGAACTGGCTTATCTGGAGCGGTTCGGTCAACCACTGTTGCCGTTCCAGTGCCCCATCAAACGACCAGTCAATTCGGCATATCCATAGCGCTCGAATCTTGGCCGATTTCGTTCATTTCTTAGAGGCAATTCGAGAGAGAATTCATATCCGCTTCATTTGGGCCATTTCCGAAGGCAAACGGCCAAGAATTGAGTGCGGTAGAGTGATATTTTTCACGTCTAGAACATTTTGCATTGCAAAGCCAATTATAGTACCAGGGGTGCCCGGAGGACCTTAGTATATTACAACGGTCGGGAATGTGAAGGAAGCAGTCTGGAGCCACAGTCCTTCTTTTCGGAAACCAGGTACTTGGATGCGCATTGGTAGATATTACCGCAAAGGTCCTCGACGCTGGGAACTTTGCTCTGCGTCACCGGCTGCAAAATCCTGCAATTTTCAAGTGCTTATTGCATATGCGGCTGGGACGATGTTGGGATTCGCACTGGTTCAATTTTTTTCGAAGGTGACTGGCAATAGATTCAAGGACATTCACGTCTCTAGTTAATTCATCAACAGAAGCCATTGGAAAGAGTACTCCACGCTAAGCACCCGCCTCCCTGGCAGCGAGGATCGTGTCCCGCAGCCGTTTCAGCGCTTCGTCGGTGTCTTCCTCCGAGAGGACGCTGAACGAGGCGCGCACGTACGCCGTGGCGCGCCCGGTCGGGAGGAACACAGTCCCGGGAAGCGCCAGTACGCCGCGCTCAAACGCCTGCGTGCGCACAACGCGCGCCGAGTCCTCGCCGGGAATCAACAGCTTGAACCTGCGTCCTCGGTCGGTCAATGCGCCGCCCAAGTAATATAACATAAAAGATTTTAAAAAAAGATGGGGCGGAGACGCACCAGAAAAACAGCCCAGACTGCGGCGGCGACCACTCCGCGAGACCCGCGAGGTGGCGTTGCATCGCAGCCTCGAAAACGTCGCGCTTTTCACGGTAAAAGGTCGACACGGCCCGCGTGTGCGCGAGGAAGCCGGTGTGACCCCACGCGGCAAGCAATGCGTGCGCGACCGCCTGCGTGAGCGACGCGGGCTGCAGGTTCGCGGTTGCTGTGTGCGCGTCGATGGCGCGCAGGAGCGGCGCGGGCCCCGATGCGAACCCGATACGCATCCCCGCCGACAGGATCTTGGAGATCGAGTCGAAGCGCAGGACGCGGCCAACAGGGTGTCCGGCGCAGGACGCGTCGGCGCGCTCCATTGCAAAGTATGACGGCGCTCGCTTTTCCTCGCTGTCGTAGAAGAGGTAAAAATACGGGTCATCTGCTTTTGATGAGTTTCGGGGCAGTAGAGGGGGAGTGACATACCTTCCATGATGAGTAAATCGTGCTCGCGGGCAAGTTGAAGCACCTCCCTGCGCCGGGCGAGGGTGGCCGTGGCGCCGGTGGGGTTCCCGCCGTACTGAAACGCAGTCATTCAGTACTTGATACTAAGAATTATCATGCGCAGGACTGACTGGAATCGTATAGAGCACCCTTGGCTTTGGCTTTCCGGTCGGCCACCCGTCGAGAATCGCCCGCAGCGACGCGGAAGATATTCCGTCTGCATCGGCCTCCACCTCTGTGCCCGGATAAGCCTACTCACACGCAGAATGGAAGTAGATCCCCACCGATCTGCTCACAGCGCAGACTGTGGAACAATGGAATAACGCCGCTGCGATATTATCAGTGACTGAATAAATCCCGGGAAAAACAGAAGACACACGCGTAGACGGGAGACTGGACAAGCACGGGATCGCCTGGATTCAGCAGCGCAATGATGGCCTATCCGAGTCAATAGCAGTGATCCTCGAAGACGCGTAAACCGACCTTGGACAATAAATCCTGCGATCCGCTTCCAACGCTGAGGGTCCATCCCTCGCCGCGTGCACGCCCATGCACAGTCTGCTGCAGATCATAGAACCAGTCGACAAGCGGTGGCATTCCGCCCGTCGGGCCGTACTGCAGCGCAGCAGCAAGTTGTGCACCAGAGAGCGACAACGCAATGTCCTCGGTGGCCTCTTGTCCATTCTCAGAGGGGGGGGGTGCGCAGTGAAGCTAAACGACGTGAACGGGAACGTCGTCGGGTTTGGCTTCCCTGCAAGCAACGAGAGAATACCAGGAGTCGCCTCGAGAGGAAGAAGACTCCGAACTTTAGTGTGTCAGTCTCTACTGCGACAATTTTTTTTTGACGCGTACTAGGGCTCGGTCGACGCGCCTTTGCGACGTCGGATAGAAATGGTGTGTAGAAGCTCTCAGGGAGGCATTCTACCGCAGTCTACACTGATATATGACTCCCTGATGCTCAATCCCGCATACACGTACCATTTCGACAGAGGACATTTTCAGCTGGGCGAGGCAAAGGTGAGGTCCGTAGAGAGAATGACTCGGACGTGACAGCCACTCGTAACATACCAATTTTGGGAACCTGTCACGGATCAAATAAAAAGTATCGCCTTGACCAGGTACAGCTCAAAATAGTTGTTGAGAAATGGTAGCGCAGAGGGAATGAGGCGCCTTGCGAGGACGATTAAGTTGGACTGCAACTCGAGTCCTTATATACAGAAACATGTGTAATATCTACTTAGTCAAAAGGCTGTCCAGTAACCGTAATTGTGCTCCGTCGCGTCCTCCCGTCGCGTCTCCGTACTCCGTTAACTTACCCGTTATCTAAGTCCTCCGTCTCCGTCTCCGTACTTCAACTCCGTCTGCGGACTTCGGTGAACAAAGCGCGGGCTTCTAACTGCTTGCCAAATCACAACAAAATATAACTGCCGCATTAAAAACCTGAATTTCATCACCTTACGCATCTTTCGGTAGAAATTTCCTGTTTTCAGCCGCTTCAGTGGGAAGAATAGGGCTCAATTCTCGTTCGTTTATAATTACCTTGCGAGTAATCAATATTATATTCAAAATTCCGATACACCGTTTTCTGTGTCCTCAATTTTCTCACTTGTTCTTGGAAAAAAATTGTGGACCAGTGCGCACATTTTGGGACATCCTAGGAAAGCTCTAGCATTAACGTTTTACTTAGGTTTTTGTATATGTATAGTCTGGATCTGGCAGAGGCCACTATCTTGACCTAGTCGAGCTAGTAATGGCGACGACCGCGTGCGTACTGCCGTGAATTGCGACAATTTAATTTAAATACATAACTGTATGGTATAACGAAAGAATGTGGGATATAGTAGTGAGTGTAGTAATTTAAAAGTATTCCGTACCATCATGCCTCGGGACTTTCGGGCTGGACCTTGATACTCTTCCACTCAATGGCAAGTGTCCCGACTACCGACAAGCACGCCGCCGCCGTAGCAACGTAGAACGCGCTCACCAGTGCCTGGTTGTAGACGAAAATAACAGCGTCAACAACGGCGGGCGCGACGGCGTCCTTGAGACTGGTCGCCCCTGCACGCAGAACGATACTCGGGTCAACACTCGGCACGTCGTGTCTAATCCCGCTGACGAGCTTGTTCTCGAACACGTTCTGAGCAATGGAGACGAAGACCGATCCCCCGATGGACTGGAGGAACATGATTAACGCCGTACCGGTGGGCACATCCTTAATGTCCAGCACCGCCTGTACGGCCATTACGGGCTGGTTCATTCCGGCACCACAACCAACACCTTGAGAAAGTCGTGAGCACGTAAGCTAAAATAATGGGAGCCGCTACGAACCGACGAGGACTTGATATCCAATCCACTGAGCGTGTCCGGTGTTCACTTTGAACGTGGTGAGCAGCCCACCTCCAACGGCCATGAGCACCGTCGAAAGGTACATGAAAGGAGTGTAGTAGCCAATTGCAGTCGTCGCTCCCCCACTGAAGATCATGGCGATGACGAGAGACAGAATCATGGGCAGCTGGAAGATGTGTTAATGGCAGAGTCTATCAACGGAAAGGTCATATCTTACATTGTCGATACCCGACTTGACCGCGGAGACGCCCTTTATCGCCTGGAACCAGAGGGGCAGCTGCCAAATCCGTTAGTAATGAAATCCTCTTGGATGGAGAAATTATATCCTACATAAAATACGAACGTGAAGAAGGTGGCTCCTTGGAAGAACGCGAAACACGCTCCGGCCCAAATACTGCGAGTCTTAATAATGCGGGGAGGCACCGTGCCTGCCTCCTGCTTCCAGGCCTGCACCGCAATGAACGCGACGGTGAGCACGCCAAAGACGACGAAGAGCGCGATGACGCGCCCGCTCTTCCACGGGTAGGTGGAGCCGCCCCACTGGAGTGCGAGAAGCAAGCATACAACGGCGGGAATTATTATGATCTATTTAGGATGGGATTAATACCGCATCCGATATAGAGAATCACAGCTGCGTACCGTGCCAATGAGATCGAATTGCTGGAGGCGACGCTTGAAATCCATAGCCTCGCCCTTGTCCTGGTGCGGAGACTTGAACATGAAGACCATTACGAACAGGGTGATAGCACCAATGGGTAAATTGATAAGAAATGCTAAAGAAATTCGTTCACGGCTGGCATGCGGCGGAAAGACTAAACACTTACCCCACCGCCAAGTGACCTTGTCGGCGAAGGCCCCACCCATTAACGGACCGGCGACGCTGGCCACGCCGTACATCGTCCCAATAAGCCCGGTGAACACCGGCCGTTTGTGAAGCGGGGCAGAGTGGGCGACGACTTATTGCACAGGGTCATTCGAGTGAAAATAGACAATGGGAACCGCGTACTGATAAGGGCACCCGAGAAGATGCCTGCGCAACCAATCCCAGCAATTGCTCTCCCAATTATGAGAGCCGCAGATGTCGGCGCGACACCACAGATTAGGGATCCTAATTCAAAAATCGAGATGGCGGCAATATAAACCTTTGAGAAGGTATATAAGCAGGACAGAAAGGGAACAAGAAATGTGCGTACCCATTTTATAGAAAGGAACGTGTACAACCGACCCCACAGCAACTGGAACGACGCAGACGTAAGAAGGTATCTGAAAAGGATAAGTTGGGTATCACGGCGAGACAAACAGCTTGGGGACATACGCCGAACCGTACCAACCGACATCGTCGAGCGACTTGAAGTGGTCCGTGATCTTGGGAATGGCCGTGGCAATGATCGTGTTGTCGAGAGCGACGAGAAAGACCGAAATTGCGAGAGCAACCGTGAGGAGGACGAGTCTCACCCCCTCAGGGTACTCCGGCTCGAAATTAGCAGGCGCCGACTCGAGGGCCACAGACGATGCTGCGCCCTTCTCTGAAAGCCCGCCGGTTTCCCAGACGGCGTAAAAGAGCTCTTGAGTTTCAGCTCGCGCGCCGTGGCTGGAGAGAGGGTACTTGAGTTGCTTTCCATGGCTGCTCGTTCGGCACTGGGTGTCAGGAAGAAAGAGGCCGTCGGAAACAATATATTGCTCAGCTATTAGGTCGAGTCTGATCGTCATGTTCCTTGATGACTTATCTTGCACCCAGATCAGAGATCAGATATCATTCGAGCTTTGGCTGTTTGAGATGGTTTTCCGGGGTAATCATAAGAAGTCATGGAACCCATGAGCCATAAATGCATGCGTACGTGTTTATTTTTACTTGGTCGATCACGACTGAGTCTATAGTTCCAGATTCCTTGGCCTGGATGAACGGAGGCCAAAAAAATGTGCATGACATCGTTTCTCTTCCACGAAGACGTTCGAGAAAAGCAGAGATATGCGCCAGTCCAGATACTGGCCAAAGCGTCGTGTCACATCATCAATGATGCAGGGATCTTTGGAAATTAGAGTTTTTCACGAGCGTGATGTGAAAAGCTCCCGGATTGATCGCTGCCTAACCAATGACCGACTTAGAAACTTGAAGCTTGAAGATTCATGGGTTGCGTTAAGTGGGAAACGTTGGGAAAGTACTTGTCGATGATACGTTTGAATATTCGAAATACGCCAAAGCAACTTGAAGGAGCAGCGCGAGGTGCGGTGCGAACTCGTTGGTCTAGTAACCTGAAATGCGCATCTCGCATCACAAGCGACGGCCACCAACGCAGAAAAGATTATCGGAGGACCTGACTCCATGCTATGGGGAAGATCTGTTTCCCAATCTATTCGCGGAGGTAAATCGGCACATTCATACCTCTGAGATCGAAAACACCTTCATCTTACGAAAAAACGATGTGTTGTTTCGGGGATATGATTGCTCGAGCGAGGCTGAGAACCAGTGAGAAAGGGCGAAGACGTTGGGGAATCGTTTGGCTGCAAAGTACTCATGCCGAGTCGTGCGGTCGTAATCTGACAAAATCCAAAGCCTTCGAATCCCGAGAAAGAGGCGTTCTTGTTTGTTTGCAGCTAGAGTGAATATTTGAAGGAGCAAAACCTAGTCATTGAATTGAGAGTATTTGTGTATGATAGAACGGAGGCTTGGCTTCTCTGTGCTCACTGACACTACTGTAAGGCCCGGAAGAGTTTTCGGTCGTGACTGGCAATCGCTCGCCTTGTCATGTTGCTTGGAGCAACGGTATCTGAGGTTAGATTGAAGTCTTCAAGTTGGTCAATGGTGGGAGTCGAAAGTAGGTGATTGCCGAGCGCTGTGGCAATGGCGGGAGTCACAACACTGTCACAACTTTGCCTATGCGACCGTTGGCATTGTTGGACCAAGTTCAGTTCCTCCTTTCCATAGTGCGCATCGAACCCCGATCGTCTGAGCTGGTACTCGATTAGTCTCGCCACGTGGATCCACCTTGACGCCAAGTTGAAGTCTTTTCGAAAAGGCAAGCCTTGAGTCATTCAAGAGTCGAGACCCAGACCAAGTTAGAATTGATTTCTTTCCTTTTTTTTTTGTAGCCTTGGAAAGTATGGACACACCTTTCAAGGACATTCTTCACACCAATGCCATTCCATCCGACTGGGAATGCCAGATCATCCGTGAGATGCTTGTTGAGCCACGCAGGGAGGCGGCGGAACTCACCCGTGAAATTGAGCGCATTCAAACATTGCTGAGAGAGCTCACCGGGAAACGCGACGCCTTGCAAGAATTTGTTGACACTCATCTTGCGTTGATATCGCCCGCTCGCAGGCTACCTGAAGATGTCGTGGCGGAAATATTCACAGCATCCCTTCCGGCCGATAGAAATGCGATCATGAGCGGTGCAGAGTCTCCTCTCCTGCTCTGCCAGGTATCCCGAGCATGGAGGACTCTAGCGCTTTCAACACCTCGGCTGTGGACGTCATTGCACATCGTCGCCCCCGGGAATGTCTCCCACCTTCGTCGAATCACTGAAGCAGCCAGCATATGGCTGTCCAGATCCGGTGCTCTTCCTCTTTCGATTTCTCTTGTCCATACTCCGTCATTTCAATTCGCGATCGGGGCCGATTTCTCTGTACTCCTTGAAGCGCTCGTCCAATATTCGTCGCGATGGAATCGGATCCGAATGAAGTTCGAGACGCATCGTTCCTTCATGCCACTGACCGTTCTATCCCCCACCGATGTCCCGATTTTGGAGACCATTAATATCGAGGGTTTTCTATCAGAACGTGAACACGTCATCGACTGGAGGTCGCTATCTTTCCTTAAAACCACCAGCCTCCGCAGTGTCACCCTTCGGGGTGTTGCGGATCTCCGCCGAGTTATTCTTCCCTGCAATGAACTTCGCCACCTTTCCCTTGCTCACATGGCAAGTGCGTCGTTGACGGCAGCAGAAGGACTCGAGATGTTACGGTGGTGTCCTAACCTCGAGACCTGCACACTCCCAATCAGCTCTGTCCCTGATAATGTCCCGCGCCTACCATTACGTATGGAACACCTCCGTCGATTATCCATGGTTGAAGGGATCAAGGGCGCGGCTATCGATTTATTCATATACCTCGATCTTCCTATGTTGGAGGAGGTCGAATATGCGGCATATGTTTTGCAATCTCCTTTGGAATCTTGGTTGGCCTCCGCCCATCATCTCCGGTGCCTCAGTTTCCGCGTAGAGCAGGACTCTTCTTTCATCATTTCCGAATCTCTTCGTCTTGCGCCAGCCCTTCAAGAGCTGGTCCTTTGTTTCGATTCGGCCCTTGACGCCAAGTTTTGGGCTGCTATAACCCCAACACCTGAAAACCATAACGTTTTGTGTCCTGAATTGCGAATTGTGAAATTCATGCAATTCATGGGTACCTCCGACACCGTGCTTCTCGAATTCATTCGGGCTCGTGCAGAGTCCCCGCTTCCGCGTATTAGCCGGCTTCTGAAGGCCCATGTACAGTTCAAGCGCACGATGCAGATCGATATCCGTCCGGCGCTTCAACAAGCCATTACCGACGGGCTCGACCTTTCCTTGCGTTACCTGTATCTTCCTCGCCACTCTTACTCGATAGCGCAGGACAATGACGCACATAGCGGGAGCGACATGCTCTCGGACCACTGGGATGAATCTCACTTCGGGTTTGGGTTTCGATAGAATATATGATGAATGGACGTAAAAGCAGAAAAACCGTGGCTGAGAAAGTCTACCAAGAGTGCGAGACTTGGGAGACTTTGGGAGACTTCGGAGACAAGTTATATAAGCATAAAAATCAATTAATTATCTATTTACGCATCCGAGACCTCTTCGAAGTCATTTACCACTAACCCGCCGCCTAAAATCTGAGAATCCCCTCGGGCTACACGCATCATGATGTCCTCCATGGACGAAATCCTTCAGCTCCTCAGGTTCCCGGGCTCAAAGACAGCGTTAGAATGGACAAAGCAATGTCGTTCGTCAGGACTCCGGCCCCGCCTTGCGTCGCCGAGGAAGATTCGCGGGACAACGAGAGCGATGGCGGCGGTGAGGACCGTTCAATGATGGGTGATGTTGACGACCGCGGCAAGGACGAGCGTGGCGACAGCGGGGTAGTTGGGCGTGCGAGCAGCGCTGACTGGGATGTCTTGAGGCTTGGCGGGAACACAACATTGCCGTCGTGGGGGACTTGCGCTTCCGGGATGCGGCGGGGAGCGCGTGGCGGCCCGAGCCGGCGGCCATCCGTTTCCGACAGTACTCGGCGATGAGCTCGTCCATAGCGGGGCATTTCTTGACGCCGGCGAGAGACGCGGTGGCCGCAAGTACCATAAGGGCAGGGTGGCCTTGAGCACGACTGGCTTGCAGGTGGACTCTGCGAGGACGGGGCGGGGAAAGGACGCGGCCAGGATCGTGGAGGCATGGAAAGAGGTGGCTGTGAAGGTGCAGGCATCACCAACGTCGGGTCGATTCATTCGAGCACGCGAGGCGGTGGTGAGCGAGCCCAGTGACACAGGCCTTCAGGCTTCGAGCCATTCGGAGGGAGGAAATGCGGAGCCCCGTTCTGAGGGGTCGACAGCGAGCTTGTACGTTGTCGTTGGGACTAGGCGGGGACTCGATGGGCACCTAACGATGGTGGGCAGGAACAAGCGGGGACGTAACGCTATGTGACATATCCGGATTGGGTAGGCGGATCACTCCAGGTTTACTTATGTAATTAGCGTGCCGGAAAGTCTCCGACTGTCTCCCAAAGTCTCCCGAGTCTCCCAAGTCTCCCAAAGTCTCCGGAGACTTTGAGAGACTTTCTCATATACGTTTGTTCTCCGTAAAAGTGTCGAACTAGTTTGTGTCGATACATAAGTCTAATCATTCAATAAAAGCAACGCACCTTGATGATATGTACATTCCACGCCGTTAAAATGCACTTGACACAAGGGGCATATGTTACTATTTAATTATTATTGACGCAAAACACTGTTTCCCTTCCTACTATATGTAACATCGAGCCCAAGCTATGTAAATATCTAAATTTATGCAAAGCCTTCTACCAAGATTGATAGTGGGCCCTGCTGAACAGCGGGAGGGCGTGTGTTTATTTCAAACGTCGGATTCATATATCGGTACCTGGATGACCTTCGCCAAGTTTGCCGTGTCGGATCGGCGTTTTCCTGCACTCCATGAGTACAGCAAGAAACTAATTCACGTTACCTTTAGTCGTTAGACCCACAGGTTTCGACAGTATGATTGGCCTTTTGTGTGAGCAAATAGACTACATCGATTTGGTTAGGCCCGATGTAAAACATCTTTTGATATTTAAAAATATCCAACCCTTTGAAATCTACCGAACACACGAAGGACACAAGGGAAATATCACGACGGGATTATTATCGGCGCCTCCAGAATAGCCCAAACTTGGCGAAAGTACCGCGCCATCAAGGGTCGCATCGTCGAATGGCGGCGGTGGGGAAACTCCCGACATTTCCATACTACACTAGGGGAGCTCAAAGTAACTCTTCGCCGGACGCTTTTGCCCCCCGAGGCGAGTCAAAACACTCGCTCGAGAGGCTTTCGAGCGGGTGTCGTTCGAGAAGATGACGTTGGAGGACGGCGATCTGCCGTCGCCGCTGGTGTTCGAGGCCGGCGGCGACCGAGCGCCTACGCGACGTCGTCCGACCGGGCATGGTTCCCGCACCATAGTCGCCGCACCATGAGCCAGCAGCGGCGCAGCAGCCGCAACACGCCGGCGGTGGTACGCAAGGAGTCGAACTGGACTGAAGAATGGAATCACGATGAGGAATCCGTCGTCAAGGGCCGCGGGAGCTGAAATAGAAGTGGGTTTGTAACGCTACTCAAACGCTACTCGATAATTACCTGACCACGACTTTCTTTATAATATGCGGGACTGTAAACCAGCCCAGTTAATTAATTGTAGCTTCATGTATATTTACCAGTTGAACGTCGAGCAAGGCTTGACCTTTAATCTGTCTTGTGGTTTCCCAGACTCAAAGCTGTAAGTAAGATTAAAGACAACGGAACGAAGGTCGCATCAAGCCAACGCGGCCTACGTGATTTTTTCAAACGATATTGCGATTTCCAGACCTCTGTTGCGTTGAAGCTAGATTCCACTAGAGAGCCATTAACGCAGGAGAGCTATACAAAGAGAGGCGGAATGAATTCAAATTGGTATTTCTGAACTACAAGAAATCTCCAAAAGTGCGCAAGAGGCTACATTCCCAAGCATAAAACCCGACGTTCGGGTCAGGGATTTCATACTGATACCGCAACGCTGTAGTGGTGGCCCAGACTCTAAGCACGTGCGAAACCACAGAAACGCAACCAGGCACTCACCGTCAATCTCGCCCGACTTGCGTTTCGCGATAAATTCCTCCGCGCGAACCCAGTAATCTTCTCCGGAAAGAGCGCCCTCCACCCAGTCGTTAAGAACCCCCTTCACAGTCATCGCCACGACACGTTGGTCTTGCGCCAAAACGACCAAATCGTCGTCGTAGGCATCGTAGTCCTCGGCGTTTATAGCGATAGTAAGAATGCCGAGGGAGATTAAGATGCAGAGCTTCTTGCAGGTGGCAAGAATACGGGGACACATGGGAATGAGGGTGTTGTCGCTGAAGGAGAGATGAGTAAGCTGGGGCAGGACAGAGAGGTGCTCGCAGATCATCGGAGTGTCTGCCAACGCATGGCTGTCGAGCCAGACTCTCAAGTCCAGATGGGTCAGGCGGGAGAAGCAAATATGCGTCGGTGGAAGAGTGTCGATAATGCGGTGCAGCAAGTGGGTGGTGAAGCGCGTGAGAGTGAGAGGAGCGACCAACGAAGGCATGGTGGCCGTTTCAACAGGCGCCATGTAACTTGGAAGCAGCGAAAAGTCTTGAAGATTCGTACACACGGACAGAAGGGTGTGCACGTTCGCCATCCCGCTATTTTCGACAACTACGCACACGTTGCGCACAGAATTATGGAAGAACGACGCTGGTTTCGAGCGTATAGCGGACTCCAAGATACTCCAGGTAAAAAGAGGATACCCGTCCATGAGCGGTCGGTGGTCGAAATCGACTGCGATTGTGCGATACAGAAAAGGTTCCACCCTGAATCACAGAGGAGAGGATCGGATTCTGTGTTTCAGAAACTAGATAGGTTTTCACGTACCACTCTTCACGGCCCAAGATACCCGCATGAGTTTGGAATCACTACTTGGCGCGACAAAGCGCATATTTCGAAGATGTACCTTTTGAGGTCATTCGGAAGGACGACAATATCGCCTGTGCTGCCCAGTTCAGCGGTCATTTCGTTGATCTTTGCTGAGATCGAGCTGTTACAGAGTCGTGGGGTCCGTAGAGGTTCGTGGCAAGCTGGTGAAAGGAAAGAAGACCAGTTGCACAACAAGATCAAATGCTGCACCGCTTTCTGAGAACAATTTTTCGAAAACTTTCATTGCACGTCCTTGCAGTGCGAATGAGAGCATGGTCCCCGACGACGCCGTTCTTTAGTAAGCATTGAGCGAATTCATAAACATTTTCGATATCGACGCGCCGTGATGCGCCATTATTATTATATTTATTACCACCCCAAATATTGGAGTTTAACGAGGATGTCAGGACATACAAGTACACAGAAATGACCATGGTACTGTAATACCCTTCATACCTCTGAGATCAAAAACGCCTCCACTTTGAGAAAGGACGGTATTTATTGCTCGAGCGAGGGCTGAGAACCAGCGAGAAATGGGCGCGACGTTGGAGAATAGTTTGGCTGCTGTAAAGTGCTCGTGCAGAGTCGTGCGGTCGTAATAATATAAGGAGTCGCATTTCGAGAGACGGGATAAAGAGGAGTTCTTTTGTTTGCAGCTAGAGCAAATACCAGTGTAGACACGTAGGTCGATATAGGCGACATGGGCTGCGAGATCCAGGAGCTGAAATGTGAATTTGCGGTCGCAGCCTCGCAGGGGTTCGCCCGAAAGAAGATCTCCACTTTACGCTGAATGGAAAGCGGATCAAAGAGGTGTCAATTCTGAAATACGTGGGAATTGGCACAACTTCCGCCCGGACATTACCGGAGCACCACCGCGTCTCCTGCGAGAAAGCCGAAAATGCCGCAAATGTCCGCCCGGGAGTTGACCGCTATGTTGGTGACTTACCGGTCTGGGACGCGCGCACACTCTATATGGCCCGAGTCGACCCCTATCTCATCTCAGGAGCCGACATCTGTCCCGACATCGTTGAATCCCGAATTATGGAGAAAGAAGCCATCTAGCACCACTATCTGAGAAGAATGCTGGGTCTTACTGCAAGGCCCATGACGGCAATTCTCTTCTTGGAAACTGGGCTGGAGCCAATTCGGTATCGAAGGGTTCGACAGTGTTGAACTACCTGTTGCATCTGGTGGTTCTATCGGACGTGAGGCTCGTCGCGGATGGCCTGCTTGATTCTGTGGACCTCGCCAAACAGCATAAAATTTCGTGGGTCAACGACATCTGTGTGGTCTTGTCGAGACTGCCTGTTCCAATCTATTGGGATCTCGCACAACCCACTGCGCTATCCAAGGCGACGGTTGAAGGTCTGTTGAAGATCTAGCTTGACAAGCTCCATGCGGCTTGAAACGGTCAACAAGAAGCTGGTGACAAAAGTCTTGTTTTTCCGACATTGCTTGCGGGTCAGCAACGAGAAACATCGGCGAGCCTTGACACATATTTTGCTATCAGGCCATGCTCTTGCTAGTGAACGGATGCTTGGGCAAATCGCGACCGACCGGAGGCTGTACCAGACCAGTGGAGGTTATGCCGGTTCTGCAAAATTTGTATTGAGGACCCGGTCCACGCGTTGTTCGGGTTCAAGCATCCGCCGCTGATTGAACTTCGATGACCTTTTTACTTGCGCGCCTTTGAAACACTGCCCGCCATGAAAGGCAGATATACTGAGGCTGGCCTTTTCTTCCGAGACTTGATCTCTCGTCGAGAAACCACTGCACTGCTTGCAAAGTATGCCTACGATGTGCTGGAAATTTTCTATGCAACCCCGATGCTTAGAATCCGGCGTGAATTTTACCTCTCCATGCGCAGATTGCTCTGGGCCCCCAACCGGCTTAACAACTGCAAAAAAGTTTCTCATTTTGTTTTCTTTCTCTCTAGGTCTCGCATGCGTGCCCAACGGGACTGCAGTCGTTACAGAGGCGGAGCAACTCCTAACAGCGCGGGGAGTATTTTTCCCATGCGGTTTTCCCTGCGTTAGTCTGCCCGGTGTTCGTCCGTGGGAATTGTTACCGTTGATGTGGGGTCTCCGCCCCCCGTCGGTAGTACATTGTACTCTAAGGGCATCTTGGAGCTGGATATGGATAGCCACCCATATTTTAGTTACATGTTTGTTCTTAGTAAACTGGTAGTTCCAATTGTGGGACCTCGCCAGTATAATTTATCTTCCTCCTCCTTCGCCCAATTTAGATCCACCTGCGGAACCGGATGCATAACATCAACGCAAAATGGAAGTGAAGACCGTAGTTGAAGACTCAAGAGAATTGAACCTGTGGTTTTTTGTAATTGGTTCATCAATTCGCGATCGATGGTGTGTAGCTACTAAATTTAGAGCTTACCAATATGCCTACAAAACAGTCTAAGCGATGCACGAAGGACGGCCGTGAGCTGCCCTATCTGGTAGAATAGCATTATGAAGTTGACCGAGGTATGTCTACGTGCGTCTAGTGCTGGCCATAATATGATATGAATACAGATTTTCCATATCATATTCATATCCGTATTATGTTCACCTCCCCGGGCTCATATCGTATTTGTACTCACCAGCATGGATATGAATATGATACAATATGAATAAAATATGGATATATTCAAATATATTCAGCCACTCAACTTTGGGCAATAAAGACCCACCCGACTGTGCTGAACCATGTTCTGCATATCCCAACATGTCTCATATTCACTTTCTTTGGATATTTCAGAGCTGAATGTGCCTGGAAGTGAATATGTTGTTCACAAGAAGTTCAACATCAACATCACGAAATTTTGATGCGAGGTGGAGATTTCCGGCACGCTTGCGGCAGCAGCAAATTTTGCCTGTGCCGTCAGCACCCGTGTCAGTTTCCGATGTTGGTTGATAGATTTTTTGATGCTCCGACCTTCAGCCGGTGGCAGCTGGCAGCTAAAATCAATACTTTCCTGTACTCGAATATATTTGAATACACTAGGCCGGTATTATATTGTATCCATATCATATCCATATTCGTATTCTGTTGTATTCATATTCACATGGAGCCTCGAGAGCCGTATCATATCTATATTCTCTTGAATATATTCAAAATTTAATTTTTCGTATCATATTCTTGGCCAGCACTACCACGGTGCGTCTACGCTATGGACGCACGTAAACATACGTAGCCGAGCGCCCACTTCTGGTCCGTTGCACCGCCACCCCCTATCGCCCAAGGAAATTTTCAATAGCATACCCGATCATGTATACCGTGACGCCCTAAAACGATCTGGTTTTATTGCATCAAGTCTTTATAATGCCAGTGAGATAAGAATTTTAAAGCTACATTCGAATTATTTATGAGGGTAACGAAATCTGTCCATGCCACA
The DNA here is from genome assembly GCA_029378395.1 of Mycena leptocephala. Taxonomy (NCBI): domain Eukaryota; kingdom Fungi; phylum Basidiomycota; class Agaricomycetes; order Agaricales; family Mycenaceae; genus Mycena; species Mycena leptocephala. The sequence continues at coordinate 335,571 of JARJLF010000153.1, forward strand.
CTGGTCGCAGAGCCAGAATAAGGCAAGGAATAAAATCAGGGTCAACTGAACGGTCATCGTGAATTTCAAGGTATACGAGGTTGATGGACCAGGTGGTTCTCCCACCTCGTCGTCGCCCTGAGCGCTAATGGTTGCTAGGAGGTCTTCGTATTTGAGCGCATCGTCTTTCGGTGGATCGTACGATAACGAATCAATCTCTACATCCTCTGCCCAGCCTGTCAGAAGCAAGACCACAAGAGAATTAATATTCAGTCGACGCACCGTATCGTGTGTCACTGATGTGAGGCAAGTCGTCATTGTCAGAATCTTGACCCGAGTCAAAGTAATATTCGGCCACGCGACTTCCATCCACTGCACGACATCTGAGTAAATCAACATGACATTGAGTTCTGTGTACTTACCATGTCCAAACGAAGCATCCTGTCTACCAGATAAACTGACAAGCGAGTACCCAAGCTCCATGGCGACGTCCTGGATGAAAGGATCAAAACCTTTGGCCTGGTGGAACTGGCGGAGCCCAGCGTAGACGCTGCTATCCCAAGACTTTCCGAGAAGTTCCATTTCGAAGTCAAAATCTGGGAACCCATGATTTCTCGCCTCTTCCACACTCAAACGTTCCGCCCCAGATGGATCGAGGGACCAAAAGGCAGGACAGGCGGGAGTTTGAAACTGCGCTGGGGACTCGAATTGGAGGTCGGCCAATGGGCAGAGGAATAAATATCCCTGAGGTAGATTAACTCCTGGTTCTGAAATTGTGAGCCGGTATTGGATGAGATCTACTAGGACTGAGAGCCAAGATCATCAAAAACCGCCACTTGGATATATTGAAATGTACCGTAATCGTCGAGGTTGGAAGTTATTTCCAAACAATCAAAAGTATAATTGCTTTGTGCTAACCAAGACGACCATAGGAACCTAGGTGCGTCAGGGATTATTCGATGGCGGTATTCAAGCGCGACATCCGAAGAATTCACACTGTCGTTTATCACCATCATCAGGAAGACGTAACAAGTTGCAGGAACTGAAAGCGCACCGAATCCAACCATTCCTCATAATGGAGGTCCCTTCTCGGCAATTTAACCTGCCGTTTATTGTGATAATTAGAGGGAGGCATCCGGGATGGCGAGGATCGAAGTACGGATCCCAAGAATCCTCCACAACCGGGTTTGGTGTTGACCAACCTTCGTCGCAAAGCCCACAGTCGGGAAAAACTGCAATTTCAGACGAGTCTTCGTATCGCAGGGACCCACAAAAACGGCGGACAGGCCCTACTGTCACAGGCGCGTCCGGAGGAATAGAAATGTGGTGCAACCGGAAGAGATGCAAGTAGCAGACATCGTGAAAATCTTGCAGCGAGATCGATGCAATCATTTCGGAGTCATCTGACAAGTCAAAAAGGGAGGACCGAGTTTTTATCACACCGTACGGCACATAAAGTCGGGCTGGATCGGATGCAGATGGTGTGAGTTCAACACAGAGTTGGCCCGTAGAAGGTCGTATCCAGAGCGTGCAGTCAGGGTAATCCTAAGGCTGAGAATAAGAGTCACGACGACGGGGAAGATGAGCTATTGACCAGATCGATTGCGGAAAGGGAGGATATATATTGTTCGACATCCTGCGTTCGGAAAATTGAGCCAGGTAGGAAATATCGATCGACACGCATGCCATACCCAAAAAATTTGATGCTGTGACGAAATTAATAGCTGGCCAGGAAGGTGAGGCGCGCACATGACATACCATACACGCCCACAAGAACACAGTTGAAAGATGGGAGTTGCGGTGCTTCTCCAGCAGTTCTGTGGGAGGTATTAAATCTGAGGAAAAGAACAAAAATTTAGTGATTTGCGGACTTGACAAGGATACTGACTATCATGGAAAACCGCAGCGTGTAGACCTGGTGAGTTGACTATACCGTGGAGTTGGAGGAGATTCGGATGGCTCAGGACGAATTTGAAAAGCTTCAACCAGTATTGGGACTTTTATTCTCACCGAAGCCCTGAATATCGAGAAATCTCTTCTCGCCATTGCTGTGTAGGCTAATCAAGTCAAGATTCGACTGGAGAAACTTTCAAATGCACCTCTTGAGCGCCCTCTCCCTGGTACAGTACCACTGTCATCTCCGAACTTGAGCCATGAATGCGACCAGAGTATGTCCGTCGCACGGACACTCGTCCTTGTCGGCGACGCATCGCAGTTGGTGGCCCATCTGTTCCTACCTGCTGGCGGAGGTCCAGGTCTCCGAGGGGGATTATTCGGAAATCTGTTTAATATTTAGCCTCTGCACACCAGATTATTTGAACAATATTACCGGAAGAAACGTCTGGACTAGTGTATAGTTATTTGTAACGTTGTGGAAGGTACCACCGGACACGGTGAACTGCCGCGAGCCCGAAAAGATTGCGCCTCCACTGCTAGATTGGACTGAGTGAGACAAAATCCGCGCGGAAAATTGCAGTGAGAATGAGCTCACAAGGCCTCTAGGATTCGAGCCTGAGGTAGATTCACTCTCGTGGTCCGAAGCTTCGTTGTCCATGGATACAAGTGGGTGGTGGAGGTGAATGAGAGAGCGGTCAAGCAATACAGCTTTTGCGCCATAAGGGCATGTCTAAATACACACGTCAGCTGTTGAGTGGCACTGCGATATTAATGGCACTTGCTTTGACATCTGGCTCGCAACTGCTCCGTTGGGCAATGTAAGGGCAATGAATCCGGATAGTGGGGGAGAAGAATGGCGGACTGCGACAAGCGGTTGGAGACTCGTAGTTGGCGTCCATTAATATTTTCCCGCATCCTGAAGAACATGATGATGGTGGAATAGAGTTGGGTGATTTTTATACCGACGGCGTCCTTGATGTAGGAGGCGAGCGTTCCGACTACAATCATGAGCCAACGGATTTTGCGCTTTGACAGACGAGATAGCCAGCGGGAGGCAGTCTATTAGTAACGCCAATAAAAATAAAAATAAAAATTGATTGTAATTTGTGAGGTACTTCGGCAGTTCGTGAAGCTTGACTGAGTCCGCGGCTCCGACCGTCACTCGCAAATTCGATGCACTCTGAGCGAGTCGTGACAGAAACAGTATCAAGAAAGCGTTGACTCTTGAGACACAGATCGGGAAGAGAAGGCATTTGTTTGGCTCCCTACGAGGTGATCGTGCGGTCGTAATATGACCATCCAAAGCATTCGAATTCCGAGAGACGGGTATGGCGATGCTATCTAAATTTGGCCCCCCAAATGAAAGAGGTGTTCTTGTCTTTGCAGCTAGAATACCAGTATAAGGAGCAGAAATTGGTCAAGTTGAGAGTATTAAGTTGAGGGTGAAGGGTCACGTGAAGCCTAGTGTAACTTCAGTAGAGGCGAGGCGAGGCTTCTCTTTATTGTAAGACCCGGAAGAATTTTCGGCAGTGACTGATAGTCGCCTTGTCATGTTGCTTGGAGCAACGGTATCTGAGATTGAAGTTCAATGGTGGGAGTCAAAAGTAGGAAAGCTTGATTGCCGAGCGCCGTGGCAATGGCGGGAGTCACAACATTTTGACAATACTGTCACAACTCAAGTGGAACTCTCACCAGCTTGCGAGACCAAGTCCTGGTTCCGTACAATCTGGTCTTTCCATACTGCGTATCTAACCTCGACCGGTACTCGACCATTCACGCCACGTGGATCGTGACGCCAAGTTGAAACTTGAGGCTTGATTCTGCTGCTTGAAGCCTTCAAGTTATCGAAACGACGAAAAGGCTTGAGTTCATTGACCCAAGGATGTCCAAGTTGGAATTGATTTCTTTTGGTAGCTCGTAAGACTTGGAAAATCATGGACACACCTTTCAAGGAGCTACTCCACACCAATTCAGTTCCCTCCGAAGCGGAATGCCAGCGCATTCGCGAACTGCTATTTGGCCCCCGCAAGGAGGCGGCGGAACTCACTAACGAAATCGAGCGGGTTCAAACCTTGCTTAAGGAGCTCGCCATGAAACGCGACGCCTTGCACGAATTTATCGACGCTCATCTTGCGTTGATATCGCCCGCTCGCAGGCTACCTGAAGATGTCGTGGCGGAAATATTTACAGCATCCCTTCCGGCGGACAGAAATGCGATCATGAGCGGTGCAGAGTCTCCTCTCCTGCTTTGCCAGGTATCCCGAGCATGGAGGAATCTAGCGCTTTCAACACCTCGGCTGTGGGCGTCATTGCACATCGTCGCCCCTGGAAATGTCTCCCACCTTCGTCGAATCACTGAAGCAGCCAGCATATGGCTGTCCAGATCCGGTGCTCTTCCTCTTTCGATTTCTCTTGTCCATACTCCGTCATTTCAATTCGGGATCGATTTCTCTGTACTGCTTAAAGCGCTCGTCCAATATTCGTTGCGATGGAATCGGATCCGAATGAAGTTCGAGACACCTCGTTCCTTCAGGCCGTTGGCCGTTCTGTCCCCCACCGATGTCCCGATCTTGGAGACCATTAATATCGAGGGTTTTCGTGCCATCGACTGGAGCGCGCTATCTTTCCTTGAAACCACCAGCCTCCGCAGTGTCACCCTTCGGCGTGTTGCGAATCTCCGCCCAATTAATCTTCCCTGGAATCAACTTCGTCACCTTTCCCTTGCTCACATGGCAAGTGCGTCGTTGACGGCAGCAAAAGGACTCGAGATGTTACGGCGGTGTCCTAACCTTGAGACCTGCACACTCCCATTCAATTCTTCCCGTGATAATGTCCCGCACCTACCATTACGTATGGAACACCTCCGTCGATTATCCATGGTTGAAATGGTCGCGGGCGCGGCTATCAATTTCTTCATATACCTCGATCTTCCTATGTTGGAGGAGGTCGAATATGCGACAAATGTATTGCAATCTCCTTTGGAATCTTGGTTGTCCTCCGCCCATCATCTCCGGTGCCTCAGTTTCCGCGTAGAGCAGGACTCTTCTTTCACCATTTCTGAACCCCTTCGTCTTGCGCCAGCCCTTCAAGAGTTGGTCCTCTGTTTCGACTCGGCCTTTGACGACGAGTTTTGGGATGCTATGACCCCAACACCTGAAACCATAACGTTTTGTGTCCTGAACTGCGAATTGTGAAATTCATGCAATTCACGCGTACCTCCGACACCATGCTTCTCGAATTTATTCGGGCTCGTGCAGAATCCCGGCTTCCGCATATTAGCCGGCTTCTGAAGGTCCATGTACAGTTCATGCGCACGATGCAGATCGATATCCGTCCGGCACTTCAACAAGCCATTACCGACGGGCTCGACCTTTCATTGCGTTACCTGGATCTTCCTACCAACTCTTACTCGATAGCGCAGGACAATGACGCACATAGCAGGAGCGACTTGCTCTCGAACCACTGGGATGATGAATGAATGTAAAAGCGTTGGACTAAGTAGTTTGTGTCGATAGAAGAGTCTAATCATTCAATAAAAGCAATGTGTCTCGACCATATGCACAGATGTTCGACGCCGTTAAAATCCACTTGACACGCAGGGAATATCACGACGGGATTATTATCGGCACCTCCAGAATAGCCGCAAACGAAAGTCACCGCACCACCAAGGGTCGCATCGTCGAATGGCGGCGGTGGGGAAACTCCCGACATTTCCAGTGATAGACTGGTTATGTGGCTGCCACGTTTGAAAATGCCTTCCGCAAATAGAGCCCTCAAAGAGAGCCCCTATACAAAAACTTCCTGAGGTTTTTAAATTGATCTTTGATTAGAGGGAATGGCGTGCCAGTGTTGGTCAGGAAAATGATCTTCTTGGTATATAAATCCTTCATCCCTAGGTGTTTCCAGCCTGCAAGTAAGGAACTCTCGATTTGGCAGGTCAAAAACACGAGCACGTATAAGAACGATTCGAGATCGTGGCGATAGAGGTGCACGGGAGGATTCGGAACGAGTAGGTCGAGCGCGATAAAAGTTTGGTGCCTGTGCGCTGCGCGGAACGTCGGCATGACGTCGGAGGCGCCGAATCGAAGCCAGTCAAGACCCCGTGAATCTTGCCGCCATCCACGCAGTAGAAGAGATTTGTGAGCTCGATATCATGGTGGATAGTTCCCGTGGTCTCGTATAAACGACGATAACCTACTGTAGAGTGTAGACAAACAGCTCGGAGGAAAACGTGCGGACCTTTCAAGACTCAAATGCTTCTGCCAACTCGTCGGCTGTGGCAAGTCCGGTGATAGGAATAAGCTCCTCTTGGATTATTATCCGGAGTATTTATTTCTGACAAGGATCATAGTCGGCAGAGTTTCCGACCCGGAGTCCGCAGGCTGAAATCAGAAAGCAAAGGAGCTCATGTTTGGCGCTCCTCTTGCGTGAAAGCCCTCGATTCGAGATTTTATACGATTCTGGCCACCAATCCATGATTTGACGATTTCCATCGAAATTGAGGCAAAAGAATGGAAGGTCGAAGAGAACTTGAAGAGATTGAAGAAGTCAGAGCACCGTGGCAGTGCACCGCTGCGGGCCGCCCAAAGATACCGTGAGACTATATTGCCATATTTGGCATCTCCTACTTACGTCCTGCGCTCATGGCGCTACGGTTTCTGCCACCATCGCTGCTTGTTCTACTCCTCTGTACGCCTGCATTAGCCTTAGAAGGCCGTCCAACTCGTCTTGGACACGCCAGCACCGATATCAAGCTACCAACTTACTGTGCGTGGTTAGCTGGCGCCATGAATTTTTGTGTCTCATTATTCTCTTTCTTAGGGTCCTCAGGGAGCGCCGTTCCGGGTGCGTACAATTGTCAGATAATCCCAGGGCTTACGATATAGCAGATAAATGCCCGCCTTGTTTCAATTGTCAGCTTCCGCGGTTTGCCTGTGGCCAGTATGGACTGTGCAACGAGTACGACGGCCAATGCAAGTGTCCTGCGGGATGGGGTGGCATAGATTGTCTGGTTCCGCGTGCGTCTACTTCAACCCTGCTAGCTCGGGACATCATGTAACCCGAGACTCAGAGTGCGACTCACTCGCGGACGGGGAGCAAAGGCGGCTACGCGAGGACGGTAAGTCGTGCGAATGCAAGGACGGATGGGGAGGAATCAATTGTAATGGTACGTGATTCCGCGCACGCGTCCTGAATGTTTATTTATGAGAGCAGTGTGCAAGACGAATGAAGCCTGTGCCGGCTTCCCGCTCATCGGAGACCCACTGGCGACGACGACGAAGTGAATCCCGAGACATGCGATGCTACACAGGCGGCGAGACCGTCTTCAACAACCATCAGATGTGCAACGTCACCAGTATGCTTCATCTTTCTCTTATTTTATAATATCCTTTTTTTAACACAGCACCCAGACAGGAAGATTATCGATCAAGTAGGCGCAGCCCGGCCTGTGCAGGTGACGTTCAGCTGCGACACCCCCAGCGAGACGTGCTCGTTCCAGTTCTGGGTCGACGAGGTCGAGTCGTTTTACTGTGCCCTGAACGAGTGCGAGTCGTCGACCATCCCTTCATACGACACTAACACCACCACCTATGCATGCGATCGCATTAAGTGCAGCTGCATCCCAGGCCGGTTCATTTGCGGTGAAGACGGGAGCGTCAGTGAGTTGCTGTCTCTCTTACCTACTTTACCTTATTGACTACACATGCTAGACATCGACGACTTCCTCAAGGAAGAGATCAGGGGGCCAGCGACATTCAGCTGCAAATCGGGCGCTGGATGTAAATTTGAAGAGCCCGCGATGAACGACCTCATCAGCGAGATCTTCGCGGACCCTTACATCACTCTAAACTGCGCCGGAGGAGAGTGTTTGCACTTCTCTCAAGTCCCGGGCTATATTGTACGCTCTTCGCGCCCTCGCAGTTGTTCACCCCGCTCACCTTCCCCCAGAGACCGCCAAAACCCGATAACACGATGTGGGTGGCTCTGAGCGCTGCGGGCGCGAGCCTGATCGTGCTCGTCACATCCGCAGGTACGGTGGCGTCGCGGTCCTGATCTGCTGCATTCTAACTTACCCCCGCAGTCCTCTGGTATGCGGGCCGCGCGAGCGGCGGCGAGTTCGGGCAGATCCGCCTCCCCGACGACGAGCAGGCGCGGCTCATGAACGACCACGTCCCCGCGACGCTACACTTCTCCAACCTCTCGTACACCCTCGGCTCGCGCGTGCTGCTCGATAATATCTCTGGCACGATCAAGCCCGGGCAGGTATGCGCGATCATGGGCGCGTCCGGCGCGGGCAAATCGACGTTCCTAGACATCCTCGCGCGTAAATCGAAGCGCGGGCAGGTGGGCGGGACGACGTATGTGAATGGACGGGAGGTGAAGAACGAGCAGTTCAAGGCTGTGACAGGATTTGTGGACCAGGAGGATACGCTGATGAGCACGCTCACGGTGTATGAGACGGTGCTGTATAGCGCGCTGCTTCGCCTGCCGAGGGACATGAGCCTAGAGGCGAAAAAGTTTAGGACGCTAGAGACGATGAATGAGCTTGGTATTCTTGGGATCAAGCATTCGCGTATTGGTGCCAGTGGTATGTCTTGACATCCTGCCTGGCTAATGGTAGGCTGACGCGGCGCTCGCAGGCCATCGATCGATATCCGGAGGCGAGAAGCGCCGGGTGTCCATCGCGTGCGAGCTTGTCACTAGTCCCTCCATTTTGTTCCTCGATGAGCCAACGAGCGGTGAGTCTTTGCTACGTACAATCTTACGACTGCTAACTACCATAATCGTATCCTATCCTCGCAGGCCTCGACTCCTACAACGCCTTCAATGTCGTGGAGAGTCTGGTCTCTCTGGCGCGGGACTACAATCGGACCGTCATCTTCACGATCCACCAGCCGCGCAGCAACATCGTCGCGCTCTTCGACCAGCTCGTGCTCCTGGCGGCCGGCAAGCTCGTCTACTCGGGCGATTTGCAAAATGCCAGGCGTACTTTGCCGAGATTGGGCAGCCGTGTCCGCCTGGTTCAATATCGCAGACTTCCTGAGTACGTCGCGCATATTCCATCATGTATTCACCTGATCGTCTACGCAGTTGATCTGACTGTGCACGCGGGCATGGATAGCGCAGCAAACACACGACGACAGCCCACGCTCGAGCCGTCGTCGCCTCAGGAGGACGTGACGAACCTCGGCGACGAGGAGCGCGGGCTTCTGCGGCACCAGACGCCCGCGGTCCCACTCTCCACGCGTTCGCGCGGGTCGACGAGCCCCGAAGAGGAGACGGAGCTCCGCACGCGGCCCAACTCTACCACGTCGACGGGAGCAAACTACATCAAGCGCAAGACGTCGCAGTTCCTCGAGGCGGTGTCGCTCTCATCAGGGCAGAACAAAAAGGCGAACGCGCCGCTTGCGCCGAAGCTCGCGGCGCTGGTGGGGGTATGCGGCAAGCGATGTCGCGAGGCATATTAGTGAGGAGGGCGAGTCGTTGAGGCGGAGCGCGAATGCTGCGGCGGACGGGAATGCGCTGCCCGACGTTGCGGTGGAGACGTCGCTACTGCGCGAAGGAAGCGTGCGAGCTACGCGACGCAGTTTAGGATTTGAGCGGACGGGCGTTCAAGAACCTCTATCGCGACCCGGCTGCTGATGGCGCATTACTTGTCGGCGGTCGCATTGGCTTGTAAGTATCCCCATCCTTTTGTCGATTGAATGGGCACTGACTGTTGGGGATGTGATTTGCGGGCTGTTCTTCCACAACGTCACGAACGATATCTCTGGTTTCCAAAACAGACTAGGTAGGTCGTTGTCGTTTTGTTGTAGGCCTTGGACTTACGAAATTTTGCGCAGGGCTGTTCTTCTTCACGCTGGCCTTTTTGGATTCTCGTGCCTGTCGAGTCTGGGTCTGTTCGCCAACGAGCGTATATTGTTCATTCGCGAAAGGTTCGTACTCCGGTCCAATGACGTATCACACATACCTAATATGGAAAGGGCAAACGGATACTACTCGACGTTCACCTACTTCTTTCCAAGGTG